>JAJEKV010000045.1:3404119-3719352 GCA_021234155.1 Isoetes taiwanensis | reverse complement strand
TGCCAGTGGGTGTCAAGCCTATATTCCACTCCACACCGTGTGTGCGATGACACGCTCATCTCACAAATATTCCCCCTGAGGCTCTGCTACACAGGGAAGGATTGATTACTGGTAGGAAGTTGGACAAGTCTTCCCGGCCATCCAATTCTTGGAGCATTCACCACCTCCACAAAAGGCCTGATCCACCATGAAAAAATGCATGGACTGAAAATGAGAACTGGGAATCTGAAATCATCATCCGCAGCTTTTGATTCCTTTAACAATTCTCCTTTTCCAAATACACAAGAGATGTGCATGTGGCAGGTTGTGGATCATCACAAATGAATCGAATTAGAATGAATTTAACGCAACTTACCATAATGAAGATTAGGTTCTTTGCAGTTGTGCCTGAAGTAGGGTTCTGGCCCCTGGGAGGGTCGCTTGCGGTCATGCAATCTAAACTTCGTAATCCATTTTAGAAAAAAACACGTGGTGGCCTACAAAACAACTCCATTCCCGGCTCGCCCAATGCCTGGAACAACCGAATTGGCCGCAACGTCGCAATGCTCAATGAGAGGGTGCCCCGAGTATTCCGTTTTGCGGTCAAGGAGATGTTAGTAGCGCCGCTTTGCCGCGTCATCGGGCATGGTATAGAATTCCCAAAAGAGAAACTCTCTTTAGAGTTCCAGCCTATTTAAGGGCGACTTTGAAAGGGCTGGTCCCATGTTAGCCCTTAATGGTCCTGGCGGTTTGAGAAGTACCGCTTTACTTTTGCAAACAGGAGAATATCCCTCATACGTCCGCCCAATGGCTATGCAGTTGTAATTTTGTCCCTAACGTTGGTACCCCTGACAGGGTCCTTTAGGTCGGTATCGCATATCGGTTGAGGCTATTATAAAATAGGTGATGGGCGATAAATATGCTATTATTAGTAACGAAGAATATGACTGGATCACAGCATTTGTCCAACCTTGAATCATGCCCGGCATCTTAGTCTCTGTCTCGAATCCCGCCAATGCGGTATTGTACTATAAATTATGGGCAAAACAATGCCACTAAAATGTTATTAATCATATTAAGGCCATTAAATTGCCTTGGAAAGCCAAAATGCTCTCTATGACAAACACAAATTTAAGTTCTCAGTTGATCCTCATCTTTAGAAAACATAATGCGCGCTTATGTCCCACAAGTGTTGTGGTGCGATTCCCCACCACTCTTCATCTATTGGCCTACCGTGATTTCAATATCACGTTACTAGGATCTATTATTATATAATGTGGTGCATACATAAGTGTAATAAACCCATTTTAATTACAATTATATTAACCAATGAACAAAGCACAAAGTCCCAAAGAGAGCTTCCACGCGCTCTAGCCATGCGTTCTATCGCTGCCTTATAGATGATTCCTATTGCCTACACCTTTCACTCTTGGCATAGAGGATGGCTTCTTCCCTCAAGAATGGCCATAGACTTAGAGGCATGATCTATGTGACCTCTTTATCTTCTCAAGCAATGCCCACCTCTCAACGGCCCTGCCCAATGTGACTTGACTATCTTCCACTTATCATTTAGCTGTGTCGACTATTTCCTGACGAAGCCTATTAACTTTGCATTTCTCCATGAATTATGATACCGCTTATGCAGTGCCTCTTATCTCCACTTATTTATCGGGCCGCGTCACTATTTCCGATCTAGCCTATTACCCTCGTATTTCTCCATGCGAATTGTGGATACCGCTTATAAAGTTCTCATTATAATACCACGAGCATCTTCCACCAGTAAGTTGTCCATTTGACAAGGTATTGAGAATGGTGATCTTCTTGTTTCTTTGTACTGAACAATCTCAAATTATTCGCTGGTCATTTCTGCAGAATGCCGCGGTGTCTAATACTTCCTCTGATCCGAGGTGTGTCACTTTTTTAGAAGACTCCACGTGGAAAAAACTCTATGGATTTTCAAGTGTGCTTGTAGGTCCAATTTTGCAGGATTGTTTTCCTACTCTTTTGATTATCTTAAACGGTCCAACCCACCTTGGAGCAAGTTTCTTTGTAGTTGTCGCATGTAGCTTGCCTATTTGACCTATCTTCAACTGCACATCGCCTCCCACTTGGGAAACTCTTTTTTACTATTATGTGCTTGTCCGCTATGCTCAAGGTCATTTTTTGTCGCTAGAGGGTATCCCCGAACTTCTTCAATCAGTTATTGCATGATGTCGGCTAGCATCTATCGGAGAAACCACTATCTTGACCGCTGGATTGTGCCAAGTGTCCGGAGTTAGGCATCGATAGCCATAGTTTATCATGAATAGATATATCCCGATGACTCCCCGCTGGTGTTGTTATGCACAAATTCCACCAAGTGGATGTAGTCTTCCCATTTCATTGCTTATTCCATACATAGTTTTCAACATATCTTCGAGAATTGACAGCTTCCCGCCCATTTGCATATGTCGAAGTTGTGTTAAAGAGGTCCTTCTAGAACACACCTTATAAACTTCGGGCCCCTATCGAGATAATCTCCTTTGGCATCCCATGGAGTCCAAAGATTTCTTTTGTGAAGAGGACATCGGTATCTAAGGTCGGTTTGGTATTCTAAGGCACCTAAATGTGCTATAAACTTGTTGACTACGGCCATTAAGGCATTCTTGCCTTCTTGCGATCCATATTACTACTTCTTGTTTGACATTTGACACCGCTAACGTTTTAGCGCCCCGGTATTCGGAAGCTGTTTCGGGCTTTGGTTTGTCGACATATCGGCATTCTCCGATGTAGCTTCTTGCTATCTACTTCTTTTATGCCCGCCAATAATAACTTCTTTACCTTGAAGTGGACTTCATAAATGCCGCGATCGCTTGCCATTATTGGGCAGTATGTCGGAAGCATCAACTTTTCACTCATGATGATTCCGCATACACAACTTGTTATTATGATATAAGAGGTTACCTCCCTTTTGAAATGCTTGAAGGCCTCCCCTTGTTTATCTATTCTAGCCTCCTTTGCAAGGCTTGCCTATACTTCCTAGAAGTCTTGTCCTGTCTCAGTTGTTTCTTCTATTTTCTTGCCCCTCATTGAGTGTCGATATGGCATTACAATGCATCCTTTGTTGTCAAATGATGCCTTGAGAGTGTGTTCACAACCATGTTGAGCTTCCCCGGCTTTGTACACTATGGTGAAGTCATACTTTTCCAGAACCCATCCATCTTCTCCTCAGCCTTTAGGTTGAGGTGCGCGTTGTATGGGACACCAAGACTTTGATGGTCGGGTATCCATTTTGAAACCTGCCCCCAAATAAATAATGTTCTCCAAATATTTAGCGCCTTCAACCAAGTAGCGCTTTTGATCATGCGCGGTGGTAGCGCTCTCTGGCCATTCATCTTCCATGAGCCGTGACGCTACCACTCTTTTCTTCTACATCGAATCGTTCTCGCTGTAATTTTACTAGTGTTGTTACCAAATTTTTATCCTTCTTCTTCGGAAGTTGCAAGATTAGAACTGGATGGTCATTAAGTCCCTTTCAGCCTTTCGCAAAACTTGTTTGTGCCCTTCTTATGCCAATGATCCACCCAGCTTTTTACCTTTTTCTCATGGTGAGGTCCGCCACCGAGTTGCTATTCCGGTGAAGTTCTTCACAAACTTCCCTGTGAATATCCCCGCTAATCCCGTGAAAGCTTCTCACCTCATGCACGCTCTTTTTTGATGATGGCCATTCAATTACTACTTGATCCTCGCTGGGCCTGGAAATCCGGCTAACCGATATTGTGTGTCCAAATACTCTACTTTTTCTTTTTGGCAAGGTTGCATTTAGACAGTTCACATAGAGTTGATGCCTCCTCGTGTTTCTAGTACCCTTCTTAAATGTTGGACGGTTCCTCAAGGATCTTATTGTATACCACAATATCATCGAAAATATAATGACAAAGTATCAAACAACTCACAAAATATAATGCTTATGAGTCTCATGAATGTTGTTGGGGCATTGCACAACCGAATGGCATTACCATGAACTCGTGAGTGGTCATACCTCATTATAAAAGATTGCCTTGTGGATATTTTCTTCCGTGGATTCTGATTTGGTGATAACCCGATCTCAAATCTATTTTGGAGAAGACTTTAGCACCTTTGGAGTTGATCCCTCAAATCATCACTCTAGGCAATGCATACTTATTCTTAATAGTGTACTTGTTTAATTGACTATAGTCAATACACATTCTCAAGCCGCCCTTTCTTTCTTCCCATTTAATAAGATGTATGTCCAAAATAGAGAGATGCTATGTCTTATCAATCCTAGGTTCATAGCTCCTGCGAATCATTTCTTCAAAATTGCTAGTTTGTGAGTCGCCATTCTATAATGTGCTTTTACTTGTGGGCTTTTACCTGGCTCCAATGCCATCTCATATTCTACTCCATTATAAGGAAGAAGTTCCTTGATTTCGCCAAGACATATGGCCTCAAATTTCATGAATTCCTCTCAGGTATTTTTGCATGGATTTATATCCCTCGCCCAACTTGTAAAGGCTCTGATCATATGGCACTTATGCTCCATTGGCACATACGCATTTGAACGCTTTTAGTTTAACTTACTTAGAACCCGCAGTTTATATCTCTACTTAGACCATGGACTTTGACATAGTCCTTCCACCAAATTTTGCAAAAGACATTTAAGGTTGATGTTGCCACTTGCCCTTTTATACTTATCCTTCATGACATAAGCATTTCCATATTCTCTCTCATTTCATCTAACCATGCTTCTGGCTTCCATTCTCGATCTATTGTGGCCTTAAAAACTGCCAAGCTTCTGGCTTTCCAAACATTGCTTAAGGCAGAGTCCACCTTCTTCTCGAGATAGTCGGACCCTCTAAGCTCCATGTTCTAGTTACCTTTTTGTGGTCATGCTCATTTTTGCTTCCTCCTCGAACTTTGTATCCGAAGTTGGAGTTTCCAAAGAGTTAGTGCTAGAAGATCCTCAGACCGCGCCCTTTCTTCCACTTCCCTTTAGGTCCGAGGGGGTGCCTGTGGGGGTAGGGACATTCCGGACTTGCCCATTCCCTCGCTTCTTTTCGGGCCAAAGATGGCTTTTTATTTCTGGAGGTCCAACTCATTTGGGACATTTCCTTCTCCTCGGGTGATATCATTCCAAACTCTTCGTGATAGGTCCCGAGGTAGGTGTTGCCTTTGTCAGTTTCTTTAAGATGCTTGCCTATGGGGTCCCATAGTTTTCACGTTTTGTTGCATCATTCCATATTGTCACATATGTTATTTGTTCCTTGGTTCTTGTGCTTGTGATATGTTGAGACATTTGACAAGATAAGGGAAACAAGAGAACAAGTAAAATATGCAAAAAGTTCATACATTTATATATATCCTCAAGAAATACAAAAATAACTTTTCTTTTCAATAGAATGGTAATTCGGTTGTCCCCGCAAGTACTTCTATATCTTTTTTGTGTGATTTCCACAATCGAAGTCTATGGAGAGTGTTTCTTGATGTTCCCCCTTGTATTGCGGTTGCTACCTCTTTGAGATCTCTGCTTGATGTATGAGCAGCCATGACCTCAAACGACCTGGTCAGAGTTGGGTATTGCAAAATCGAAGATGCCGAGTGTAATCGATCTCTTCATCAGGATCACATGGTCGGTATTATCAGCTAGTCTGATGTACCTTCCAAATTCTAATAGTGCAATTAACAGGTAGACTGCTGCTTTCCCCCTTGGGCTGAAGGTCTTGTGAAAGACCAAGATTCTGTCGTCGGCGAGGAGTGGCAAGTAATACCAAGGAATAATTTAAGAGGTAAACTTAGCTATTTGGCAAATTTTTAAAATATTGGCTAAAGTAAATAGAAAAAATTGAGAAAAAAATAACAATTTTAGCTTAACTTTTTCACCAAGACCAACCTTCCATCTCTTTAGCTAAATGCTAGAAGTCAGAGCGTGAAATTTGTATTGTTTAGCTAAACCATAGAAACTTTTAGAATGAATTTCGGGCTAGTTTAGCGAACATCAATCTAGTTCATAAAAAATATATGAATAGTAATTTATATTTCTAGCATCTATGGAATAATTTGCAGCCTAGACTTAGCTACTGGCATTGTTTTAGAATGTTTCCACAAAAAAATGACTGAAGTAAATGGAAAAAAATTGAAATTAAGTATCGTAATTTTTATCTTAATGTTTTCGTAGACCATATCACAGAAATTTTTGGAATAAATTTTGGGTTAGTTTAGCTAGAAAGTATGAGAGGAAAAATGTGTAGAGTTTAGCTAAACTACAGAAAGTTTTGGGATTAATCAAGGGCAAGTTTAAAGACATTATGGCTACTAAGAAATATGTGATTAGTAATTTATTCCCTGAGTAATACCTCAAGGCATTTGTCGTCTGTGCCTCTGCAGGTTGAGTGTTACCCTCCCGTTGTCGAGACGTGAAGTTGTCTACGTGCACAGCCCACAGGTCATCGTCATCTGATTGGAGTGACTTGAAGGTGTCTATGGGGGCTCCACTACGTTCTTGTCCTTTTCCATTGCCTCTTGAACTCCTGGGCTGTAACATGTTTTTTTCTTTTGAAGGACGACAAGCTTTATTCACCAACTAAAAATCAGAGCAACATAAAATGCAAAGACAGGATTATAACCCCAGTGGACAAACCGATCTAACTGAGCACAACCACCTGCCTATGCAAAAGAATGAATCTGAAGGTAAGTATGCCAGATCAGTACTTTCTTCTCTTGATCAAGAGAAGAACAATTGTAAGCCATAACTTGCTTCATCGAAGAACAATCTCATCCGATATCCTCGCCCTTAAAGATAAACAACCTTCTTCTCTTCCAGATTGACCATAAAAGCCAGCCACATGCGAGATGAAAAGCTCGTTTCCGTAGTTTGGGCCAAGCATCAGGATAGATAGCAAGCAAAATTTGTTGGCTAGATCGAGACGTGCCAAATAGGGTCAACAACCAAGACCATGCCTGCCGAAGCTGCTCACACAAGAAAAAACAATGCTCAATATTCTCAACCCTTTGCCGCATAAAAGGACGAGCTCTGAACTGATTATCCATTTTATGGACTAACTCAAGGACTCTCGAGGCATCTATGGATCACTTGCCACCACAAAATTACTACTTTGGGATGAAGCAGATTATCCCATACCCATACCCACACACTTTTCCATTGTGGCTGAGGGACCTGAAGATGCCACCTATTAGATGGAGGCAGGATTTCAGAATGCAAAAAGCAATTTATACACAGAAGACAATAAACCGCCATGGTCGATATCCCCGATGGCAACCCCATAATGACTACCTCAATATGTGGACTTAACTCGTGGGCAACAATGCAAAGAATATGTGATTCCAGTTACTCGCCCCATATGTACAACAAGAACTTTGTTCTAAATGCTTCCCATGACATGAGATGACCGGACTCATACCAAGTCGCAATAGTGTCGGGATACCAAACCGCTACCCATCATGCGTTGTGTCTTTGGATGAAGAACCACACTTAGAAAATTCTGCGAGTGTCCTTGCCAAAGGAATCCACCAAAGCATGGATGGAACAACTGAATACATGCCTGGGATTAATATGGAAAAAGAGACCTGACAGTGTCCAAGCAACAAGCAACCCCTTTAGAAAGGGAGAAGCATTAGGATACGGATGCATATGATAAAAGCAAAGCCCAAGGAAGGAGGGGCTTAATGATGGCCGTATGAAATGGGAGACAATCTTTGAATCGATCGCACCAACAACCTCAAGGGAGAATCATCCTTACCAATGAAAATCCTCCAAATGAACTTTGATATCATCACCTTGCTTGGGAGGTGAAAATCCAACATACCAAGACCACCAGCTGCCTTAGGTCTGATGCATTTCGCCCAAGCTACCTTGACCACCGCTCCTAACTCATTTCCACCCCAAATAAAATTTCTGACAATACGCACAATCTCCTCCATCTTACACTGCGGAGCTAATAGAGCAGACGCCATATGTCATAATTATTTGATGTTATTTAATTCAAAGAATTGAATTAAATTGACCTATCATGTTTGCTCCTTAATCTCACAAAATTCAAGTGTACTGGCCACCTTCAAATGCTTGGCAACATCTTATATGGTCAAAACTCTCGAGAAAATATAAGAACAATAGGGTACTATTCTATTCTATTCTATTCTATTTTATTTTGTATTATTGCAAATACAACTGTAAAGATAGGTAGGTAGGTAGGTAGGTAGGTAGGTAGGTAGACAATATTCTCTTAAAACCATAATGATAATATAAGTGTGTTGCTACATTCATAGTACTCAATAACTTAACTTATTTTCAAAGACTTACGATCACACAAAAGCAAATATGAAGTTTTTACTAGGATAAACAAATGATAAAAAGAAACTTTTTGATTAAAATGTATTGTTGACTTGTTATTGTAGGCCACCCAAGGTGAAGCACACTTATCAAACACTACTTGACAAACACAATAATCAATTTACACCTACCTCTCACCCCACATATGAGATTGTACATAATTTCTCATTTCGCCTCAAATACCAAAACTTCTTGGAACTTAAAGGATTACTATCTGAATTATTTATAGCCATTCTTAGCTGTATTATGCTCCTAGATAAATTGCTTTTTCTAACATGTCATGACTATTGGTAGCATACCTTATTATCTCAAATTGTAACATGTTTATGACCTCCAGCAACAATGCAAATCAAACAAAACAATGATGATCACCAAAATGCTAAAAGGTAGCCATGATAAATGCCAAGAATCTGGGTAAAAATGTATTGAAGTCAAGCGAACTATATTTTTCTTTAAAAAAGTGTAATTTGATTATTTGAAGTGTTACCAACATCTGACGGCCTTGGAAAAGGAAGGAAGATAGAAGGACAAAAAGATGATAACCTAACCCGACGATACAACCAATCCAATCCAATCCATTCCCCAAGCCTACATTTCTGCTAGTTTGGGCTTTTAGTTATATTTTTGGTCCTCGAAAGATGTGTGTATCTTGTAAGATCCATTGTTGAGTTTAGACACTATTGGGATCCCGGTTGGGTTAGAATATAACGAGATCATCCCTCTTTCAAATTTCTAGCTTTACACTTGTGCCCAGGATTAATTATCTTGCAGAGTTTGTTAGTAATGTAAGTTAAACCCAGGAGTAAACCCTAAACATAGCTACATAACACTCAACCCAGCAGTCAAATAGTCAACTGTATACACAACTTGATCAAAGGCACTTGTGGACGGACTTGTAGCGGCTTGTAGATGAAGGCCTAATTGAATTTATGAAACTGATTATAAAAACATGGTAAGGGGTCTGGTTGAATTTAGATAAATGATTTTTAAAATATGGTTACATATATGGTAGGGGATGTATCTACAGTTTATAAATAATTCTATATAAGGGGATTTTTTCTGATTTTTTAATCGTAAAAGGGCCTTTTTCTTTAACCCTGTGCACGCACATGCCACAAAGACTTTGATACGAATATGGTAGCTCGGGGGAGTGGTCTTGGATATTAGTCTTGGTGGACTAGCGTGGATGTCTAAGTTAGGCAAATTATTGGCAAGGCAATGCAAGGCAAGACAAGGCAATAAAAGCAACCTATGATCTATATTTGTGATGCTAAAAAGGCTTAGGTAAATAAAAAAGGCTAAAATCGTATCAGAGACCTATAAATAGACCCTGAACTTCAGTTACACTTATCTCGGCAACCAGAGATCCGATTGAGGCGATTCTTACTTGTTTGAAACGACCTCGGAGTGGGGCGATGCTTTCTGTGATTCCTCCAAATAAGAGAGATATGTCTGGAAGAGTGATAGGGGTTCAAAGAAGACTGCTCTACTCATTCACTCTTGAATCAGATTCTAAGAAAGCCATTACTTTTTCCTAGAACTTCTACTGTTCTTATTCATTAACCTGTTACTATCCTAGAGCCTAACTCTTGGTGTCTTATATTGAATTTGCTAAGCTAGGGAGGGAGCTACAGTGGAAGTTGATTGTCGGGCCTTGCCATAATTGCCAATTCTTGTCTAGGAATGACACGGTTGGGTGAACTATCATACATTGGTTATTACCCATCTTGACCTAGCTCTAGTTTTTGGTGAACTAGAGCTTGGCCCAATCTAGGTTATCCATGTAACTCATATTGTATGTTTGTTTCAAATAGAGATCTTTTGTCATTGCTATGAGTTTGATTTGTGGATTATGTAGCAGTGCGGATGGATTCTGATTGGGAGACCATGAATTGATAGAAAAGCATTAAATAAGGTTTGGGGATATAGAAGGTATGGTCCATTGGTGTGATCTATAACAATTAGTATCGAGCACGGCTATTCTTGGCGTTTGCAAGTTATCAGGTTGGTGCTGGAGATTACCAAGCCCCGGAATCTAATTCTTATTTTGACTATTCTTGGTGTTTTATAAGTCACCTAGTTGGTCTTGCGTGATTGCAAATTAGAATAAAATCCTTATCGAGAACCCAAATGATTTCCCTCCATGGATTTAATTCGTACCAATCTGATCCTCTTAAAAAGAGAACCTTCTAGAGTAGCCCTTCAATATATGTGTATGAATTCCTTTTTTTGAGGAAAATATATGAAATTTTTTTTTTTTTATTTTGTTAAAAAATCTATTCTATTCTATTCTATTCTATTAGATGCAATTGATTCACAATAAAATTTCTTGCAAAAGCTGGAATAAATTTCATAGCCTAGAAAACATACAAAGTAAATCTCAAATACCAATGTGCATATGGAGGAAAGAATCACGAGGAACCTCTGGCATTTGAGAAGAATAAAGGCTACAGAATAAAAGCGGCTAAAGAATTTTGGAGGAGCAAATTACCAAATCGGTTGCCTCTTGTCACATTATCAAATTGATGTTTAAGGATTGTGATTAGAATCTTTAGATATTTCTTATTGCATTCTTATAGTTGAGGTTGGTGCCTCAACGAATAATTTTAGATTGTTGTCGGCATTAGTTGGTGCTCTTGGATTGAGGTTAGTGCCTCAATGGAAAATTTTTGGCGATGGTTGATGCTCACAGGGTGAGGTTGGTGCCTCAAGGATGGAAAGAGTTGGTGCTCTTGTCCAAGTGAATGGAAAAGAGTTGGTGCTCTTGTCCAAGTGAATGCAAAGAGTTGTTGCTCTTGTCAAGAGAATGGAAAGAGTTGGTGCTCTTGTCCAAGAAAATGGAAAGAGTTCTTTGCTCTTATCAAGTGAATGGAATGGGTTGTTGCTCATGTGTCAAGTAAATCGGATGGGTTGTTACTCATACCTAAACAAAGAAAAGTGTTGGTACTCACCTATACAATTAAGTAGATGCTCAACTTGTAGTTGGCAATTTTCATGGCTTTCGAGTTGCTTTCAAGAAAGGGAGGAATTGATACGAATATGGTAGCTCGGGGGAGTGGTCTTGGATGTTAGCCTTGGTGGACTAGCGTGGATGTCTAAGTTAGACAAATTATTGGCAAGGCAAGGCAAGGCACTAAAAGCAACCTATGATCTATATTTATGATGCTAAAAAGGCTTAGGTAAATAAAAAAGGCTAAAGTCGTAGCAGAGACATATAAATAGACCCTGAACTTCAGTTACATTTATCTCAGCAACTAGAGATCCGATTGAGGCGATTCTTACTTCTTTGAAACGGCCTCAGATTCTAGTTTCTGAATTGGGCGGCACTTTCCATGATTCCTCCAAATAAGAGAGATATGGTCGAAAGAGTGATAGGGGGTCAAAGAAGACTGCTCTACTCATTCACTCTTGAATTAGATTCTAAGAAAGCCATTACTTTTTCCTAGAGCTTCTTATTCATTAACCTGTTACTATCCTAGAGCCTAACTCTTGGTGTCTTATATTGAGGACTGCTAGCTCAAGGGAGGAGCTACCAGTGGAAACTGATTGTCAGGCCTTGCCATAATTCTGCCAATCACCCTGGTTGGGCGGTGAACTATCATACATTGGTTATTGCATCTTGACCTCGCTCTAGTTTTGGTGAACTAGAGCTTGGCCAATCTGAGTTATCCATGTAACTCATATTGTATGACCTTTTGTCATTGCTAACAGTTTAATTGTGGATTATGTAGCAATTCTGGATGGATTACAGATTGGGAGATCATGAATTGATTGAGAAGCCTTAAATAAGGTTTCAGGGATATGGAAGGTGTGGTTCATTGGTGTGATCCATAACAGACTTTACATTAGCTACACCCCCTGGAAAAGATGTTGCTACACGCTGCACTTGTATAAAAAATTGGCTTCCGTTAACATTGTATTTGTATCAAAAGTTGATTTCTGTTAAATAATGAATTTAGAACCATTATATTATTTTTTATGGGAGCTACTTTGTGGAGCAGATCAAAAGGAGGCTATTTGATCCCATCTTGAGTTAACCGTGGATGGATGAGCGCTTGGGATGATATCCGTCATATTCTTCAATCCAATGGTTTGAGATACATCCCAAAAGCAAGGTTGTTAAACATACAAAATCGGGGGCATAAAAAGAACTTGAAAATTCATTTGATGCGAAGAGTGTCGACAAGATATATTGTCAAGATACTTGTACATCCTTAAAGATGGTATTTTTGGATTGGGCTTGCTGGGGCAACTTGTTCAGAGGAGAAGGTGGGTTTGAATATCTTGAGGCGTATTTTAGGCATGTCTAATGATCTAACGGCTACAACTACTGGTTGCATTTTCAGTGGTGGAAAATGTTTTTCTATATTCCATATGAATTTGGACACCACAAAATTCCTTGACCCATCAGACTCATTTTGCACTAATTAGTTTTTTACGACTTTAGAACCTTCAGTTGAACGTATTTTTTAGACTCAACCCTTACCTTCCAGTGAGAGCAGAAGAGGCGACAATTACCAGTTAGAAGCACAAAACTGAAAAAATGTTAGTTTTACTAGTTTAGTTGGGATATGTCAAGCTAATACAAAGCATGAGAGATGGCGTTAGAGTGGCTGTTGGACAAAGCTAGGCCATGGATTACATTTTTAATTATTTCTTTTGGTTTTTGAATGTAAGAGAGAATACTAATTTGCTTCCATCGTTATTTGCAAGTCTAAGAGCTCACTTTGACAATGCAATTATATTACTCAATTTTTTGTTTTTGTTTTGCATATCAGATGAGTAACATGTAGATATGTATTTTAATGATCATGGGGTGCGAAGCGGGAATCGACACTTTTGGTGTAAGATTTCTTATTGTTAATTCTCATCTTCAACAAACTCTTGAAAGGATGAGCGTTGTTTTATTAAAGGTGTATGTTGTTACCAACAACAATCATCCATCAGAGAATATGCATATTTGCTTTCGAGTTTTTTCTCCATGCATAGAATTCCTAAATTCGTGTTAAGCCTATGTGGTGGGATTGTGCCATGATCTCTTTAAAGGCCATTTTGTATGGCTCTATACTGTGTTATATAGATGGCCATAGCAAATATATATAAAGTTCTCTTCAAATATATTCATTTTTGAACTTTCATTGTGCTTGTGGGCAAGGAATATATATTATGTTTTGATCCAAATTGAAAAGAAAAGGAAACAACTATGTAAAAGATGCAACAACTGGAGGTGCAAAGGCTGCGTTGTTCCAAGTGAACGCCTCTTTTATGTTTGTCATGTGAAGCATGTGCATGCTCAGCTACACTTGGTTGAAAATATACGATGGCGTGTAGTTGAAATGATTGATGGCTCGATAATTAAGGTGTGGAAACATAATAGTTGTAGACGATACGAGCTTGCAATTTACTTGATAAAGCAAACTGTGCAGTATACATTTAGGCATTGGTAAACCATTACATTAAACATGTTTAAAATTAAATTCCCCCTTAAACCCCCTTTTGTTTGGGTGCATATTCACACGGGGGGTGACTCCGGGCAACGAGAGCTGTTGGATAGCCATATTCACCCCTTATTCCTTAATCTACACCGTACACAAAGTTTCTCATTTGTGGGGTATAGATGTATAGAATTTGTTATACTGTATAACAAGATTTGCAAAATACTATAAGATTTCACGCAATATACTATATGGTGTTGATTTTGTACGTGCAAAACATAATTCTGAGGGGCTCTCGGCTGCCCTCGTCATAAAAGGTGTGAATATGCACCCAAACAAAAGGGGGTTTAAGGGGGAATTTAATTTTAAACATGTTTAATGTAATGGTTTGTGTTAATTAATGTTAATAGTAGTTATGTTGGTTGTTATATTAAAAAACTTTTTGGGCCCTTCGGGCCCCAAAAGAAACAAACATAGATAAACTCTGAGGTAAACAAAAAAATAAAAATCAAAATAAAATAAAAGTACAAAATGAATGATGTGTTATTGCAAACCATATATTTTAAAATGCATAATTTATTGACTTTACACATTGAAATTCACTATTACGAATTTATGTTATCTCAACTGCTGTGAAGTCTTTCTTGAATATCAACATACCAGAATAGAGTAACTCATGGAATAGCACATCTTCCTTTATGGAATAAGCAACACTTGTAAACAATAAAGAATATGCAAATGAAGCACGCATGTAGTCAACTTACTCAAAATTTAGGGAATTTGGCAGCCAGAACTAAGTAGTAATGGATATGATAAAATAAGTGCATCGCATACATCATTGCAGGACATGGCAGTTACACCTGAAGATATGTTTTGCAGCAACCAAGATATCTTCTCTCCATTCTCAAGTTTCCTCTAATGAAGCACCGACACTACAGCTTCAAAATATACAGCTTCCAAATTTTGCTATAAATGCTCTCATTATTCCAGTTACATAGGCCTCAAAATCCAATATGTAGCATAATATGTGCCAGTTGAATATGTTAAAGTGGAGGAGCGACTTCTTGCATGTTCGTATAATGCACCAAAGACCTGTTTGTGAAACAAAGAAACTAGATGAACACATACATGATGGAAAAGAATTTTCGGTGATGGCAAGAATTGCCCTTTCTTGCTTGTGCACGCTCTCACTTGCGCAGTGCAATATAATCTGCAAGCCAATAACAATGACAAGTGCAAGTAAAAGGGGTTTTTTTTTTTTGCGCCTTCAAACATAACAGTTATTTAAAAACACATAAGTAGAATTCTTCAAACAGAAGCAATAGCAGGGAATATATTCCTTCAACAGATGACTCCAATTTAGAGTACCATACAAAGATTAGATTCAGAAATGTGCCAAGAAATGTGCAACCCCAAACCTGGGCCAAAGGGATCAGGCTTCAACTGCGCTATACACCATAAATAGCTTCAAATTAACAGCCCAAAAATTTTCTTCTGAACAGCTAAGGCGACCCAATCGGCTAGGCCATGGCAAGGAAAGTGGGACCGAACAAGACTACAAAAGAGACGGCTTTGCAACTTTAACAAAGGATCAAGAAAGGAATTCAGAAATGGTAGCTAGCATATTTCCCCGTGCAGATTTGCAAGCCCTGTTTCGTGCCCTAAAATGCTATCCACGAGGCTTGCATGTTCAGCGCCTAAAATAAAAAGAGGGCTTTTGTTGTGAGCCCTTGGATGTTGGACCATTGGAAAAAAAAAAGCTAAATCAACAACTAAGAAATGGTGCACTCTAGATGTACGCATTAGTACATCCATTCGAATAAGCCATAAAATCTTAGGAAAACCTTTGTAAAAAGTGTAAAAAAACACAAAGAAAACCCCCTGTTATTATGCTACATATACATATTCTAAACCAGGTGCACCCTGGACTACCACAGGCGTCGGATTCGTCGATCCTACGACTCAGATCATATGTTGGGGCCTGTGAGCACCTCTCGTTTCACTTATAGTCGTTTATGATTGGAGGCGCCTATGATTTTGAAATATGAAATACGATTTCGCCTAAGGTTTGAGGGAATATCGAACCTATATACAGCTTTGCCTAAGATACGAAGGCTCGAACCTCTACCAAAATAACTCAATGTCCTAATAAGACTACTTTAACCAATATACCCAATGAACTAATGTGATTATTTTTTATCTTGAATCTATGTTTTTTTTATAACAATCGATTCAATTGTTTTAGGGATATATGGTCTATAGTTTCAGGGATTGTTATTTTTTACATCCATAAATCCCCCTGGAACCCCCTGTTATTTTGCTACATATTTGCACTCGCAGATTCTATGGGAATGTCAAAATGTTCTATAGCAGTGCACCGAAAGTATGATATGTGGAATATTGTTTCCTAGCATGGAACAAGAGCTGATTTTCTTAACTTATCCCACCCTAAGTTTCAATATCTAGCATTATAACGAGGTTTTTTTTTTTGTATTTTTGTACTGTTCTCTCTAAGGTTTTCATATGGTTTGGTGGCTATATTCATCCAGGTATACTAAGTAGTATTTCTAGAGTGCACCCTTTTGTTAGCCGTTGATTTTAGGAAAGGGGGCAAATCTTGTGGTGGAGGCTTCTTTTGTGGTGGGTGTGAATATCCTCCCATTATTTTTAGGGTTTTTTTTTGGGTTGTGTGGATTAGGGTCTAGTCTCATTATCTGTCATGAGGGTTAGTTGGGCGGTGGCTTTTCCATTCATGCAGGCTGCTCCAAGGAAAACGAAGTGTTTTAAGACCCAAAAAGCTCTCACAGGGAAAAAGCCTGTTGAAAACTAGAGATCATGTGATATTGGTGTTTGAAGAAACTGTGAAGCAGACATGAACATACAGATAACTATTTCATAGATCAACAGGTTCTACAATAAAGTTAAGGCACAAGGGGGTTAGGGACCATATCTTGGCTCCCCTTTAATCAATCTGGTTTGGGGCTAGCTAGATTGAGCCTAAGGCATGAAGAATCTATGGTTAACATTGATAGCATTGCAATAGTGATTTGAATGTAGTTGAATATTCAAAAGAAGGGTAAAAACCCAATGGTTCGTGAAGCCGAAATTTTGAATTAAGCATGTGGGATAATTCGAGTTGAAGCCTTTGAACAGTAGTTGGCCTGTGGGGTATATCGAGGTACTCAGGTTTCGCAGAAGGCAAGTCTATCCGGCTCCATAACCGCCGGATCGGCTGTATATAGAATGGGGCAGATGAAATACTGTGTACAGGGAGTTAGATGGATGCCAGAATGCAGGTTGTATGGTGATTTGAGGTTGGTCAACCCTACTACAGGAAACGAGTCAAATCCCCGAGCTACAGTAACATGTTTAATGATATCTTATTGACAATATTCAATTGTGAACTTGCATTCTAGAAAAGTTGTGAAAGTCCTAAGTTATACTATTGGGATCTAAGGTGAATTTGCATTCTATGAGTTAAATTGTTTCTTGAATAGAATATATCTGGTTGGTGATTAAAGCACAAAGGTCTAGATTGAGCAGTAAGTCACTAGAACAAATTGAAAAATCAACATTGGTATCAGAGCTAAGGTCTGGTAATCATGACAACCAGGTTTGGTGCAAATTTGCTGAATGCAATTGAAGTCTTTAAAGGGGATGGAGGTTTTCAAATTTGGAAAAAGAGCATTAGGAGTGTGCTTGAATTTGAAAAATTGTGGTATCTAATTGATGGCAGTCCAGTTTCAACTGTGAGTGCAGGGGCATCTAGCTCAGGTGGTTCAAGTCCTGCTGCTAGTTCTAGTGCTCAGTCTGAAGGTGGTTCAACACCTGCAGGGGTGTCTCATGCAGGGGGAACGTCTGCTAGCTCTGAAGGAGAAGAAGCTAAAATTATGGAAGCTCAAGCCATAATTATGTGCAAAGTAGGGACTGCTTTAAAGTTAAAGCTTCGAGGTATGAAGCCTAAGGAAATGTGGGAGTATCTGATTAAACATTATGAACAAAAGAGTTTCTCACATAGATATGTTGGAAAAGGAGTTAAGAAAAATGAAGCGTGTTGAAAAAGACAACCTAACTAATTTCTTAGAAAGGTTTGACTCTATTATTGCAGATCTTGAAGGTGCTGGAAATATCTTGAGTGAGCGGTATCAGATCTTGGCTTTAGCAAGATCAGTTTCTCATACAACCTTGCTCAGGAATGTAGCCACTTCTAAGGAACATGCTATCAGAATGATACGCACTTAATTTGAACAATCCAGTGTTACACAAGAGGAGGCAGAACAATCTGCAGAAGTATTGTACACTAGTAAGGAAAAAAGGTTGGCTTTAAAAATTTCTCAAAAGGAAAAATAGGGCCCTGCTATATGTGCAATCAATATGGTCATTTGAAGAGTGAATGTCCAAATAATAGTGAAAAAGAATTGAGGTGTTTTAATTGTGAAGGAAAGGGTCACTTTGCTTTCAATTGCTCAAGTCCTAAAAAAGGAAGAGGTCGAGGGAGATCTGGTGGCTACAGAGGTGGCAGAGGCAGGGGAAGTTTCAGAGGTGGTGCAAGTGTCAATATAATTGAGAAACATGAGAGTAGTGAAGGTGAACTTGAAGATGACACTATGGAGGTAAGGAAATATTTGGAATTGTAATGTTTCTGTATCTCAAAAAGAAAATGATGAGCAGTTTGTTGTTATAGATTCAGGAGCAGAAAAAGTGTAATGTGTGATTTACATATGCTGAAAAATAAGGAGAAAAAGGAAGGATATGTCAAGCTTGGTGATGGAGGTTTGAAGAAAATAGAAGATTCTGGTGTTTTGGAGTTATTTGACTTAAATGGAAAAACTGTTAAGCTAAGAGATGTTTTGTGTGTACCTGGTCTTGTAAGGAATCTCATATCTGTATGTCAACTAGTGGATTTGGGATACAAAAGTGTTATTTGAACAAATCCAATGTAAAGTTTTCTTTAATGATGAATTGAAGTTTATTGGTAAACGAGTTGGGTATTTGTTTGGATTGAATGTTGAATATCTTCATGAAGTTAATCTCATTGAATACCCTGATGTAAAACTGTGGCATAACAGATTATGTCATGTAAATTTTGCAATAATTACAGCACTGGAGAAAAAGGGGCTCATCTCAACAAAATTAGAAAAAGAAAGGAAATTCTTATGTGGAGGGTGTCAACTTGGAAAGCAATCAAGATTGTCATTTAAAAGGTCAAAGAAAAGAGCAAAGGGTATTTTGGATTTGGTACACACGGATTTATGCGGGCCCATAAATGTTACTAGCTTGAGTGGTCACAGATATTTTATGAGTTTTATTGACGATTTCAGCAGAAAGACCAAATGCTATATCCTTAAGACAAAAGATCAAGCTAGTGATGCGTTAAAATTATTTACTGCTGAGACTGAACTGGAAACTGGAAGGAAAATAAAATGTCTAAGATCAGATAGAGGTGGTCAGTATGTGTCTGGTGAATTTAAGACATTTTGTGCAAATAGGGGGAATTAAGAGACAACTAACATGCAGATATTCACCACAACAAAATGGAGTAGCTGAAAGGAAGAATAGAACTTTACTTGATGCTGTGAGATCCATGTTGAAATATTCTGGATTGCCAAATTTCTTGTGCGATGAAGCCGTGAAGACAGCAGTCTATATTCAGAATTTGTTACCATCCTCCAATATTAAAGGTGCTATTCCAGAAATGCTATGGTCTGGTAAGTTTCCATCTTATGATAGTTTAAAGGCATATGGGTGTTTGTGTTTTGTACATGTTCCTGAAGAATTGAGAAAAAAATTGGATGATAGGGCATACATAGCTAAACACAATTTGGAATTACATGGTAGAACTGAAGCTGGAAAGAGTAAAAGACTGAGGTCTGATGTAGGAGAAATTAATACCTTGTTTGATATTCTCATTCCTGAGACAAATAAGACACCTCAAAATTATTTTGAAGCTATTCAGGATTGCAATGCAAAAAGTTGGCGTAATGCAATGGAAGAAGAAATGGGAGCTTTTAGAAGAACAAATACATACACAGTGGTAGATGCTCCTATGAATAAAAATATTGTGGGCAGCAAATGGATATACTGAATAAAGCCAGGAATTGACAAGAAAACAAAGAAGTTTAAAGCTAGACTTGTGGCACAAGGTTTTACACAAAAAAGAGGTGAAGATTTTGATGAAACTTTCTCACCATTAGTGAAAATAAATAGTTTGAGAATGCTGCTAGCAATTGCCAATGCTTGTGACTTTGAGATACATCATATGGATGTAAGTACAACATTTTTGAATGCTAAATTAGAGGAAGAAATATATCTGAGATCTGCTCCTGGTTTTGAACTTGGAAGCTAAATAGAGCAGTATATGGTCTTAAACAATCCCCCAGAGAATGGTATAAGTGTATGGATGGATATTTATTAGAACAAGGTTTTGAGAAACTTAACTATGATGGGAACATTTACAGATTTAAAATGGAAAATGAATGGTGTATAATTGCTCTATATGTTGATGACAATATCATGTTATCAAAGGGTAAGGAAGTATTGAGCCATTGTAAAAATATTCTGAAGAAACGCTTTCAAATGAGTGATCTTGGGGAACTGAAAAGGTTTTTGGGTATTGATGTACACAGGGACAGAAATAACAAAATATTGGCATTAAGTCAGCAAGGACACATTCAAAACATGCTAAAGAAATTTCACATGGAAGAATGTAATGTGGCATGTACTCCTATAGTTCCTGGTCACAAAATATCTGCAGAAGTGAGTCCAAGAACTGAAAGTGAAACCAAACAAATGGAGAGAGTACTATATAGAAGTTTGATTGGCTGTTTATCATATGTAGCAATTATATATATTTTTTCGACTGATATTGCTTTAATATTAATATTTTAATGCGGTACAATAATAAGCACGGGAAAGCGCTTTTCGGAATGCGACAAAAGCAGATTTTTAAAGTATTTGAAAGGTACAATGCACTTTGGCATCTGTTTAATGAAACTAATCTGCGGTTACAAACTTCTTTGTGATCTTTTGGGGAGGGATTTAGACAAAAGAAAATCAACCTCGGGATACATTGTTTTATTAGGTGGTGCTCGGTGGCTTGGAAATCGAAAAACAGGGGAAGTATTGCACTCTCTAGTCTTTGGTGCTGGTATAATTGACCTTCTTGACAAAAAGAGGTGATTTGGGAAAGGAGACTCACGAAAGAATTAGGATTTGACCAAACTGGACCAACTATTATTTATTGTGACAATACAAGTTGTATTGCCATGACAAAAAATCCAATTCTACATGAAAGATCAAAGCATATTGACATGGAAGTCCACTTTATCAGAGATATGGTAAAGAAAAATCAAATTCATTTGACATATGTTAGTACTGCAGATCAGAAAGCAGATATTCTCACTAAAGCTTTGCCAACATCTAGGTTTCAGGAATTAAGAGGACTGCTACAATGTAATGATATGAAATATCACATGAAGGGGGAATGTTGAAAACTAGAGATCATGTGATATTGGTGTTTGAAGAAACTGTGAAGCAGACATGGACATACAGATAACTATTTCATATATCAACAGGTTCTACAATAAAGTTAAGGCACAAGGGGATTAGGGACCATATCTTGGCTCCCCTTTAATCAATCTGGTTTGGGGCTAGCTAGATTGAGCCTAAGGCATGAAGAATCTATGGTTAACATTGATAGCATTGCAATAGTTATTTGAATGTAGTTGAATATTCAAAAGAAGGGTAAAAACCCAATGGTTTGTGAAGCCGAAATTTTGAATTAAGCATGTGGGATAATTCGAGCTGAAGCCTTTGAACAATAGTTGGCCTGTGGGATATATCGAGGTACTCAGGTTTCGCGGAAGGCAAGTCTATCCGGCTCCATAACCGCCGGATCAGTTGTATATAGAATGGGGCAGATGAAATACTGTGTACAGGGAATTGGATGCCGGAATGCAGGTTGTATGGTGATTTGAGGTTGGTCAACCCTACTACAGGAAACGAGTCAAATCCCCGAGCTATAGTAACATGTTTAATGATATCTTATTGACAATATTCAATTGTGAACTTGCATTCTAGAAAAGTTGTGAAAGTCCTAAGTTATACTATTGGGATCTAAGGTGAATTTGCATTAAGGGGGAAGTTTGTCTATGAGTTAAATTGTTTCTTGAATAGAATATATCTGGTTGGTGATTAAAGCACAAAGGTCTAGATTGAGCAGTAAGTCACTAGAACAAATTGAAAAATCAACAAAGCCATGGGCGTTTTTGGTCCGGAGGATTTAGTTGGGCGATGGCTTCCCCCCTCATGCGAGTTGCTCCAGGGAAAAAGCCAGAGATATCCTTCTGAGTTATTTTACCAATCTTCTTCTCCGGGAAGAACAAAGAGTGTGAAGATAGGATTCTGACTTCAGAATGGCCAGATAAGAATGGCCTTTTGAAATGGGCAAAAACTTGGCTAAGCTTGGGCTTGTAGGAGGCGGGTCGAAATGCTGCTCAGATTCAAAGAAGTGCAGGGCCGTATTGTTACAGAGAAAAAACCTTGATGATTTTGAATGGGTAGAAAGGGGAATTTGAGGGTGCATCAGATTTTTTAACAAGATTGTATCTTCGTCAACTGAAAAATCATTATCCGGTTGGAAAACCTATTTACAGAAGCTATAAAGTATGAAATGTATCTCCGACACAGAGGCTGCCTTTCCATAAAACGGCTTACATCTCTAATAGCAGGCTTTCCCATCATAACATGGCTTTTGGTCGACCAGTAGCTGCAGCGGCAATCAAACAGGTTCATGTCCCTTTGAAATGATGTCTTAGAAGCCACGTATATTTCCAGGGATGCCAGCACTCATGAACTTGCCTAGACCATTCGAAAATCTGGCCTCAGATTATAATGAGTAAATGCTCTAAAGTGAAAGACTCGTTGATCACAATAGCACTGTGGTGCTGTTGGAAACATCGGTGTGATGTAGCAATGGGGCATAAACCACCTGATCACCAAAGGATCATAGCCACTTTCAACTATGAAGTCTCCTTGATGGCTATCACCCACTGGCAAAAAATTGGAGAAGCATATGATAGAGGTTTCGATAAAATCAAACGTATGCAGGGCTTTTATGAGCACTTCAGGTGTGCATGGGCCGATCTTGGGATTGATGGGACTGATGACTCTTAAAGTCTGCATTCATGCTATAAATAAAAGTTGATAATAAAAAGCCAAATGACTCACGGGTAGAAATATATAATAGCTACAACATATTTTGACAAACTCTCTCTTTGTACAAGTGTAGAATTAGGAAAAACTGCAGCTGCTGCTAGTTTTGGAGACCAAGTACGGAACTATCAGTATAAAATTGAACAGAGCTGAAGAAAGATCTATAAAGATCTGTAGAAAACCTAGGTATGTTATGCAAGAAAACATTTGTACCTTTGGATACAGAGCAATATATCGTCTCATTGCTTGGTCATATAACATGCAATGCATGATCATCTCTTTGCTTGTAAGGTATGTGGCATTGGATGTCTGTTACTTGTTACTACTTTCTGGTTAAAAGTTTTTTTAGGATTAGGTGTTAGAAACTCAATTAGCATTGGTGTTGACGTCAGTTTGTTGAAGGGAAATCGGAGGAACTTGTTCACATGGGCTCCTTATTCAATATCGATTGCTTCTACAGTTCTGCTACGAGAAGCCTTAGCATGCACACCAAGCATGAAAGGCTACAAAGGATTTAACCATGTCTAAATTCATAGACTGATAATTATAATGCAACACTGGTCTGAGGTTTAAATGTTTTGAACGTTGGACGTTGTGAATGTTTTGGTACTTTGGATATGAACATGAACGTCACCATGTCATATCAAGTATTCCAGATTGAACATTCATATCCAGTGTTCCAGTTCCAGATTGAACATTTGACATTGCACACCACGTTTTTTTAGTGGCCCGATTGTTGTTGCTCCTGCACCGTCAATATGTTCTATTTCATTTGCTATTTTTAGTTATTAAATAAACATACGAGGAAAATGTTTTAAACATGGGTACAACATCATTATAAATGTTTTCTACTATGTTTAGCTGTGTTTACTTGTCTTTCTGTATCAGAACTGTCTTATTTCATTGCTCCTATGTTCTAAAATATTAACAATGTATTGTATGTTTGTTTGTTAGGGTCCGAACACAACATAACGTCAACTCATCCAAGTGTGATATGTTGTTTGTTTTTGGCCCCGAAGGGGCAAAATTTTTTTTAACCTATAATACAAACCATTACATTACACGCGTTAAAATTAAATTCCCCCTTAAACCCCCTTTTGTTTGGGTGCATATTCACACGGGGGGTGACGTAGGGCAGCAAGAGCCCCTGTAATTATGTTTTGCACGTACAAAATCAACACCATATAGTATATTTCCTGAAATCTTATAGTATTTTGCAAATCTTGTTATACAGTATAACAAATTCTATACATCTATACCCCACAAACGAGGAACTTTGTGTACGGTGTAGATTAAGGAATAAGGGGTGAATATGCCTATCCAACAGCTCATGTTGCCCGAAGTCACCCCCCGTGTGAATATGCACCCAAACAAAAATATGCACCCAAACAAAAGGGGGTTTAAGGGGGAATTTAATTTTAAAGCATGTAATATAATGGTTTGTATTATGACTTTTCTACTTAGTAATTTTCACAAGATGTGCAATGCTACAGTTTAATATCTAGCATTATAACATGGGGTTTTTTTTCTGTTTTTGTATTGTTTTCTCTAAGGTTTTCATATGATTTGGTGGCCGTATTCATCCAGGTGTACTAAATTGTTGAAAATGTGAGTCATGTCATATTATGAGGAACAGTACAGGTTGTTGCAGTCAAATAAATCTTCAGTGAAGCTTATACACATGTAGATGGAAACTACAACATCTAATAGCATTATTGGCATCATTGCAAACCTTAAGACTATGGAAGTTGGCTAAAGGTTAATGGTAAGGTTGTGGTTAATGTGTTAGTGGTAAACATTGAAGAAATAAGTTATATATTAAATATTCAAAGGTTGAGCTCGAATATCGTTTTGAAGAAAACGCATGTGGGATATTTCGAATGAAGATTTTGCTTGAAAAAGAAAGTTGATCCGGCAATGCTAAACCGCCGGACTGTACTATTATAAGGTGGAGCAGAGCTCTGAAGAGGTATTCGGGTCCAAGGGTACATAGATCCGTCTCATATATGATCGATTGGAAATGGTCAACGTTGCTACAGGAACTCAGTCAATCCCTCTGCTATAGTGAACGATTACAATAGTTGATGTTGGGATTTTAATGGTTGAAGGAATATAATCTAGGGGAAGTTGCCTAGTATATTCTTGTTATTGTTCAAGACCAAGTTGAGCAAGGAATTATTGACCATAATGTGGCTTCCTTGCTAGGGAGAAGGACTTGATCCATATACTAAAGTTATTGTGAAGTGTGTAAAAGGTTTGATAAGCATGCTTTAGCTTGAATGATCATAAGTGTGAAATTTTATTTAGTCTAAAGACATCTTTGCTTGGATTAAGTTGTACAAGTGTTGTCAAATTCTAACAGTGGTATCAGAGCCAATAAATCCAGAAAAGCAAGATGTCTACTCGATTTGGAGCTAATCTCCTAAACTCCATAGAGGTCTTCAAAGGAGAAACAGGTTTCCAGATTTGGAAACAAGGCATTCAGGAGGTGTTAGAATTTGAAAAATTGTGGTACTTGATTGATCCTAATGTGGTTAATACAGCAGTTGTGGTATCTGGAGGAGAAGAATCAAGCACTTCAGCCTCTGTTGCAGGTGGTGAAGGTGGAACTGCTTCTGGAACTAATGCAGCAAGAAGAGTTACTCCAGTGACCAGTGTGGATGAGAAGGCAAGAATAATGGAAGCTCAATCCATAATATGTCAAAAAGTGGGGACAGCTATCAAGCTAAAACTCAGAGGTAAGTCTCCTGCAGAAATGTGGAAATTTATGTTAGACAATTATGAGCAAAAGTCCTCTTCTCAAATAGATGTGTTGGAAAAACAGTTGAGAAAATTAAAACTGTATGAGAAAGATAATATTGCTGAATTTACGGAAAAATTTGAATCAATAATTCTGACTTAGAGGGGGCGGGGAGTTGTGTTAAATGAGGACTATCAACTTCTAGCCATTTCTAGAAGCGAGTCTCCCATAATGCCACAGTTAGCTACTTTGTTAAGAAATGTGGCTAAGTCAAAGGAACATGCTATTAGAATGATCGGGGACAGAATTTGAAGCAGACCAAAGGAGATGATGATGATGATTGAGAGGCTATGTTTGTCAAGCAGAGAAAAAAGGCAAGAAGGTGTTTAGTAGAAAACAAATTGGTCCATGCTTTAAGCTGTGATGCTTATGGCCACCTTAAAATAAACTGCCCTAAACTTGGAAAGGAAGTTATTTGTTATAGCTGTGAGGGTAAAAGGCCACATAGCAACCAAGCTGCTCAAGTCAAAAAAGGGGAAAGGAAAAAGTTTGAAGGTAAAAAGGTGGAGGATCAAGGCTAAACCTAGCCTAAATATTGCTTTCGAGAAACAAGCCAAGAGGAAGATGAGCGGGATGAAGACATTGAGGTAAATATGTCTAAGGCTTGTTCTAAGATTAATACAAAATTTGACACTGATGCTCTTATCTTAGATTCGGGGAATTTGAGAGATCCGTGTGAGGAAGCTCAAAAATGCTAAAAAAATGTCAGAGAAAAGAAGGAGGACATGTACAGTTTGGAAATGGGGAATTGAGAAGAATTGAGAGTGCTGGAGTTCTGGAGTTGTTTGATCTAGAAGGGAAAGCTGTAAAGTTAAAAAATGTGTTGTGCATACCAGGATTAATAAGAAATCTTATTTCAATATGCCAGTTGGTTGATCTTGGCTATAAAGTTGTGTTTGAAAAACTTCATTGTAATATTTTTCTTGGTAATAAAAAAATGTTTGTGGGGAAAAGAGTTGGGAATTTATATGGATTAAACAGACAACATTTGATGTCCAATATCAATTTGCTGACTTATCCATCTCTGAAAATCTGGCATGAAAGATTATGTCATGGGAATTTATATGGATTAAACAGACAACATTTGATGTCCAGTATCAATTTGCTGACTTATCCATCTCTGAAAATTATGTCATGTTAATCCTGCTACAATAGAGGTATTAAACAAGGAAGGATTCATTAATACCAGCACAACCCAATCTGAAAAACAAGTATGCATGTGATGTATGCTTGGCTTACACAACAGATTACCTTTTAAGAAAAAAGGCGCAAGAGCAAATGGTATTTTGGATTTGGTGCATATTGATTTGTGTGGACCACTTAATGTTGTTAGTTTGAGTGGGAAGAGGTACTTCATGACTCTAATAGATGATTTCAGTAGAAAAACTAAAGTGTATTGCATTAAAACTAAGGATGCAGCTTTTGAAAAATTCAAACAATTTGTTAATGAGATGGGGCTGAAGCAGGGAAGAAGGATCAAATGTTTGAGGTCGGCGAGGAGGAGGTGAGTTCCTATCAGGAGAATTTAAGAGGTTTTGCAAGAATAAGGGCATTAAAAGGCAACTAACTTGTAGTCATTCCCCACAACAGAATGGTGTAGCTGAAAGGAAGAACAGAACAATTTTAAATGCTGTTAGGAGCATGTTAAAATCAGCAGGTTTGCCAAATTTTTTATGGGAAGAAGGCGGTTCAAGCTCTTTGTGACTATTGAGAACATGTTGCCATCTGCTAGTATACATGGTGGAATTCCTGATATGCTTTGGTCAGGAAAGAAACCAAATTATGAAAATTTGAGAGTGTATGGATGCTTAGCATTTGTTCATATACCAAAAAAGAAAAGAAAAAAAAATAGATGACCGGGCTCTAATTACATATCTAGTAGGGTATGATAATCAGTCCAAGGCTTATAGGCTATATGATCCTAAAGCAAGAAGAGTAATTGTTAGCCGAGATGTTTCTTTTGATGAGGGACAAGTTTACAAAGTATTATCCAGACCTATAAAGCTACCTGAAAATGTTGAGTTGACTGAGCAGAATACTAAGGCTGATTCTCGACATTAATACAAATTTAGTCCTTTTTTCATATTTGTTATTTTCGTGTGATATAAACTTGAGTGAATTAAGTTATGTGCTATCGGGTATCTACTAATAAAGTCAATGAGATTGATACAGATGATGATGCTGAGACTGAAGCTGAAACACAAACAGAATTTCAGGAAGAAATTGAAGACTCATTAGGGGGAGGTGAAGAAGAATCAATAGACACAAGTCAGGTTGAAAGATCAGTACCTATAGTTCAACAACAATCTCAAGTAAAAAAGAAAAGAATGACAGAAGTGCAAAAACTTCAAGCAGGTTTGAAATTTGAGACTAAAATGCATGGTTTGATGAAGCTGGAAGGAGTAGGAGATTGCAAGATGAACAGGAACATGAGGTAAACAATGTTTTTGAAATTTTGATGCATCTAAATCCTGAAGTACCTTAGATGATATTCTAGTTTCAAATGACAAAGAGCAGTGGCTAAATGCTATGAAAGAGGAAATGGATTCTTTTGTCAGGACTGATACTTTTGAAACAGTGGACACTCCAGAAGGTAAGAATATAGTAGGCAATAAATGGATTTTCAGAATCAAAACTGGAGCAGATGGTAAATCACCTAAATACAAAGCGGGCTGGTTGCTTTCGGGGTTTTCCGAGAAAAGAGGTCAGGATTTTGATGAAACATTTTCTCCTTTAGTTAAAATGAACAGTGTCAGAATGCTATTGGCTTTGGCAAATGCATGGAATCTAGAAGTGCATCACATGGATGTAAAAACTGCTTTTTTAAATGCAAAATTAGATGAGGAAATTTTCATGAAACAAGCACGGGTACAAATTTGAGCAAGGGGAAGATAAGGTTTGGAAATTGAAAAGGGGGTTTATGAACTTTTATATATATTTTGAGACAATCTCCTAGAGAATGGTACAAATGCATGGACTCTTATCTTATTGAGCGAGGGGATTTGTTAAGTTTTTTGAATGATGGGAATTTATATAAATTTGAATGTCAAGATGGTTGGTGCATTATTGCTTTATATGTTGATGACAACATTATGGTGGCTAAAAGGTACAAAATGTTTATTGATGTGCAAAAGGTTGTTGACTTGATTTGAAATGTCGGACCTTGGAGAACTTACAAAGTTTTTAGGGATTGAGGTGTCAAGAAATAGGGATAAAGGTACCATCATTTTAACTCAAAAGGAGCAGATCAGAGGTATGCTTGAGAAATTTCAAATGAAAGAATGTAACATTAGTAAAACTCTGCTTTGTACCGGGATGCAAGCTTTCTCTTGACATGTGTCCTAAAATGATGAAAAGGAAAATTATGGAGAAAATTCCATATAGGTCCTTGACGGGATGCCTAGCCTATGTTGCTAATTGCCAAAGGCGGATATTGCTCATAGTGTAAACATGCTCGATAGATATAACAATGATCGGGGAAAGATCATTGGATTCTTTAAAAGCGTGTTACGAGATATTTAAAAGGCATTATGGATATGGGAATTTCATACAATTCAAAAACTTAATATTTATTGCTTTTTGTGATGCTGATTGGGCAGGAGATTTAGATGCAAGAAAGTCAACATTAGGATACCTTATGATGCTTGGAGGAGGTCTTGTAGCTTGGAAGTGCAAAAAACAATCATCTATAGCATTGTCAGCTGCTTGAAAGCTAAGTATGCCTCGACCACATTATGTGCAAAAGAACTAATATGGGAAAGGAGGTTAATTTTAGAACTTGGAGTTGAAGCGTGACCAAACTCTAGTGAGATGCTATGTGACAGCACAAGCTGCATAGCCATGACCAGAAATCCAGTAATGCATGAAAGGTCGAAGCATATAGAATTAGAAATGCATTTCATTAGGGATGCAGTATGCAAAGGGTTGATTCAGGTTAATTATATTAGTACAGATAAGCGGTGTGAGATATTTTAACAAAGGTTACGGCGAGAGAAAAGGTTTCGAGCTCGAGAAAACAAATCATGCATCACAGTCCGGATATGACATAAGGAGATATGACATGAAGGGAAGTGTTGAAAATGTGAGTCATGTCATATTATGAGGAAGCGATCTGAGTTGTTTGATCAAATAAATCTTCAGTGAAGCTTATACACATGTAGATGGAAACTACAACATCTAATAGCATTATTGGCATCATTGCAAACCTTAAGACTATGGAAGTTGGCTAAAGGTTAATGGTAAGGTTGTGGTTAATGTGTTAGTGGTAAACATTGAAGAAATAAGTTATATATTAAATATTCAAAGGTTCAGCTCGAATATCGTTTTGAAGAAAACGCATGTGGGATATTTCGAATGAAGATTTTGCTTGAAAAAGAAAGTTGATCCGGCAATGCTAAACCGCCGGACTGTACTATTATAAGGTGGAGCAGAGCTCTGAAGAGGTATTCGGGTCCAAGGGTACATAGATCCGTCTCATATATGATCGATTGGAAATGGTCAACGTTGCTACAGGAACTCAGTCAATCCCTCTGCTACAGTGAACGATTACAATAGTTGATGTTGGGATTTTAATGGTTGAAGGAATATAATCTAGGGGAAGTTGCCTAGTATATTCTTGTTATTGTTCAAGACCAAGTTGAGGAAGGAATTATTGACCATAATGTGGCTTCCTTGCTAGGGAGAAGGACTTGATCCATATGCTAAAGTTATTGTGAAGTGTGTAAAAGGTTTGATAAGCATCCTTTAGCTTGAATGATCATAAGTGTGAAATTTTATTTAGTCTAAAGACATCTTTGCTTGGATTAAGTTGTACAAGTGTTGTCAAATTCTAACATAAATAATATTTCTAGAGTACACCCTTTTGTTAGCCATTGATTTTAGAAAAGGGGCAAATCCTGTGGTGGAGGCTTATTTTGTGGTGGGTGTGAATATCCTCCCATTATTTTTAGGGTTTTTTTTAGGGTTGTGTGGATTAGGGCCATAATCAAGGTCTTAGTTTCTAAGTGCGAGCTTCAAAATACGCTACGAACTTGGGTTTGCGGGATCTGAGAGATCTATGGAAAGTGAAGAAGAGGGAGATGGGGAGGCAGGGGGCCAAGCGGGGCCCCGGAACTATTTCTACGTCTTTGGGATTCCACGCCTCAATTGCTTGAAGCATTCTTTCCTTGCCTCACAAATCCGGCGGTCTCGGCGGTTTTTCTTTTCCGTTCCGGCTGCATATTTAAAATTCCTCGTTCCAAACCTTAGTTCGTCTCGGTTTCAAAATTGCGGACCAATTCTGCGTTTGATCTTTGCCATTAAGTTTACGAGGTGGGTTCTACGCCTTGCATTTCTTGTGAAGCAAGCGGTGAGGTTTCAGGTGTCATGTTGAGATTTTTGGATTGAAGGAGCTGGTAATTAAAGACCCGATTCTAAGAGACACCTCCACCAGATTATACACTTGAGCTGGGAAGAAACGAGGTTTCTCCCTCCACAGAGACACTTGCATTTTTAACAAAGTTTAAAATGAAGCACTTATTCTTTGAAGCGCACTTCAAAAGGAATCTTTGAAAGATTCCCTAAAATTCCCTAAAAAGTCCAAAAATTTTTTGTGACGGATGTGACAATTTAGTTAATTTAGGTACCTTTTTTGAGGGTTGATTGAACATAACTTAGTGCAAAAACTTCAAATAGCAATTTTATCCTCCTATTTTAGAACAAAAATAGTTACTTATGTAAAGTGTAGCAAAAAAGGGCAATAAAAAAAATAGCAAAGGGTAGTAGAGTGACAACAAAGTGATATATTCAAGGTTGTGAAAATTGTACAAAATTATGAACAAAATTGTCAAAAATATAGGGCATTTTGATGAGACAATCATCACTGCACTTTACGTTCTTTACATGTTGAGTCATCGGACAAACTTACATTTTTGACAAGATCGGGATGCATCTCATCCTCGACTCATTTATTCCACGATCACTTGAGCCTTCATCCTCGGCTTCACTCTCAAAACTAGATGTACTTTCGAGCGATCTTCTTCCTCCTTTGTCTACAAGTGAGTCTTCATCATCATCTTTTTTTTGGCCACCTTTTTGGCTTGTTTGTCTAATCCACATGCCGAGCCTTATTAAAGTTTGAGTGACCATACGTAACTTATTAGCGGCGGTCGAGAACAAAGTCATATGCAAGAACCTTTACTTGGTTAGATCTATGACAGCGGTGCTTGCTTTGGACTTAGCTCTCTTTCCCACTCTGCTTTTACCATCTCCAAAGTATAACTCCCTTTGAAAGCATTGGCGGCATTCGTTCTCATCCGGTGCACTTTTAATTGGTGGGAATTCCATCCTCTCTTGTTACCTCGGTACTTTAGCTAGCCAAAATGGCCTCCCAGTTCATCATTATCGGTGGGGACAGCTATGAGCATTCCTTTCTAAATCTCGAGGCCCGAACCCGGATACTTTCGAGCAACTTATTTGTCTTTGTGCGTCACGGGGCGGTGTACATGACTCATCATCTTCATCGAGCTAGCCAATATCTCTACATGTTCCTCTTGATTCTCAACTTGCGGGGAGAGTTTGCCTAGATGGCGGAGTTGAATGTGGCGGTCTTCGACCTTGTAATGAAGCTTGCAACATGTCCACGTTGAGAAAAAAAATTGAGGCCACCATAAAGCATCTGCCTCCCGAAAGTGGTTAAGCGAGGACTGAATACTTGTCTCAATATAATCCAATGATTTGTTTGAGTCAAATGCTCTTCCCTCCTTTTTACTCTTTGTGATTTCTTTAAAAGCTTTTTAGAGGCATTTGCTCTGCGAGAGAGCATGGAACTAGTATTGGGGATGGTGCGAATGAATTGAATACTGCTGGCTGGCTGCACTTTGCAAGGATGTGGCATATTTCTTTCCTTGTAAGATGGCCTTGCCATCTACAAGTGAAATTTTGATCGATCTTTGAAATGTAATGTTTCTCAAAGGGCTCAATAATACGGTGACCCAGTTGATCTCTCAGAAAAATCCATTCTTTGAAATCATAAGTTTTTTCCAATAACTTCGATGTGCGGGCCGAGGGATTGTAGGAATCTTGGATAACCTCAATCATTCTTTGGTAGGCTGAGAGCTTTTTTCGAGCAAGGCGTTTAGAGAACCCTCTTGAACATCGATCAATTTGATCGTGTGTATGACCAACAAGCGGGAAACCAATCTTCACCTTCTTGAAGATTTGTTTCTCTACTAACATATACGATAAAGCAAACAACGCTGATTCTTATTTTCCCTTGTCGTGTTGTCTCGCTGAAGATACAGAACCGGTGGTATATGTTCTAGATTGGAAAGAAGCTTATTCAATATTGTGATAGTGAGATTTGGATCAGCATGAATGTTTGGATAATTCAAAAATGCCTTGCAAGATAGTTTTCCATTAAATACCATAGCACCAACAACATGCAGATGTATGAAATCTTCTTCTTGGTATCCTTAGGCACATTGACAAAATGTGGTAGAATTGGTCTTCTTACGGTCCATTCCATCAATAACAAGCGATATGTAGTTGAGTGGTTGTTCCAGTGCTTTCTTCCTATGTTTTGTCAATTTTCTCCTTTCCAAAGATTGTTGTTCTCTGTGCTTGTTCAGTTTCTCCTTCAATGCATCTGAAATGAAAATATGTTTAGGAAAGAACCTACTTTTAGTTAGAACTAGGCAAGAACCGATCACGGAAGCTTACTTTTAGTGTGAAGTGTCCTTGCATTTTGTCTCTGAGCTTTTAATTGAGCATGTAGCACAAACAGACATCCGGTGCTTTCTAGGAATGGACCTTGAGAAAACTCTTTTTCGAGCATAGTAAAGTAAAAGTAGCGGACAAAGCGTTCTCCGGCCTCAACACACATCTCCTTATAATTATAAGTAGACTTCTTGTTTTAGGTGAAATTGTCACTCAAGTGGTACATGGGGCTGTTAGGGAGTTTCATAAGACTCCTTAAAGAAACCTTCCATCGGGAAACACATTGAAGGGCATGAATTACGGATATACCTCTGAATGGCGGTAGTCATTAATGCACGGATTCTTGTCAAGCCTTTTCTTCAAGGCGGTCAAATTCGTCTGGCTGCCTAAAGCATGAATCAATTTGAAGGCCGTTTTGGCCGGGCGTGTCCACCCGTTTGTGTAAGTAAACTTCTCACCACAATTGGGCCTAATATTGAAGGCTAAGTAGCCCCTTTGGTCTAGCGAGTCATTGAGCTGTAACTATCGCGAATCAACCTCAATTCCTTTAGTCAATCTTAAGCAAACAACGTTGAGAACAACAATGCTTTGTATGTGTTGCCCTTAAGTGAGCCTAGATCCATGAGTTTCTTTCTTCTAGCGGTTGTACATGCTTTCTTGTGTAAATTGCAGCTTAAGATTCTTACTTGGGGGGCTTTGAATTGAACATGGAGTCTTGTGGCTTTGGTAGGTCAAATGCGAGACATCAACATGAGGTGTTTCTTAGTCGAGAGATCAACATGAGGTGTACTTGTAGATCTTTGAGAGAGGTTTGATGTGGGCAAGTCACGGGGAGGTGCTTTCCCTCTCTGCGGGAAAAAAAATGTCGAGGTTGGTGGCGTAGTTGACCAGCTCTGAAGTGTCGTAGAACACGGGGAGTTGCGTGTCATTGTTGCTCCCACTTGTTGTAGTACCATTTAGCGAAATGGATGGAGTTGGCGTAATTTGCCTCAGGGGGAGGGAGCCCTACGGTGGACTATAGGCTGGCGATACTAAAATTAAGCTGGAGGAGGTAGTCGAGCTCTCTAGCACTTGTGGTGGAGTAAAAGCGCGCATTGGTGGGGGGCAAACAGCGTTCGGGGGGGCGGGGTGTGGTGGAGTAAATTGAGGGTGGTGGTGGCCCAGGGTGGTGCGTCTTTGGAGTAAGCTCAGCATTTGGGTGTTGGAATGTCCGGAGACTAGAATATTCATGACTACTTCGGGGTATGCGTTGAGGAGGTGTGAAACTCATTGAGGGGAGACACGAGCGAGGAGTTGGAGAGCTCTGCCGGTTCTTTTCTCTCGAGCCATACTCGAGAAAGTTAGCGTCTGCTTGTATAAATTTATCTGACGAGGAAGAGCGAGGCGGTATAAATTTATCTGAGAGAGATGGTATAAATTTATCTGAGGAAAGGGAAACTCTTGGCGGCGAGGCGGTATAAATTTATACGGAGATGGTATAAATTTATACAAAGGAGGGCAACATAGAACAGAAACGGTATAAATTTATACGAAAACTCACAGACACTTGTATTGGAAACTTTATGGGAAAGCTATCTGGCTTGGCACTTAGCGGGGGGTACTTAAGCCGTGGCCGGCCCCTATTTTCCATATACGCACATCGGAGTCGAAGGCACTCGCGATCCGCCTTATATACCCCTTCTTATTTGCTCTCCGGAACGTCTATACGCTAGTCCATACGGTCATGGCCACGTAAGTCTACTTTCCGTACTGTTTTAGTTTCTATTGTGTTTCAATCTGTTAGAGTGGTAGCTCGGCGGTATAAATTTATCACAGAGATGGCTGCGGATCGGTATAAATTATATGCCCGTGCTTTCGGCGGTATAAATTTATACCGTTCCAGAACACAATCGGTATAAATTTATACATAAGTGTTCTAAGCGGTATAAATTTATCCGCTTAAGCCTGGCGGCGGTATAAATTTATCTGGTTCAAGAACACTGCGGTATAAATTTATCACCGAATGTGTTACGGGCGGTATAAATTTATCCGCTTCGGTGCGAGGCGTATAAATTTATCACCGATCGAGCCATCTCGGTATAAATTTATACCGTTTCGAGCTTTCGGGCATATAAATTTATCACAGTTTTCAAAATTGTTTCGGAATCTTGGTGTCTAGTGCTTAAAGAATGGACCCGAACCTTAATATTTTAGTAATATTGTTGTGTTTTAAGCTTAAATAAGACAAAAAAAGTGTTAATTAATTGTGGATTTTATGCCCTTTTAGCCTCTGTTTTTTTCTTGTTTTTGTGTGTCAAAAAAGTCAAAAATGTTACGTTTCTTACGAAAAAATGGTTTTTAGCATACGATTCGGCCCAAGGATAAAATTTGTGCACAAAGGCCAATCTTGAGGCCAATCTTCAAAGGTTGCACCAATAGAGCCCCTGAGGCGTCTGAACTAAAAGACCCGGGCGTGTGAATGCGTACCGCGGGGTGCAAAGAGAGCAAACCAAGCGCGTACTGTACTTGTGCCATCGGTCGGGGAAGAGGGCAAGTACAAAGGTAGATGATTATTATCTACGCGGCGAAATTATAAACACATGTCGACTCTGAAAAGCGAAGATGAACTTTTAATGAAGTGCATGCATGACAATGGGAAGTCTTCTATGTTCTCCATAGTAAAATGCTTAGATTAAGCATGTGCAAGCCAAAAGGGCGTGAATGAGTACATATCGAAAATTACAAGGCGGCTATGTAAGTTATTCTTAGTGGCTACGTATAAATTTATCTGATCATCCTCCTAACTTAACCTTGCATTTACGGGATATAGTGGACATTTTGATGTCGGTGGTGCCTTTGCGATGAAAAGGTGTTGGTCAAAGGTGCTGTGGTACCCCACTACTATCGAAGAGGAAGAAAATGTTGAGGAAGTAGAAGAAGAAGAGGAAGAGGAGGAAATAGTAATACCAAAGGGAAAGGGTATGGAAGCATTCCACGGTAGTAGATACCTGACCTCCACCAAAAAAGACTAGAACCACAAAGGCATTGACTATAGAGAGTCGTGAAGCTCTTGAGGAAGGCTCAGGGTGCGGATATTGTTGTGAAGCCCGTAGACAAGTCAAGTGCTATTCTAAAGCAGGTTAATGACACTAAAGCTGCTTAAGCAAACAATTTCCTTGACATTGAGCACTATTAAGAGGCCGCCTAAAATGAAGATGGGGTCAGAGTTCTTGGTGCGAAATGCAGCGGCACATGTGGCTATACTCAAGCAAAGAATGAGAAGGAATCCTCATGCCCATGTGTAAGCCACTAGTTGTAATGGTTGCGAGTCGGTGCAACCAACTAAAAGATTATAAAAAGGCTAACATTGAGGATTACACATATTTTGTACTTGGAGGCACACATAGTTACAAAGCAAGGAAGGAACTTTCAAAGAAGAATCCGTAGCGAAGTTTGGAAGGCGTAGAAGCACATATCTACGTTGGAGTCCGCAGACGAGGAAGCAAAGGTCATTAGAGTGAGTCATAATCTCGACAATGACTTAGGACTAAAAATGAGTCTTATAGACAAGATCCGCTTCATGCAGGAATACGTAGAGTTCAAGCAAGTGCATGGGGAGGACTTCAAAAACAAAAGAACAAGCTCAAGAACTTGAGAAGCTTGTGTCCGCAGTCTTTGCCTCATTCTACGATTCGGATAAAAGCCCATAATGGTTGTGAAGCGATCGACAATTACTTCGACTTGCTTTGAGGAGATGGTCAAGTAAGTAAAAGCTTTAATTTAGTTATGCGTAGTATGCTTAGCATAGCTGAGTTTGTATATTAACATCGAACTTTGTAAATGCGTACCAAGGAAGACCAGCCCACGGTATAAATTTATCACCGTGCGAGTCCTGATATAAATTTATAAGTGACCCGGAGCCGCGATCTGGTATAAATTTATCACGAATCACCAAAGCGGTATAAATTTATTGCTATAATTTATCGACGGTGACCGGTACGCGGTATAAATTTATCTCGTGACCCGGTGCGGTATAAATTTATCACCGTGCACAGTCCTGATATAAATTTATCTGAGGTGGTGGTATTCCGTGTGCAATAATATAGTAGACTTCACAACAAGCGGCTTGTTAAGCCATTCAACACTAAAATACTTGTGTTCGATCGTCAGCGGGTGTGGGATCTTCAAGAAAGAATATTTTGTATGTTTGAAGATGGTGATTTGAAAGAACAATCTAGCTCTGGAAAAAAAAAAAAAAAGGTGGTGAGGCAAAACAAAAAACATGAGCATTGTACCACGGGCCTTGACTCTGGGGTTTGAAAAAACAAAAGAAATTTTTGTAAGACTTCTAGAAAAAGTTGTGGCCAAAAGAATTTACTCTCGTGAAATGGCCAAAGAAGCTAAGGCGTAAGCCACATTTATTATGTTGTGTTCTTTTTTCTTAATTTTAATCGATCACATTTTTCCCTCTGCGGTCGGAAAAGACATTGTCACTGCCGAGCGAGAATTAATGAAACAACTAAACACGGAGAATTTGGGGAGGAGTGCAAGGCTTTATATCAACCTCTACTACGGATACTATTATCGAGAGGAAACCTTGGCTACATTAACCCGGTGGATGGGTAAGTTGTCTGAGAAAATACTTTTTGTTTTCGATGCGTTTGTCTCCACCGTTTTTCTTGCGAGAATAAGAAGAAAGGCCTACCAGCGGGATTTTTAAACACGGTTCGTAGGGACCAAGGAGGAGGCGGAGGCCCGAAAGCAATTGAGCAAGGAAAGCAAGTCAACACTAGCGGTTTGACACTACTACGAAGAGATTTACTACATTTGGTCGGGGCGTCCGGTCTGAGGGTTGTTCATGGTGGTTGCCGCGGTGGGGACTCTTTTAGACAAACAAAACTTTCACGTTATGCATTGCGAGATATTCCTTATGGCTTTAAAATCAAGGATAGCACTTTTGGCGAGGAGGCTTTTACTCACGTGCAAGTCCGTTCTTTCTTGGATGGCCTAAAAGTCCACGACATCGGCGGAGGGTCATCATTTTTTTCATTCCGACCTGCCGGGCGATGTCGGTGCTAAAAGCCATTGGGGGCTATGCATGTAGCGGGCCAGCTAGCGTATGGTAAGCTTTGAATTTCTTGCTTTTCTATTTACTTTAACACCACGGTATAAATTTATACCCGCGGTCGCCTCGTGGTATAAATTTATCTGACAAAAAATAATGGTGGTATAAATTTATACCGCCACACCATAACTAACTTATTTTGTTCGTTTTCTTTACGCCAATGTTTAATTGCTTTTTTTGTTTGGCGGGCTAAAACAAATGTCAAAGGACATGGTGGTGGTCAGCTTAGTAAGTTGCTTTGAACATTTCCATATTGGTTTTACGGTAGCGGACACCAAAAAACCATGGTTCATTTCAACAGCGAGAATGAAAAGACTCCACCTGCAATGCGCCTTCGGTTTAAATTTTGTTCTACAAAATTGAGAGACCCACAGCGACAAGGGCTGTGGTATCTCATTATCGAAAGCCACAGCGGTTAATTAATAATTTAATTTAGTGGTTTTTCGCCCGGTGGATTCTAGATGCATTTTCGGGGCTCGGGCACCACGGCGGTTTAAGCCCTTAAGCAAAGAGCAATGTTATCTCCGTCGACATAGACCGGGACAAAATAAGTTTCATCGGGGACGGGATAAGCTCTTGTGAATCCTTTCGATGAAAGCGAAGCTGGGAGCAAAAAAGCGGTCTTTGGCGATGTGAAAGGCACATATCACGAGAAATCCGGCCTCCACTTACGGGGAAGAAGAGATGAGGAGGTGGAGTTTGTCGATCTGGAACTGTGGTGCACGAGCCGGAAAGACACTTTGTACACATACCATTGGAATCGAAGGGGCGTCTACGCTATTAAAACCTCGCAAAGAGGCATATCCTAAGGGAGCGAGAGTCGTGAATGTGGGTGGGAAGAGCCACCTCCGTATAAATTTATCTGACGGTATTTTAAATTAACTTTCATTGTAATCTAGGTGCTAAGAATTTCAATATATTTTGATGAAGATTTTTCAACTGAAAACTTTGTCTCTTTAACAATGCTTAATTAGAACAATTCGTTTTTTGATTTATGATTTCACACTCTTTCTCTTTTCTATGTTTGATTTTCTTAGTACTTATATTAAGCTTGCAAAAAGACAAATTATATTTCCTTCTATTTTCAACAACAAATACTTAATGAGTTTTTAAATTTAATATCTCTCTCCTCAAAACAAGTTTTTTTTTTTTTTGCCCTTTTTTAAAATTGAAAAGGCTTAAAAAATGTTGCTTTTTTTGGGGTATTTCGAATGCTATTTGCTCAACAATTTATTTTGCTCCCTATTTTGTCCATTTTTTTCAAGTTTCCAATTTTTATAAAGGAATCTTTCAAACGCACTTCTTAAATAAGTGCGTTTCATTTTAAACCTTGTTTTTTTCTTCCAGTAGAGTCCAATCCTGGGGTTGACATACCCAAATCTGGGTTCCCCTTAGTAGGATTGTCCCCCAGTTTTGATGCAACGTCGGTTTTGAATCTCCCACTGTGGGGCTCAGAATCCAAATTACGAGGGAATTCAGAATTCAACCTTTGAATGCGCGAACCATTTTGAAAGGAAGCTGCATTTGAAGCATTCGCAGATCCATTACCTTGAGTAATTCCAGCACCAAGGTTAGGCACATCTTTGTGTTGATCTGCTTGAGGCTTATAGATCGTCATTGCTCCTTCCATAGGAATCACCTTTGCCAACCTTTGATTCAAGCAAACTGAACAACCTTGATAGTCAAGATGTAGGCCAATTAATGAAGGGGTTGGATAATCAATCTGACCATGCCCATAGCAAATCTGCTTTTGAAATGCTGGAGCACTTTTATGTTGGTATTTTAGAAGAAGACAACAGGTAAAAGCCTAAACTCAAAGCAGTATATTTAAGATTGTCTTTAACAATCTATGTTGATAACTTTTGTCTACATTGGATGCTATCTTTACCGGACCTCCACGTGAAGTGGATAGTGGCCGCAACAGGGTTTCCATGTCGACACTGAATAAACCCCTCGTCTTTCGAGGGTAAATTTTATGCCAATTTAGAACAACACTTACCAAACCATGTTGCAAAGCGCAACTTTTCCTGGATACCAAGTGTGTTTTTAGATGGGCCCTTTGGTGAGAAGTACCAAGAATGGGTTCATAAGCCTATACTAAGCAAAGAGACTCCTCGTTTCTTTGAAAATAAATTTTGTGAGGTAATACATCTGACATCCTTATAGTCACTCTATCAATTATTAGATATTGTGCAAAGTTTTATCTCTCGAGAAAAAGGTTAACTTCATTATGAACAAACTTGAAGTTATTGTCACAATCTGAAAGCTTGATGATGAACATAGAAGACTTTTCGTCTTGATTCATTCAATTGTCTCTTCTCGATGTGGCAGCGATCATTGACGCCTACGATAGTGGGTAGTACCATTGGTATGGCTTTATTTTCTGGACACAAGTTATTGCAGTACAAAGGGGCATCTTTATCTGGACACTAACTGAATATGTTATACACCGGTTCTATTCTATTCTATTCTTTCATGTGAATACAAGAAGCTATTGGTGAGTTACCTCACTTTTTTATTACTTTAAAGCGAAATTGTTACCCGGAGGATGTTGCGACATGGAGCGAAATGCCATGTTCTTTGTGAGTCTAGTCGACCCACCTCCCCTGTCATTTTGGCCATTTTCAAATTCATCCACGGGCATGTTAGACAATAGAACACACGTTGGCGTGTATGATCATTAAAAGAAAGGCGGCTCAAGGACCACGAGCAAAAGCTCTAACACTTGAACATAAACATGCACAAAATCGATTGTGCAACATAGCCACACATCCCAAAACAATTGAGGATAAAAGTATAACCTTTATTTGCTTATTATATTTTTTTTATTACTGGCATGATGGCTAATGTACTTAGTTAGTATATGTTCAATTCTATGCAATGTTTTGGCGTCCGATCATGTAAACACCTAGCCTTATTATATTCATGGGGTGTTATTATTCTAGACTATTTTTTTCTTCTCTTTTTTTCACACTAGATATTTCTCTTTTACGATATGTACAATACCTTTTTAAGGCCAGGAAGGGGCTTAAATTTTTTACACAACACAAACCATTACTTCTTACAACTTTAATTAAATCCCCTGAAACCCCCTTTGGTTTGGGTGCATATTTCCTGCGGGGGTGACTCAGGGCATCGAGAGCTATTGGATAAGCATATATGCCCTTTATTCCTCGATCCATGCAATGATGTTTTGGTGGATGAGGGAGGAGGAGGAGGGAGGAGGAGGGAGGAGGAGGAGGAGGAGGAGGAGGAGGAGCCACTGTCAACATCTTTAATAAGCGCCTCCCCTTTTTTGAGAGAGAGAGTAAAGTAGATTTTTTCCATTAATCAAAGCTTGATTACATGGTTCTAATCATAGCGAGGAAGTAGTGAAGCAAAATTCATACAACTCCAACCTTTCCTAAGGAGGAAAAGGCGGGATAGATAAGATGCAAGTTAAGCGGAGACAAATTCGATTGACTATGGAGGTATCCACAGGTGAGATGTCTTTTCTTACAACGGTAAGAAAACTCAAGTACAAAAATTCCAGCCCGACCCCAATAAAAAACTCCCATGCCATGCGACCAACACACGGAAAATGATATAGCCAACAAAACCCTACAAGATGAAGAATTAGAGTTGAAAATAGTGGCAAAGAAGGAGTTCAATAGAGTATCGAAAAAGGCCCGACCAAGGTAGCAAGATTATGAGGAGAGAGTCAAGTTTGGCATTGAAGAAAGAGTAAAAAAAGTTAAGCGAGAGCCAAAGGTATGAATAGCTTTAGGTTCAATCCATAAGCTTATGTATCAAATGCTTCTCATTTTCAATGGCTCGGATATGCGCAACAATTAGATATACATGCGGTTTAGGAAGCGTTTAGTTTCTAGAAATTTTGCTTCTCAGGTGGCATTCTTTGTATGAATGTGGTTTGATTTCTAAGTAACATCGATTATGCCTAAGGCAACTACTTATTTTGCTACAAATTGGAGCAAGATAAGTTTAAGCACTCTATTAAACATCAACAAATGGGCCATCATCAGCGTTTTATTTTTGTTTGAGGTAAATTTTCATTCTATTCCTTTTCTTATGTTCCTCAAATTTATCTATCATGTATATAAACTGCATATTTTTTCCTTCAGAGTGCTGATCCACCATTTGCAGTCTAGATCCACCATTTCCTTCAAAGTTCTGATCCACTATTACGAAGGAAACTGCATCTTTTGCTGTGAAATGGAATAATATATTTGTTACAAGTTTGATGCGATAATCGACGTACAAATGGGCCATCAAAACTTTCACTTGTCAGCAAGCCTATTAAAGGTTTTCTCTAAAAACCCTTCAACGGTGCCCATGTCTATATGGCTTTAATATTGCTAGCCCCACAGGTCAAAGTACATGAATTCATTGCAACAATTGAGCTTCACATAGGTTGGCACCGAGGAGGGTATTGTAGTTAAGGTGGTTTGGTCCAAATGCATCCCTTCAAAATGGGCTGGTGGTCTTGACATGATAGACTTCTTGGTCTTGACATGACATGACGCTGGTAGCCGTATCTGCCTCTTGTGATGGAGGCTAGGTTCACAAAAAGACTCACTTTGAGTTGTCACAAGGATGTTCATATAGGCAAGTATTTTGTCAGTTATATACTGCATCCTCTTAGCTCCACAACCCGTCCCACTAATAAATAAGTGGTACATCCTCACAACCCAATTGTGTTCCTACATCGCATTGGCTTTGGGATAAGTTACTCCATCCCAAAGTTTCTATGCGTTGGCGGCATGTTATCTATAGGCGCCTCATGTTAATGCCTCGAGACATCGCTATGATCTTATTAGCGTCCCGTGATTATGCACGCTCGCATTTTCGGCGTTGAGACACTAGGTACATGCATTTAGGGAGGCATTTTCACGCACTAAAAGCCCTCCATCAGCATAGGGTCATGACACTAATGGATTTCGTGGAATCTTTTACCCGTCATTGATTTTCTTTGCCCTTCACTTATCTCCCACGCTGCAGGTTTGATAATGCCCCTAATGCTTCTTTAACCAAAAGCTTATCCTTCTAAGCTTGAGAAAGTGACCAGTTAAATGGTATACAACAACATGAGAAACAAGATTTTGAATACACTTGTAGATGCATACCACGATCAATCTCAACAATAGGAAGTCCCCACGGGCAAAAGCATTAGAACACTTATGAGTCTCGTAAAAGACATTCTCAAAGGATGTTGAATGCCCATCTTATCCTCTCGCATCTTGTCTTTCGGATATGCGACCTTGACCTGAAACAAAGCATACACCATTTACCTAATCATTAAAGCATGCATGACAACTTGAACAACAGGTATCACTAGGGTCCAAGGAGAAGGACAGCAAGTGAAGGCGAGAGAAAAGATCATGGAGAGAAGAGGAAGGAGTAGAAGTCGATTCAACAAAGATAGAAAGAAAATGGATAGCATATGGACTAGAATGTATAGGAGGACAAGGACTTGTAGTTTCGACAAATGTGCAAACAGAGATGGGGGATTGTTGCAAATTAGTAGATGCATTAGCTGAGATGAATGTCAATGCGAAAACAAGAGGATTAATACATGAGTTAGAAGGCAAAGCGGGGAGGAATTCTGAAACATCCGGTTGCATAGGAGGGATAGAATTCCGAAGAAGAGAGGGCAATAGAAGGTTATCCTAGTGCCATGGAAGCAAAATTAGCGAGAAGAAATGACAACAAGGAGGACATACCAAGGTTAAGCATAGAGGTCGAAATGGAAAACCTCAAATTCTACAATGATTCCAATGTTAAAACTATCTAATACTACCAGCGAGGAAGGCTTACAATCCCAACTTTTCAATGCACCAAAAAGCATCTGAACCTGAAACTTGACGAGAGAAATATGCAGAGAAATAGCAGACGACGCCTCACATGGCACCTTCAGCGACTAAACTAGGCCACCATCAAAATTAATATACACTAAAAAAGGGATTCAAAGAGATTTACACTAGAAAAAGAGGACACAAGCATATGCCTTGAGTTTAGAGATTTGGATTGAGAATTTGAACCTTCCTCCCGAAACAAGTAGTTCACCAACTTGCATTTTCTGCCAAAATCCTCAAAACCTATTCCTCTTAAAGATCTACCATTCCCAATCTGTCATCCATGCTTTTGACAACTAGACCAAAGTCTCAAGCACACTTTTAACCTCATGCCACATTGATAGCAACACCACTAGCTTGCAAGGCTCCATGCTAGAAAGACATAAAGCAAGTTGGATTTTGAGCCTCGCATGAAGCAATGCGGCGAGGGGAATAGACTAGGATGGGTGCAATGTGGGAAGCAGGGGCAACAAAAAGTTATGTACGATTACAAAGTAGTGGATGGACATAAACAAAGAAGAAGCAATTTTAACCTCATGCCACATTGGCGTGAAGCAATTTCAACCTTATCTTGGTATTGTGAGGGCATCTAATTGGATATACAAAGCACCGCCATACCAACACTACTTTATTGGAGCAATGTGGTTGGAATAGGCTAGGAAGGGTGCAGCGTGGGAGAGTAGGATCTCAGGGGATGCACCTAAGCCCTCCTATACATGTATAATTTATTCTCCTCCCGTCAACTTTCCTTTCACGACTTTGTATGGTATGAAATGCACAAAAACCATACTTGTGTATGACATATATGTGTATTTTCATAAAATAAACTCCCTAAAAGGTCACTCACTAGTGTTGTATGGCGATTATCATATGGACCTCCCTTGAATAGGATCAACAAAAGTTATGGCACAATACAAATTAGTGGGCGGACATAAGTGAAAAGAAGAAGAAGCAATAGAAACAATTTCAACCTCATGCCATATTGGCGACATCGATTGGACATATGAAGCAACACCACACCAACATTACTTTGTTGAAGCATACAAGCTGGAATAGACTAGGAAGGGTACAACATAGGAGAGTAGGGGCAAGAAAAAGTTATGGGATCATACAAATTAGTGGACGAACGTAAGCAAGAAGAAGAAGCAATAGAAGCAATTTTAACCTCGTGCTACATTGGCGGCAAAAGCAATTTCAACCTCATGCTATATTGACAACATTTGATTGGATATATGGCGCACACCATGCCAACACTACTTTTGACAACATCGATTGGACATATGACACACACCCATACTAATATTACTTTGTTGAGGCTTACCCTCAACCTTACGCTCGATGCAACTTTGAGTCCTCATGCCATATTGACAACATTTGATTGGACATATGACATACACACCATACCAACGTTACTTTTGACAGCATTTGCGCACACCGTACCAACATTGTTTTATTGAGGCTTGCCCCAACCTTACGCTCAATGCAACTTTGGTGGCCTCGAAAGTAGGACATATTTGTTCTAGGACTAGTGTGTGCCACTAGATCAAATGCTCAGGCAATACTTACTTGTCACTTTAACACCATTATTAGAGTAATTTGAAAATAATTGTGATAATCTTCAAGATTATGGTTGGGCAGAATGGTGCGATCGTAATAAATCCCAAGACCCATGATTTAAGGTACTATAAACCGTCATTTGGGGGAAATTCCTAGAATATTTTCTATATGTTTACTTTAGGTATTTTTTGGTTTATGGGTTTACTTTAGGTATTTTTGGTTTATGGGTGTCTAGTGGCATAGCTTCATAGATCTTTGCCATATAAGCCATTAATTATTTTGTCATTTTCCTTTGCCATGGCAAAGAAAAGCTTTCCATTCCATTCCCATTTGAGCTTCCCATTCCCCGGAGCTTTTCAATGGCGTGAGCTTCCCATTTTTTGCCATTTTCCTTAGCCATGGATGGCGATTGCTTTTGTTCACTAATCTCTTGTTTTGTGCTCTTGTCCAATGATTCCTTGTTCTTTATGATTTTTGATTTATGTTTGCGGTTTTGAAACCCTTTCTTTGCAAATTTGTAGCATTAGTAGGGCTATTAAAGGTGTCATCGACAAAATTCAAAAACGATATGCTTAAGGAATTTAAGTTTATAGAAGTCATTAACCCCTCGACCATGACAAAAATAATTTGATCGCATTCATTTGTATCAAACAACATTTAGTCGAGTCTCGTAGAGGTAAATGCTTGCAACACCCACTATTAAACCTCTTGCAATAGAAGTGGGGGAAAGAAATGCTCGCGGTGGCCTTGTCATTTGCGATAAATTTATTGTGGCCAAATTTCTTGTAGCATATAAACGAACTTTGTTTTTGTAATAATTTCTTTTTCAAATGGCTGTTGAAGCGCCATAAAAGACAGATTTGCGCAATTCTTGAAAGAAAAGAAATGGCCAAGTTTATTAGGACGTAATGTGACCGATTTACTTCTTGCAGCTCTGGTCTTTTGGCGCTCATGGATCAGGCGGCCCCATTGCTTTCTCCAGATGGGGACGTCGAATGTGCACTAACCAATTCAATTGCCCTTGATCCTGAGCAACTACCGGACCAGCAGCCCAAGATAGTCCTTAGTTCCAAGGAACGACTGGTTTCCCTTGACATTTTTCGTGGCCTCAGTATTGCTGTATGTCTCTATCTGGGTTCTTGCCACTGCTTCATTTTTTTCTTTTTTCTTTTTTTTTTCTTTTTTCTTGATCCAATCTATATAACTGTTGGTCTTGCGGCACTACAGATGATGATTTTGGTGGACAATGCAGGAGGGTTATGGCCCAGCATTAACCATTCACCTTGGGATGGTGTGACAATTGCAGATCTCGTGATGCCATTTTTTCTGTTTATAGTCGGGATGGCCATACCATTGGCTTATAAGGTGTATTTTCTTTCCTTTGTACCTCTATTTTGATGCACGCCTTTGTAGAGTGCTGAATTGCTGAAGGTCTTCTGAATGGAATGGGAAATGGTTGTGCGTAAGAAATAAGAACTGGCTTAGTGAGACCTAAATACAGGAAAAAATTTAGATGTTCTTAAAACGAACTGGCACGAGCAAGTATATTTTCTATTTTCTCTTGCTTATATGGATGTCCTTAACTGAAGTAAGTAATCACCTCAACGGGATTAGAATTATGTGGTTTATTTGTGTCCTATGATTTAAATTGTCTTAACAATTATGCCAGAGGATAACGAATAAAAGAGTTGCGACTGAAAAAGCTGTTATCCGGAGCATAAAACTGTTTATTCTGGGTATTGTGCTGCAAGGTACAACCCAAGACCCATTCCTTGTCAGTCTTTTCCCTATCAAGAAAGATAACTAAAATATGCTTGCAGGTGGCTACTTTCATGGAGTAAATCATCTGGACTATGGAATCGATGTTAATCGCTTAAGATTGTGTGGCATTCTTCAGGTTTGACCCTTAGATATACCCATCACATTTTTAAGATCAACATCATTCTTTACTTGTTCATGCTCATTTTTACGGTCAATTATACTAGAACATCTAAGCCATTAAAAATTCCAGCACTGAATTAACTTTCATGTTGGCACTGGAGATCACCAATGGAACTGTTTTAACCACAGCAAACTTTATTTTGAAAGCAGGAATGGTGCCTCATATGCATTAGAAGCTTCGCCCAAATATAACACTTTTTAAGTTTCATTCATGCTTTGTAGAGTACTTCCTAATTCTGCCCATTTTGTATGTCGTTTCTCAAACTTTTTAATTCCTGCAGAGGATTGCATTTGCTTATGTCTTGGTGAGCATATGTGAAATTTGGTTGCCAAAGGGTCCCATTGTCTCTGAAGGTGGACAATTTGCTATCGTCAAGTCTTGCACAGCCCACTGGTGAGTAATTTTCTTCCAAAGGTTATATATTTCTTCTTTTGGCCTCGTTGTTTATATCCTAACAATTTTACTTCTTGGATTTTGTAAGTAAATATTCTTGTCCCTTGGCGTGGGTAGTGTCGAATGAAACAGGACTGTTGCATCACTATTGGCAGCATTTTACCTTGTAATGCTTTATGGCATATACGTACCTGATTGGCAGTTTCAGAAGCCTCTTATCTCACCGGCACCCCTGACTGTATGTTCTTTCTTTATTTGTTACTGCATTTATAGTTAAAAATACTGTGGCCTTTTTAACTTGATGAGCCCTGAAAGTTGTTCCACCATTTGCACAATGCAATAAGCAGACAGACTTGGCATATTCCTCATATCATACATCAAGTAGACGTTCTTGCAGAGATGCCAGAGATGTTTGCATCTTTCTTGATGAGAGGCTTAAATATACCATCACTTATAAGAACATGAGATGTTTGTATAGTGATCCTAATAAAAGCACAGAAGCTGAATATAATGTCTCTTTAATTGACTTGGCTTTGTTCGGCAATCATACACATGAAAACTAGGTTTTAGGAGAGGTCAATAAATGGGCAGAAGATAAGCTAATGATCCACTTTTTTGGACCTTTATCTGACTTTTGGTGTTCCATGAACTGCTTACAATTTGTGGCAACAGAAGGCAAAGCAAGTGGATGGAATGACAGAATAAGTATAGAATTTGGGTTGGTAGAATTTTTTTGCTCTGATAGTTTGAAGCATATTAGCTTTAGGATATAGTAGTTATGCTTACTATTTTCTTAGGTGAAATGTGGAGTCAGGGCGACCTTGGTCAGACTGCAATGCCGTTGGATATATTGACCGTCTCCTTCTGGGCATCAACCATCTTTATCAGAAACCCGATGTATCAGCGAACTAAGGTGTTCTAAGTTTCCTTTTTCCGTCAATAGTGTAATGTTCTTATACACAGTTATTAAATATTTCCATTTCCTGTCCAGGCTTGCAGTATAAACTCTCCTGATTATGGGCCTTCTCCATCAGATGCACCACTTTGGTGTCAGGCACCATTTGATCGGAAGGCATTCTCAGGTGTGATCCCATGTAGACAATTACTTTTCCTCCACATTTTGCTGGTTTCTGTAAAAGTCCTAGGGCACAATGTCACTTCCTTGTGACCTTGTTAGTCCTGAATTAATAGGAAAGTATTTGTTTCACACTGCTTCTATTAACACCTCCACGTGTCCCTGGCTGCATAAGATCCTGTTTCGACTAAAGTTTGAGAAGATGTTGCCTAAAATCCCAAGTGAATGGATGCCATCCGTGTTTCTGTCTTCCCATCATTGCTTTTTCCTTATTTGTCAGCACCCAGGGGCAATTTCTCATGAATGCTATAAATTCATGTATATTCTAAAAAGTGCAAGAGTCATTTGATTTATATAGTAAGCTATGACAAAGTGCATAACTTAGAAATGTGTACCACGAATGAAATGGCAAATGGCGTATTTTTTCTGTCTTTCTGCTCTTGCATTTTTTGATATGTCAACATTTCTGTGCAATTTGCCATGAGCTAAATTAATGTATATATGTCCTAAAAAGTGTAACTCAATGGCCACCTATGACACAATCCTAACTTAGGATTGGTCAATACAATGAGATGCCAAAATGTTCAAAATTTTCATCTTATCATTTGAATGTTCCTATTTAATTTTCATATAGCTCTTAATGCCAAAACTATTATAGTTTTCAACATCTGGTTATACAATGAAGATCATAATGGCTTGTCGCTTCTACAGTTCGTGTCAGCAGTGGTTACCTGCTTCATTGGCTTGCATTATGGGTAGCGTTCTTGTCTTCATGAAGGTTAAGTAGTTGATGACAAATGTTATTTGTTCCACATTTGTAAATGTTTGCTGTTTGGTTGGCTTCTGGTCACTGGAACAGTGGTTTTGGCTATTGGCCTCATCCAAGAGTTCAGGTTTATGAACTAAGAAGGCGGGGTTAATTTTAGCATAGGTAAGCAACAAATTCATCATGTGCTGTAACCAAATTATGCATGACATTCTCTCTGTCTAGCCACCTCTGAGAATGCCATCATCTCTGTCTCTGAGAATGCCATTGTATGAAGTGTCTTTCTGTATTATTGTGGTATGTGGTTCACATATCCGAATTAATTTTATTAAGCTTTCCACTTACATCAGGGACACAAGGCAAGACTTTTCATTGGATTATTCCATCATTGGTGCTTCTGGTTACTGGGATCCTACTGCACTGTCTAGGTATTATTTTATGGCCTGCATGCTTCTTTGAGAGTTCCTGGAAGCAAGTCCTATTTGATTTATTTCTGATGGCGGTTGTAGGAATGCACATGAACAAACGCTCTACACCTTCAGCTATATGTGTTTTACTGCAGGCTGCAGTTGCGTCTTCTCTGGTTTCTATATCCTTGTGAGTATATGAATCTATTTTATCGCCCAGTGCATAGTTGCTTTCGTAAGATATCCTCTATGTCATAGCCTGCAATATCTCACAGAAAGGTTGAGCATATTAGGCACTCCAAGATTGTTTATTTGTTCTAGATAAACACGTACATGATTTGCGTATTACATTGGCAATAAATTAGTGTTATGTTTTTTTTCCCTACAGGCTGATATCTATTACTGGAGATTCCCTACTTATCTGCTTGAGTGGATGGGAACAAATTCGTTGCTGATTTTTTGTACTGGTTGCATGTGATCTTCTAGTTTTAATTGTGCAAGGGTTTTACTGGAGCGTGCCTGAGAACAACCTGGTATGTTTCCTTTTTGTCTGCTCATTATGTGCTTCTAGTTTTCCATTTTGATTATTCTTCTTAGTAAAGGGAGAGAAAAGGAAGGCACTCATATATGCCCTTCAGACAGCAAAGAGCAATCTGTGTAAATGTGGGGGACATGGTCATGTGACCAGCCTCACATTTCATGATGGAACAAGTCCTTGAGTTATTTAATTCAAGGGCATGCTCATTACAACAGAGCAATCTGGCTGCATTAATGCAGCACATTTTTTCTTTACGATGTGTTTCTGTTAGAAATCATTGAGAGGCATGAAGTCCTAGTGGAGGTTCAGTGGTTGAAGTTTTTTTTGTCAACTGTTTACTTTATTAAACTGCTTCAACTTTTGGTTGTATGGAGGGGTTTAATTAAAAATTCTACTCATCCTTTTTTTCTGAGTAGGCTATGGAGCTTCAAGATTATAAGGACAATAACAATAATAATAATAATAATAATCTATACTTATGTTTGAGCAACTTATAATATTCTTATAAGACTGACATTAGGCACTTCTAATTTATGAACAGGTAAATTGGGTTAGGGAGCTTTTATCAAGGACTCCTGATGGCCTAAAAGAGAAAGGATCTAGTCATTTATTGTCTGGTTTAATATTTTCTATTTTACATTTTTTAAATCATATCTCAACATCTCCATATTAGGACATTACAAACCAGATTTGCATTTTTTCGTTTTGTCATGAAAACTGCCTGATGCAATTTGATTTGCAGGTTTCCTTTGTAAAGGAAGATATTTTCAATTACTTGATTCCTTCAAAACGATGGGCATTACTGGCTTATGTATTATTTGAAATTGTATTTTGGTGCCTCATAGCTGGAGCTCTAAAAGTGTATGGCCTCATTTGGAAATTTTAGTTGACTGAATCTGTCATATTTGTAAATAGTACAGTCATTATTATGTATACTGGGGCCTACATTATCAAGCCATTTATACACCCATTGTTGAATTGTTCTATGTAATATGTTTGCCTTGTGATCATGCAAGGCTTAAGGATAGTATCTGAAGGAGGATGCATTATTAATTCCATGAAGCTTGACTAGATGTTTATAATTGCAAATTCTATCATTGCATTATTAATTCCATAGAGTAGCTTGACTAGATGTTTATAATTGCAAATTCAATCTTTTAGCTTCAAACTCAAATTGAACCTTAACAGTCTTTTCTTTTTTAGGGGAGAACATTTCACCATATTTCAGCCCCATATTAAAACAGGTAATCTCTTGTGGCTGGCTTACCTCTCCTCCGGCACTTCCTCTCTTTGGCTGATAATGGTTTTCAAGTTTTGTGGCTGCGATGATGCCCGTGGCAACAAAAGTTCTCCCTAATTTTCACGTTGGATAATGGTAGCGGGGCAGGCCCTTACGAGAACTCGGCATGGCTACGCCCCTTACATGCGGGGTAAAGGCGTGGCGAGCGTGGCTGGCCATGCAGAGCCTGGCGTAAGGGCACTGCGCCCATTATTCCTAACAAAAGTTTTGCACACAACTCCAGCCCCTCATAGCGCATCTAATTTTAGATGCGGCACCTTCATATGTATCTTTGGGGCCTATACTATCAAGCCATTTATACACCCATTGTTGATTGTGTTATGTAATATGTTTGCCTAAGGATCATGCAAAGGCTTGGGAGGAAGGAAGGATGATCGTTATTAATTCCATAGTAGCTTGACTAGATGTGATGTAGAGCGAGGAATGGGGAAGCCATTCTTGCTTCCCCTACTGCGGAATCTGGGGCATTTGTTAGGCCAGGATTCTAGGAGGAAAACAGAATGGTACCCCATTCCGATTCTATCAAATAAAGCTTCTCACTGGGATTTCTGGGTTTCTTTGAACCCATCTGTCATTTTGAAGAAGAATGAATTAAAGAAAATAGGAGAATGCTCATCCACTTACAGCGTTTATAATTGCAAAATTCTATCTTTTTTAGCTTCAAACTCAAATTGAACACTTACGAGTCTTTTTTTTGTGTCCAAAAGTTTACGCACCTGGTGAGCCTTCTCTCTTAAGCGTCTAATTTTAGATGTGGCACCTTGTCCATAGTGTCAAAATCACCTCACATCAACCAAGCCACCTAGTCACTAAGTAGCTCCTTCCAAGCACCAATTTATCTCTGCGGCGTGGTGGTGTTTTATAGGGAAGCGGTTGCTCACTCCATGGGCCTAATTCGAGCTTGTTTTATAGTCCGTTGCATCAACAACGGACTAGGCGTGTCCATTGAACCCTTCCACGGCTATTTCATGTTTTTTTTCGATTACGATTATAGACCAAGATCAAACAATTTGTTTGGCTGCGACTTTTGCGAGAAAACACCATCGTAGATGATGTGACAATATCAACAACCTTATCTTTCTGGACCTTGCCTGGCGTTAAATCGCTTAAGTTATCGACATATTTACATGAAGTTTGTTGTGAGCCGCGATTATGATTTCGTGATAGTCTACTACTTGCCTTGTTTCATGGTCCCCTAGTAACAACGAGTCTCATTTTTCATTTTCGTTTTCATCTACATCACTATGTACTAGGTAATGCTGCAGAGAATTCAACATGTAACTTTTGAGGCCGGTTACGCCCGGTTTCGTCGCCCACCTCATTTGGCGAGGCTTCCTTAAAAATTATCGTTGGAATCTCTTCAAGGTGTGCATTACTTGACGTAATAAATGCACGGGTGAATTGCGCATGAAACATGGCATGTGACTCTGGCTTCCCCTTACATGTAGTGCGCATTGCTTGCATTGAGAAAATGTCGATAAAGAAACATGTAAGACCAATGAAGAAACAAAGGGAAATTTATCAAAATAACCTAATTATTGACTTGTTTACCAAAAAGCCTTTATTCATTTTTTGAAATTCCTAAAAGGCCCTTAATTCTTAAGTATTTTTCCCAAATAGCCCTTTGTAATTTAAAAATCACTAGAGATAAACCTATCATTCAATACTAGGAAATGATGAAGCCAACTAATTTAATGCTTTTACAAAATGTGCATTGAAGGAGAAAATTTTGCTTCATATTCATCGAGGTTACTTGTAAAAAGCTCATTTTGCTATTGATATGTTGGAGCTATTTATCCTTCAAATATTGAACTTAGAAATAATGAAATCTTGCCTACCCGCAACATGCCGTCCTCTGGCGGGGCCTAAAAAAAGCGGGATAAAAGGAAGATAGGAATAGAAAAGCGTGTGTACAAGTGCACACATTGTGAAACGTGATTACAACATGAGCAGCGATTCGAGAAATCCTATTTGACATTTACATTTGCATATTCTAAAAATTTATTTTCAATTTATTCTCTATAGGAAATACTTCCTCTGTAAAAATGATTCTCTATGTAAATCGTGCTTTTTGATGATTTTTGAATACAAAGGGCTATTTGGGAAAATACTTAAAATTTAGAACTTTTCGGAATTTCAAAAATACAAAGGGCTTTTTGGAGAAATTAAAGTGAACAATTAAAGGTTATTTTATTTAAATTTCCCAAGAAACAAAAAGAAAATTTAAGGTGGGGGACCTTTCAAAAGCAGGGAAAACATTGCGAACCTTTCAAATCTTTGCCAATTAACAAAGCAAGCTCGGGGAAGAAATACATCCCACAACAAAAAAACTGGAAGTGACATCCCTGCTTACAAAAACTTGGTGACAGAGCGTTGCTTACAAAACTTGAAATAACAGAGCCCTACTTCAAGTAACAGAACCTTTTGCATTCTCGTCCAATTTTTGCAATGTGGGCTCTGTCGAATCTGAATTCGTCTCGGCTTTTGGGGAGTTTTAACTCCGTTTGCCATCTATTTACAGCAGCTTTCTTCTGATTTGTGTTTTGCAATGCTTGATCAAAGGTGCCTCAAATGATTACAATCTTGTACTTGCAGGCACAAAACAAAATTAAAGGGATCATTCTTAGACTGTGCCTTTGAGTGAGGGCCTGCGCATCTGGCTATGGCCCACAAATCCCTGCAGAAATTCTGTGTGAAGATCCGCTTAAGAGAGAGGCACTGCCCGACTTAGAAAACTAACCAGTCTGCAAAAGTATTTACAATTTACAAGCATTGACTGCAGTGGATTTAAAAGCATTGGCGATCTTACAACAGAGCCCTGCTTACAAAATACAGCTGCAATGCAAAAGAACAGGCCCGGCGGTCAGCAGTGCCCGCTTCAAAAAGACGAATTTATGCATTATAAAAGTTATAGAATATGACAATAATTCACCCCAGGCATTGCAGTCATACAATTGTTAGGATATATCTTGCCTGTGGCAAAGAATATGTTCTTTTGATGTGCTATCTCATAAAAACCTTCCCCAAACTGACCTCACAAGCTTTATAGCATAAAGGCCAAAACAAGAATGCATATGCATTATTAAAGCTGTACAAAGCATATTCAATTAATTTTCCACTGTCAAAATACTTATGGGTACAATATGCGGGATGAGTTGCTACCTCCGTAGACACAATATCTGCATGATAACCTACAATCTCCCTACATCTCATTTTGTTGCCCCTAGAGATCAGCCGCACATTATAAGATAGCATCGTAAAAGTTCGAGCGATGCAACTCTTATCTTCCAGCTCAATATGTGGGACCATCCATTTTGACAGCAACAGCAACCATTCAGCGTCGTGTTAGAAGGGAATGACTCGTCAAGTAAGCAATGTACTGGTTGGACAAACTACCATTTCTGCAGTGACCAGAGCATATACAAACTTCAGCACATGCTCATTTGCTTCCATCTACTTCCACCTCGACGATGCATATTCAAGTTGTTCTAGTGATACAGACTGCCCACCTATCAAGAATCCTGTGCTAGCATTACCTGTTTGGCAGAATCTATACATATGCTTACTGCACCAAACCCGTAGACCTGTAAGCCTTCATGCATCCTGCCTAGTTTTGGCAAAAAATTGAACATCATTATCCTGTGCAAAAGTGTCAACAATTTCCTTCAGGCTCCATATCAGCGAAGCTATGCCATTTTCCGCAAGGCCTGTGCCATGCTGTTGGGAATTACACATTTGTTGCTGCATGCTGCTGACTCTCAAACTGCGTTGTTCTGTTCTGGCGTAAATAACTCACATTTTCTCTAGCTCCAGGTTGAACAACCGGTGCACCTTCAACAACGATTCATCATTTCTAAGGCAATAGTAAGCTGTCGTTGAATCCGGTGGTTTATGACCAGTTCATGAGCAAAGTGCCTTCCACCCTAGATACCATTGTGTTACCTCATCAAAATTGGGATTACCACAGAGCCAGTGATATAAAACCTGCTGCCACTGGGGAAAGAACCCACGTTCCAATATTCCTACCATATGATGGATAGGAACTGCAGTTGCCATGCCATGACCCAGTTGAAAGGTTCGATTTGCTGATTTGCTGGATTCACAACTGGCTCGGGTGGAGAGGTATATATCAGCTTTGGAAGTATGGGAAGCACTATCATCTGCTCCCAACTTCCAGAATCAAAACAGGCTGCCATGGTGATAACAAAGCATAAGCTGAAGAGTCACTGGGGTGCCAAGCACCAATGCAGTTCCCAACTTAAAACGGATGGGCATGTAAAGGGGTTCCATTTTGTTGCCAAGCAGAGGAAGCCAAGGATGCAACCATTCATGGATAGGAACAGTCTCAATCACGAGGTCCCCAAACTTATCGACTGCAGCCATGAGCTTCGGCATGATAAGATGATCAAGAATGCTTTGCATCACCGATGTTGGAAAAGCTTTTCCCAAGCTTCCAAAACCTGAGTATTGGTTCTGGATCCCGTGGTTCCCATCTATTAGTAGCAGCTAATCTCACAAATGGAAAAACTACTTCCATAATTAGTGCGTGTATGGGCGCTCATGTCACATCTGAGAAAATAGCTTGATCCGTAAATTATCACCCTGGAGGAGTCCTTGCCAAAGCTTCAATGCTTCTCTACCACGAGAAGGATCTACAAGAGGTTCCCAACCTTGGAAATACTGATGCATGGCCGGAAGTGCAAAGGACAATGCAATTACAGAAAGATTATGGGTTTATAATCTTCTCTAAAATCCACTCTTAGTTTCTGAAAAGTATTCACAAGACTGTCTAAAGTCATCTTGCCTTGAAAACAATTTGTTTGTACATGTTTATTCTAACCATTATACTTTCCATGGCATTAATTTGTTTTTCTGCCGTTCTGCTTCAATGCACAACCTTTCTCTCTCCTTTTCCAAGAATGCCACAGATTCCCTTTCTTGTGTAAATTTTAGGTCTGTGTTATGAATGTCTGCCTCTACAAGATCCACAATGAGCCTCAGGTTTATGCTGTAACTCTGGCATGGGGTATTGTCTCAATATCTGTCTGTTCTGCATTAAGGTTCTCTAAATTTGTAATCATTCGAACCTGGGGACCTCTCATGTCTAGAATGGGCTGAATTGTCTCAATACCCTTTTCCTGTTTCTGCATCAAAGCTCTACTGCTGTTACATATTCCTTTTTTCTTAGCCTTACTTTTTTTTAGCCACAAATTCTCCTTTCGTTTTTCACCTTAGCTTCCTTTGTTTTGTCCTCTGCTTCCTCCATACCGGGTGGAGGGGCAGACCTATCCTCACCTCCCTTGAAATCATTGAAGCCCATACCCATGTTTTTAGGCCTCATTTTAGCCTCGATAGGAACAGCTATACCCTGTTCATTCTTTCCCAACCCTCCACCTTTACTATAACCCATCTTCTCCAGAAGTCCTAAATCCTATGCCCTTAGTATGTTTTCTCAAATCTGCAAGTTCAGAACCCGCTGAGGCCCTTACTCCTTGAAGATGATGTTGAAACCTTAGACGAGGATTTTGCCGCTCCCGTTCCCTCTCTCCTCTCAGCCCTTCCTTAATGGTTTTCCCAAAGCAGATGGCAGTAAGTCCTCTACAATATCATTCTCAACCTCTCTTTAGATGCACCAGAACGAAACCCAAAACCTGCCCCATTTCAGTACCAAGGCCAGGTCTTTTTCTGAATCACCATTGCATCATCTACCTTCTTATTCTTGTCCAATTTCTTCCCAGAAGGCATCTGGTTCGGTAGAAATAAAACTTACAGGTTTGGTGAGATCACTTCTGCTGATAACATCGCGCTTGCGTTTCGCAGGTCATCTGCATCGAGTCACTGTCATCGAAAACTCCATAAAAAGGCTTCTTCTTTGGTTTGTTTACGCTTCGGTTTGCGATTCCGGAAGTAGAATTCCCCCATCATCCACTGCCCATCGAAATCATTGTGTCCATGCCAAAGCGCTCCATATGCTGATACTCGTCCATGGCGCTGTTCCCCTCCCTGGGGCCAAACCTTCGGAAGCAAAGGAAAAAACGGGAACACGTGGTATTCTGATACTATACAGGTATACAAAGCATCCTAAAGGAATTGGCATATTCATAACATATGCCCTATTGGACGATTGAGATCTGCCAGTTGGATGAGCGGAGGCTATGCAAACTCGGAGGAATTGGCATATTCCATAAAATATACTTATTGGACTCTACCACGGATGCCCGCGTTGAGTTGGATGTGTTGGGCAAAGTTTTTAAACCCAATCAAAATTTTCCTATCTTTCATCAAATAGCCATCAAATAGCGGGATATTTCGGTTCCCAATTGGAAATTTTATTGACCCTCTTAACCACAAATATGCATAAAATCCGCAGGGTACTGCAATGTCGCTAACTCCAGCAGAAAATTCTTGGTTCCAGCCGGGAACAACCCTTCTCTACCTCGGAATTTGCCCATGAGGCTATGCAAACATGTTAAACAATCATGATTAAGTCTTCGCTGACCCCTTGTATAAGGAAAGGCACATTTTGACGTTTTATTTTTCAGCGAAAGATGGTAATGGCGGCGGTGCCAACCCGGCTGGGCTGGCATATGGAAAAACCATTTGGGCTTCATCCTGCTTTGTTGCAGGGGTAAGATCGATGGAATCACGGGGTAAAATCCATGGAATGCAAAGGTAAGATCGATGGAAGGAAGATGCAAAAATCTAGCTGTATTCTTGCTCAGACTTTCAAAGGAGGAATACTTACGATGTCGTAACGATTGGATGGAAAGAGAATAAAGCGATGGTTTTCGATACAAAAGTACTTCGGCTATGACATCAGCCAAAGTTGTATAAATCAAAGAAAAGTAAAGAGACTCCTAGGGTGAGTTAGTGGATGGGGACGATGCGGCATAAAACTAGTTTTTTATTAGTCATCGATGCAAAGGAACCTTTTCGATATGCTCGATTTAGTGGTTAGAGTATGTCAAAACAAGTGAATGCCCACAAATTAAGAAAATCGATTTACCACATTGCACCACCATTAGTAGAAGCCGTTGCTATTTTTGTTTGCACATGCATGAGGGGCCAATTCAAAACCACGTAAACCATTCAACTTATATAAAGTCCCAGCGAAGGTCTAATACTTTCCTAATTTAGTTTCTTCTTTCAAAAACTTGGAGTTCTTGCTTTTTTTTTTTTGGTTCATTTTCGACTTACTTATTCTTTAATCTCGATTATGCTGACGGACTAAAGATAAAATTGTGAAGAAAATTCGTTGAATACATTAAAGAATAATATGGAAAAATTCTGGAATAAGCCTCCGGGTTTTACAATGGTTTTGGAGTGTATAATTGTTTTGGACTAGCTATGCATGGCTTTTGGGAATAAAAACCTATAGTATGTTTTGGCTAGGATTTTGGTGCCTAGTGATATCCTCTTGCGAGGGGCTTTGGCACATGCCACCTTCTACGACATCTTAATGACTACATGTAATACGGATGTGTTTTTTTTGAAGGAAAAGGTTTTCCATCAATCAAAGTAAAAATTACCTAGCATTACATATCTCATCTATTATTTGGCTTCTACAAGAAGAGATACCTCCTAAAACTCCTGAGCTTGGAAGCTTGTGTACTTACTCAATAAAAAGGAATAGTTATAAGACTTGATTTGAGATCTTGAACTCAAATATGATCTTTCACATCAGGCTCAAGGCAAAGCAGCTAAGCCATGCATTATCTTAAGCTTGAGCTATACTTAATAACTCCACAAACATATGAATAAGAGTGCCCTCAAAAATTAGTGTCTTCAGTGATCCCAAATTGACCCACGAGAAGCCCAATGTAATAAGATAAAAATGCCTTACGCCCCTGGATTGGTGGCTGTCATGTCTAAGTGAGGGGCCGCCAAAGATGAAACACCTCAATGGCTATCTAGTGAAGCTGTTAAAAGGACATTGAAGAAATAAGTTATATATTGTAAATATTCAAAGGTTCAGTTCTAATATCGCTTTCAAGAAAACGATGTGGGATATTTCAATGAAGATTTTGCTTGAAAAGGTGCTGGATCCCAAGAATGCTAAACCACGGATCAGACTATTATTATAAGGTGGAGCAGAGCTCAAGAGGTATTCAAGTCCTCAAGGGTACATAGATCCGCTCTTACATATGATCGATTGGAAATGGTCAACGCTAAGCTACAGAACTCACTAATCCTCATATGCTGAACGACATTACAATAGTTGATGTTGGGATTTTAATGGTTGAAGGAATATAATCTAGGGAAGTTGCCTAGTATATATTCTCAAGTATTGTTCAAGACCAAGCCGAGGGAAGGAATTATTGACCATAATGTGGGTTCCTTGCTAGGGAGAAGGACTTGATCCATATGCTAAAGTTATTGTGAAGGTGTAAAAGGTTTGATAAGCATGCTTTAGCTTGAATGGATCATAAGTGTGAAATTTTTATTTAAATTAAAGACATCTTTGCTTGATTAAGTCATGTATAAGTGTTGTCAAATTCTAACATAAATAATATTTCTAGAGTACACCCTTTGTTAGCCATTGATTTTGTGAAAAGGGTAACCTCGGGTGGAGGCTTATTTTGTGGTGGGGTGTGAATATCCTCCCATTATTTTAGGGTTTTTTAGGTTGTGTGGATTAGGCCATAACTCAAGGTCTTAGTTTCTTGGGTACCAACCTCAAAATCCGCTTCTAACTTGGTCATGGGATATGCAGATCTATGGAAAGTGAAGAAGAGAGGGATGGGGAGACAGGGGCTGCTGCATCAGCTGAACTATTTCTTCAGGCCGATTCCACGCTCAATCGCTTTCCAAGCATTCTTCCTTGCCCCCAAATCCCAAGTAGCTAAGTGCGTGCCAGTTTTTCTCGCTCCAAACCGCATATTTAAAATTCCTCGCTCCAAACCTTAGTTCGCCTCCTGCTTCAAAATTTGGCGCCACCCCGCTTTGATGTCAGCCATTGGGTTTCCGAGGTGGGTTCTCTCGCCTTCGGGTGAAGCAAACAAATGTAGGTTTCCGTGGTCATGTCAGATTTTTGATTCAAGGAGCCGGTAATTAAAGACCCGTGACTAAGAGACACCTCCACCGCTATAGCATAATCGAACCGAAGAATCAAAGCCCACTCCACTGCATACTCCTGCATTTTTAACAAAGTTTAAAATGAAACGACTTATTGCCGAAACGCGACTTCCAAAAGGAATCTTTGAAAGATTCCCTAAAATTCCTTAAAAGTCCACTTTTAAGATTTTTTGTGATGTGATGTGACAATTTAGTTAATTTAGGTACCTTTTTGAGGGTTGATCGAATATAACTCCGTAAGTAAAAATTTTGTAAATAGCAATTTTATCCTCCTATTTTAGAACAAAAAATAGTTACTTTTGTAAAGTGTAGCAAAAAGGGCAATAAAAAATAGCAAGGGTAGTAGAGTGACAAAGAAGTGATATATTCAAGGTTGTGAAAATTGTACAAAAATTATGAACAAAATTGTCAAAAATATAGACATTTTGGATGTATAATCATCACTGCACTTTCTGCTCTTTACATGTTCGAGTCATCTGACAAACTTACATTTTGCGCGAAGATCGATGCATCTCATCCCCTCCTCACTCATTTATTCCCCGATCACTTGAGCCTTCATCCTCGCCTTCACCTCAAAACTAGATGTACTCGAACCATCTTCTTTCCCTCACCGCCCTACAAGTGAGTCTTCATCATCATCTTTTTTGGCCACCTTTTGGCTTGTTTGTCTTAATCCACATGCCGCCCTTTATTAAAGTTTGAGGACTATATAACTTATATTAGCAAACAATGTAATGGGAAAGTCATATGCAAGAACCTTTACTTCAGCTTAGATCTATGATACAGAAGTTTTTGCTTTGACTTAGCTCTCTTTCCACTCCCTTTACCATCTCCAAAGTATAACTCCTTAATCGGAAAAGCATTGGCAAAAGATTCGCTCTCATCCAAAGGCACTTTTAATTGAGTGGGAATTCCATCCTCTTGTTACCTCCAAAGATTTTAGCTAGCCAAAATGGCCTCCCTGTGATTCATCATTATCACCGGAATGCGAGCATTCCTTTCTAAATCTCTCGAGATCGAATCCGTATACTGAGCAACTTTGTTGTGGCCAGGCGTCTGGGGCCAAAAAGGTATTATGATCACATCTTCATCCGAAGCCAGCCAATATCTCTACATGTTCCTTTGGATTCTCAACTTGCAATGTGGAGAGTTTGCCTAGATGGCCGAATGTAACCGTCTTCACCTTTGTATGAAGTTTCTCTTCTGCAACATGTCACGCTGTCGGTGAAAAATTGAGGCCACCATAAAAGCATCTCGGCCTCCCCAAAGTGGTTGGAGCAGGATCAATACTTGTCTCAATATAACCAATGATTTGTTTGAGTCAAATGCTCTTCCCTCCTTTTTTACTTTTTGTGATTTCTTTAAAGCTTTTTAGAGGCATTTATTCGCAGAGAGCATGGAACTAGTATTGGGGATGGTGCGAATGAATTGAATAATTGCGCTGGCCTAACGCAAGGGATGTGGTATATTTTTTTTCTTGTAAGATGGCCTTGCCATCTACAAGTGAAATTTTGATCCGATGTTGAAATGTAATAGCCTCAAGGGCTCAATAGCACATTGGAGCGATCTGATCCCTCCCAAAAATCCATTCTTTGAAATCATAAGTTTTTTCCAATAACTCGATGTCCGGACGAGGATTGTAGGAATCTTGGATAAACCTCAATCATTGCTGGTAGGTCGAGAGCTTTTTTTCGAAAGCAAGACGCTTAGAACCCATCAACATCCATCAATTTGATCGCGGTGTATGACTAACAAGGTGAAACCAATCTTCACCTTCTTGAAGATTTGTTTCTCTACCAGCATAGCATGCAAGCAAACAACGCTGATTCTTATTTTCCCTTGTCGGTTGTTCTAGCCAAGATACGTAACCGTGGTATATGTTCTAGATTGGAAAGAAGCTTATTCAATATTGTGATAGTGAGATTTGGATCAAGATGAATGTTTGATAATTCAAAAATGCCTTGCAAGATAGTTTTCCATTAAATACTATAGCACCAACAACATGCGATGTATGAAATCTTCTTCAAAGATCCTTAGCACATTGACAAATGTGGTAGGGTGGTCTTCTTTCCTCGTCCATTCCATCAATAACAACCGATATGTAGTTGAGTGGTTGTTCCAAAGTTGCTTTCTTCCTATGTTTTGTCAATTTTCCTTTCCAAAGATTGTTGTTCTCTCTGTGGCTTGTTCAGGCCCTTCAATGCAAATGAAAATATGTTTAGGAAAGAACCTACTTTTTAGTTAGAACTAGGCAAGAACACGCCCTGAAGCTTACTTTTAGTGTGAAGTGTCCTTGCATTTTGTCTCCTCGAGCTTTTAATTCGCAGTATGTAGCACAAACACATCCTATGGTGCTTAGGAATGGACACGCTGAGAAAACTCTTTTTTCCGTATAGCACAAGTAGTAAGAGTAGCGTATAAAGCGCCTCCCCCAACACACATCTCCTTATAATTATCGTAGAGACTTTGTTTCGCGGAAATTGTCACCAAGCGGTACATGGGGTCTGTTAGGGAGTTTCTCGCAAGACTCTTTAAAGAAACCTTCCATCCAGAAACACATTGAAGGGCATGAATTCGGATATACCTCCCCGAATGGCAAAGAGTCATTAATGCCCGATTCTTGTCAAGCCTTTTCTTCAGCGGTCAAGTCGCCTCCCCGCCTAAAGCATGAATCAATTTGAAGGTCCGCTTGACAAGATTTGCGGTCCACCACCGCCGTAAGTAAACTTCTCACCACAATCGGGCCTAATATTGAAGGGCTAAGTAGCCCCTTTGGTCTAGCAGAGTCATTGAATCAGAACTATCACTTAATCAACCTCAATTCCTTTAGTCCAATCTTAAGCAAACAACGCTGAGAACAACAATGCTTTGTATGTGTTGCCCGCAAGTGAGCCTCGGCCCATGAGTTTTTTTCTTTCTAACGGTTGTACATGCTTTCAGTGTAAATTACGCTTTGATTCTTACTTGCGTGGGCTTTGAATTCTAACATGGAGTTTTGTGGTTTCCAGAGGTCCCCGCCCGAGACATCAACATGAGGGTGTTTCTTCGCCCCGAGAGATCAAACATGAGGTGTACTTTGTAGATGCCGAGAGGTTTGATGTGGGCAAGTCCTCGGGAGGTGCTTTCCCTCTCCGGGAAAAAAAGTAATCGAGGTTGGTGACGAAGCTGACCAGCCCCCAAGCGTCGAGAACACGGGCGGGTGGTCGCCGACCGCCCCCACTTGTTGTAGTACCATTTAGCTTAAATGGATGGAGTTACGTGAATTTGCCTCCTGGGAGGAGCCTACGGTGGACTATGGGCTTAATGGACAAAATTAACCGGAGGAGGTAGTCCGAGCTCTAGCCCGGTGGGTGGAGTAAAACGATTGGTGGGGGGCAAACAACGCTCGTGAGCAGGTGTGGTGGGAGTAAATTGAACCGGGTGGTGGAAGCCGAGGTGGTCGTGGCCGAGTAAGCTCAACGTAGCCGGGTGTTGGAATGCCCGGAGCGAATATTCATGACTACTTCCTCGGTGTCCTTGGAGGAGGTGTGAAACTCATTTCAGAGGGAGCCTCGGGAATGTGAGTTGAGGCTCAAGTAGCTTCTTTTCTCTCGAGCCATACCTGAAAGTTAGCATCACAATCGCATAAATTTATACCTACGTAAGAACGGTATAAATTTATACAGATGGTATAAATTTATACAAAAAGGGAAACTCTTGAGGCGACAAAGATAAATTTATACTGAGATGGTATAAATTTATGCTGGAGGGCAACATAGAATGTAAAACGTATAAATTTATACCAAAAACTCACGCATACTTGTATTGGAAAACTTTATGGAGAAACGCCATACCTAAACGGCATTCTAGTGGGTACTTGCCCCACCGGCCACCCCTATTTTCCATATAATGCATTATTCGGAAGTTGAAGGCACTCGCGATCCGCCTTTATATACCCCTTCTTATTTGCTCCCCGAACGCCTATACATAATGCCAGTCCATACACGGCCATGGCCAATGCAAGTCTACTTTCCGCATCGCTTTTAGTTTCTATTGTGTTTCAATCGTTAGAGTAGAGTCGAAGCAAGATAAATTTATACCGAGATGGCTCGATCTGTGATAAATTATATGCCCTCGAGGCTCGAGCGGTATAAATTTATACCGCTCAGTAACAACCTGGATAAATTTATACCGCAAGTAGTTTTAGCATAAATTTATACCGCTGACGAAGCCGTGATAAATTTATACCGCTCGAAGAACACTTATGTATAAATTTATACCGACGTAGTTTGAACGGTATAAATTTATACCGCCGAGCACGGGGCATAAATTTATACCGATCCAGAGTTATCCTGTGATAAATTTATACCGCCGAGCTCCTGTGGGCATATAAATTTATACCGCTTCAAAATTGTTTCGGAATCTTGGTGTCTATTGCTTAAAGAATAGACCAACCTTAATATTTTAGTAATATTGTTGTGTTTTTGCAGCTTAAATAAGACAAAAAAAAGTGTTAATTAATTGTGGATTTTATGCCCTTTAGCCTCCTGCTTTTTACCGCTTTTGTGTGTCAAAAAAGTCAAAAATGTCTGCTTACGAAAAAAATGGTTTTTAACGCACGCCCTACCAAGGATAAAATTTCCCAGCAATAAAGGCCAATCTTTCGTGCCAATCTTCAAAGGTTGCACCAATAGAGCCACAGACGCATTTAACTAAAAGACCAGACGTGGTAATGCATATTGGGGTGCAAGAGAGAGCAAAACCAATCGACGCCAGACTGCATTTGTGCCATCACCGTGGAAGGGTAGCAAGGCCGAGGATTATTATCCTGCCGGCGAAATTATAAACCTGTCGGCTACAGAAAAACGAAGATGAACTTTAATGAAGTGTATGCTGACAAATGAGGAAGTCTTCTATGTTCTCCATAGTAAAATGCTTTTAGATTAAGCATGTGCAAGCCCAAGGACGGAATGAGTACATATCCTAAAAATTACAAGGGCGGCTATGTAATTATTCTTAGTGGCTTTATCAGATAAATTTATACCGTCATCCTCCTAACTTAACCCCGTGACACAGGATATAGTGGACATTTTGATGTCGCTGGTGCCTATGAAAAGGTGTTGGTCAAAGGTCCGCGGGTACCCCACTACTATCGGGAGAGGAAGAAAATGTTGAGGAAGTAGAAGAAGAAGAGGAAGAGGAGGAAATAGTAATACCAAAGGAAAGGGTATGAAGCATTCCCTGGTAGTAGATACACACAACCTCCCACCAAAAAAAAAAAAACCAGGAACCACAAAGGCATTGACTATAGAGGAGTCAGCGTAAGCTCTTCCTCCCTGCAGATATTGTTGTAGTCTGTGAGACAAGTCAAGTGCTATTCTAAAACAAAAAGTTAATGACACTAAACCCGCTTAAGCAAAACAATTTCCTTGACATTGAGCACTATTAAGAGGTCACTAAAAATGAAGATGGGGGTCGAAAAATTTAAAAGTCGACGCTGCACATGTGGCTATACTTCAAAAGAATGAGAAGGAATCCTCATGCCCATGTGTCGCCACTAGTTGTAATGGTTGACGAGTCAAAGGCAAACCAACTAAAAGATTATAAAACATTGAGGATTACACATATTTTGTACTTTGGAGGCACACATAGTTACAAAGCAAGGAAGGAACTTTCAAAAGAAGAATCCCGTAAATAAGTTTGGAAGAGCCGAGAAGCACATATCTACGCTTGGAGTCACGACGAGGAAGCAAAGGTCATTGCCGGAGTCATAATCTCGACAATGACTTCGCATCTAAAAATGAGTCTTATAGACAAGATCCGGGCTTCATGCACCGAATACGTGAGAGTTCAAGCAAGTGCATGGGGAGGACTTCAAAAACAAAAGAACAAGCTCCAAGAACTCGGAAGCTTGTGTCACGGAAAGTGTCAGCCTTTCGCCACGATTCGATAAGAAGCCCATAATGGTTGTGAAGCAAGACGACAATTACTTCCAGCTTGCTTTTAGAGATGGTCAAGTAAGGTAAAAGCTTTAATTTAGTTGTCTCCAGAGTATGCTTAGCATAACTCAGTTTGTATATTAACATCGAACTTTGTAAATGCTGCATTAAAGGAAGACCAGATTGTTTGATAAATTTATACCGCGTCCGGCCAAGATAAATTTATACCGCGACAAAACGCAGATATAAATTTATACCGGTTAGCACGCAGATAAATTTATATACCGGTACCGTGACTCGTATAATTTATACCGCGACCGTGCACGGTATAAATTTATACCGATTAACAGCAAGATAAATTTATACCGGTAGGCTCGGTCACGATAAATTTATACCGCGGGTCGGTATTCCGTGGTGCACAATATAGTAGACTTCACAACAAACGCTTGTTCGCCATTCAACACTAAAATACTTGTGTTCGATCGCCAATCACCGTGTGTGGGATCTTCAAGAAAGAATATTTTGTATGTTCAAGATGGTGAGCTGAAAGAACAATCTAGCTCCTCTTTAAAACCAAAAAAAAAGTGGTGAGGCAAAACAAAAAAACATGAGCATTGTACCCTCGGACGCAAATTTGGCTGTGGTTTGAAAAGCAAAAGAAATTTTTGTAAGACTTCTAGAAAAAGTTGTGGCCAAAAAGAATTTACTCGGACGAAAATGGCCAAAGAAGCTAAGACGTAAGCCACATTTATTATGTCGTGTTCTTTTTTTTTCTTAATTTTGTCTCGATCACATTTTTTTCCTCTCCGGCAATGAAAGACATTGTCACCGCCAAAGTGTAATTAATGAAGCAACTAAACCCGAGGAGGACTGGAGTGCAAGGCTTTATATCCAATCTCTACTACGATACTATTATCGAGAGCACGCTGTTAACTTCAAGTGGCGGGTAAGTTGTACGTAGAAATACTTTTTGTTTTCGTATGCTTGTCTCACGCTTTTCTTTTGCATTAAGAAGAAAGGCCTAGCAACAGATTTTTAAACCCGGTTCAGAGGGCCAAGGAGGAGAGGCAGACCGAAAGCAATTGAGCAAGGAAAGCAAGTCAACACTAGCGCTTTGACACTACTTACGAGATTTACTACATTTGGTCGACGCCCAAAGATTGTTGTTCAGTTGTGATCGCATCAGGGTCGGGACTCTTTTAGACAAACAAAACTTTTACGCTATGCATTGCGATATTCCTTATGGCTTTAAAATCAAGGATAGCACTTTTGACGAGGAGGCTTTTACTCACGCAAAGTCCGCTTCTTTCTTGATGGCCTAAAAGAAGTCACGACATCCGGAAAACCGGAGGGTCATCATTTTTCATTCGACCGCAGACGATGCGATCTGGTGCTAAAGCCATTGGGAGTCGCCTCAACGCGCTGGCTTCAAAACCCGTGATGTGGTAAGCTTTGAATTTCTTGCTTTTCTTTTACTTTAACACGACGTAGATAAATTTATACCACGCTGTGGTATAAATTTATACGTAAAGAAGGCAATGGTGGTATAAATTTATACCGCCACACCACTTAACTAACTTATTTTGTTCGCTTTTCTTTCGCCAATGTTTAATTGCTTTTTGTTTGGTGCTAAAAACAAATGTCAAAGGACATGGTGGTGGTCCGCTTAGTAAGTTGCTTTGAACATTTCCATATTGGTTTTACGCAAATACTAAAACCAAAAACCATGGTTCATTTCAACACGCAGAATGAAAAGACTCCACCGCAACGCCTTTCGCTTCCTACTGTTCTACAAAATTGAGAGACCCACAACGAGCCGGAGCCGGTATCTCATTATCGAAGCCACAACGGTTAATTAATAATTTAATTTAGTGGTTTTCTCGCCCGAGACCGATTCTAGATGCATTTTCGTGCTCAGCAATTATTTTCTTGCGCCTTAAGCAAGGGCGCAATGTTGTCTCCGCCGACGCGACCAAATTTTTAAAATAAGTTTCATCGTGACCGTGATAAGCTCTTGTGAATCCTTTCCCCGATGAAAACGAGGAACCGGGAGCAAAAACTGCGCTGGCGATGTGAAAGGCACATATGGCTGTAAATCCAAACCTCTTACTTACGGGAAGAAGAGATGAGGAGGTGGAGTTTGTCGATCTGGAGCCTGTGGTGCCTGAGGCAGAGAAACAGCCTGTACCTGTACCATTGGAATCAGAAGGGGCGTCTCTGCTATTAAAACCTCGCAAGAGACATATCCTAAGGGGAACGAGAGTCCCGTGGACCGAAGAGCCACCTCCCCGTAAATTTATACGCATAAAGATTTTAAATTAACTTTCATTGTAATCTAGGTGCTAAGAATTTCAATATATTTTGATGAAGATTTTTCAACTGAAAACTTTGTCTCTTTAACAATGCTTAATTAGAACAATTCGTTTTTTGATTTATGATTTCACACTCTTTTCTTTTCTATGTTTGATTTTCTTAGTACTTATATTAAGCTTGCAAAAAGACAAATTATATTTCCTTCTATTTTCAACAACAAATACTTAATGAGTTTTAAATTTAATATCTCTCTCCTCAAACAAGTTTTTTTTTTTTTGCCCTTTTTAAAATTGAAAAGGCTTAAAAAAATGTTGCTTTTTTTGGGGTATTTCAATGCTATTTGCTCAACAATTTATTTTGTTCCTATTTTGTCCATTTTTTTCAAGTTTCCAATTTTTATAAAGATCTTTCAAACGCACTTCTTAAAATAAGCGCCATTTTAAACCTTGTTTTTTCTTCAAAGAGAGTCCAATCTCGGGTTGACATACCCAAATCGGGTTCCCTTTTAGTAGGATTGTCCCCGCTTTGATGCAACGCCGGGTTTTGAATCTCCCAATCGTGGGGCTCGTAATCCAAATTACGAGGGAATTCAATTCAACCTTTGAATGCGCGAACCATTTTGAAAGGAAGTCGCATTTGAAGCATTCTGCAGATCCATTACCTTGAGTAATTCCAGCACCAAGGTTAGGCACATCTTTGTGTTGATCGCTTGAGGCTTATAGATCGCCATTGCTCCTTCCATAGGAATCACCTCTTCGCCCAACTTTCTTCATTCAAATTGTTTGCCAAACTTGATTCAAGAACAACCTTGATAGTCAAGATGTAGGCCAATTAATGAAGGGGTTGGATAATCAATCGACCATGCCCATAGCAACTGCTTTGAAAATGCTGGAGCACTTTTATGTTGGTATTTTAGAAGAAGACAACAGTAAAAGCCTAAACTCAAAGCAAGATATTTAAGATTGTCTTTAACAATCTATGTTGATAACTTTTGTCTACATTGATGCTATCTTTTGATGTGACCTCCACGTGAAGTGGATAGTGGCACCCATTGTGTTTCCATGTCGACCAAATAAACCCCTCGCCTTTCGTAAATTTTATGCCAATTTAGAACAACACTTACCAAACCATGTTGCAAACCAACTTTTCACAGATACCAAGTGTGTTTTTTAGATGGGCCACCCGGCCGAGAAGTACCAAGAATGGGTTCATAAGCCTATACTAAGCAAAGAGACTCCTCGCTTTGAAAATAAATTTTGTGAGGTAATACATCCGACATCCTTATAGTCACTCTATCAATTATTAGATATTGTGCAAAATCTCTCGTAAAAAGGTTAACTTCATTATGAACAAACTTGAAGTTATTGTCCCAGACGCGTAAACAAAGGATGAACATAGAAGACTTTATGCCTTTGATTCATTCAATTGTCTCTTCTCCGATGTGGCAAAAATATTGACACACGCATTACGATAGTGGGTAGTACCATTGGTATGGCTTTATTTTCTGGACACAAGTTATTGCAGTACAAAGGGGCATCTTTATCTGGACACTAACTGAATATGTTATACACCGGTTCTATTCTATTCTATTCTTTCATGTGAATACAAGAAGCTATTGGTCAGTTACCTCACTTTTTATTACTTTAAACGAAATTGTTACCAGAGGATGTTGCCTGACATGGAACAGGGGAAATGCCATGTTCTTTGTGAGTCTAGTCGACCCACCTCCCTGTCATTTTGGCCATTTTCAAATTCATCCCTGGGCATGTTAGACAATAGAACCCTCGCTCAAAGAAGATGATCATTAAAAGAAAGACGCTCAAGGACACGAGCAAAAAGCTCTAACACTTGAACATAAACATGCACAAAATCAGTGTGCAACATAGCCACACATCCCCAAAACAATTGAGGATAAAGTATAACCTTTATTTGCTTATTATATTTTTTTTTTTATTACGGCATGATGGCTAATGTACTTAGTTAGTATATGTTAGTGCGTCCGTCATGTAAACACCTGCGCCTTATTATATTCATGGGAGTGTTATTATTCTAGACTATTTTTTTCTTCTCTTTTTTCACACTAGATATTTCTCTTTACGATATGTACAATACCTTTTTAAGGCCCCGAAGGGGCAAATTTTTTTTTTTTTACACAAACCATTACTTCTTACAACTTTAATTAAATCCCCCTGAAACCCCCTTTGGTTTGGGTGCATATTCACACGGGGGTGACTCCGGGCATCGAGAGCTATTGGATAAGCATATATGCCCTTTATTCCTCGATCCATGCAATGATGTTTTGGTCAGATGAGGAGGAGGAGGAGGAGGAGGAGGAGGAGGAGGAGGAGGAGGAGGAGGAGCCACTGCCAACATCTTCAATAGCGCCCCCTTCTTTTTTTTTTGAGAGAGAGTAAGAGTAGATTTTTCCATTAATCAAGAGAAACAGTACATAGTTCTAATCATAGCAGGAAGTAGTGAAGCAAAATTCATACAACTCCAACCTTTCCTAAGGAGGAAAAGGCAGATAGATAAGATGCAAGTTAAGCAGACAAATTCGATTGACTATGGAGGTATCACAGAGGCAGATGTCTTTTCTTACAACGAGTAAGAAAACTCCAAGTACAAAAAATTCCAGCCACGACCCCAATAAAAAACTCCCATGCCATACCTGACCAACACCTGGAAAATGATATAGCCAACAAAAACCCCTACAAGATGAAGAATTAGAGTTGAGAAAATAGTGGCAAAGAAGGAGTTCAATAGAGTATCAGAAAAGGCCAGCAAGGTAGCAAGATTATGAGGAGAGGGAGTCAAGTTTGGCATTGAAGAAAGAGTAAAAAGAGTTAGCAGAGCCAAAGGTATGAATAGCTTTAGGTTCAATCCATAAGCTTATGTATCAAATGCTTCTCATTTTCAATGGCTCAGATGTCTGCAACAATTAGATATACATGCAGTTTAGGAAACGTTTAGTTTCTAGAAATTTCTGCTTCTCCGTGGCATTGCTGTATGAATGTGGTTTGATTTCTAAGTAACATCGATTATGCCTAAGGCAACTACTTATTTTGCTACAAATTGGAGCAAGATAAGTTTAGGCTGCTCTATTAAACATCAACAAATGGGCCATCATCAACGTTTTATTTTTGTTTGAGGTAAATTTTCATTCTATTCCTTTTCTTATGTTCCTCAAATTTATCTATCATGTATATAAACTGCATATTTTTTCCTTCAGAGTGCTGATCCACCATTTGCAGTCTAGATCCACCATTTCCTTCAAAGTTCTGATCCACTATTACGAAGGAAACTGCATCTTTTGCTGTGAAATGGAATAATATATTTGTTACAAGTTTGATGCGATAATCGACGTACAAATGGGCCATCAAAACTTTCACTTGTCAGCAAGCCTATTAAAGGTTTTCTCTAAAAACCCTTCAACGGTGCCCATGTCTATATGGCTTTAATATTGCTAGCCCCACAAGTCAAAGTACATGAATTCATTGCAACAATTGAGCTTCACATAGGTTGGCACCGAGGAGGGTATTGTAGTTAAGGTGGTGGTTTGGTCCAAATGCATCCCTTCAAAATGGGCTGGTGGTCTTGACATGATAGACTTCTTGGTCTTGACATGACATGACGCCGTAGCCGTGATTCCTTGTGATGGAGGCTAGGTTCACAAAAAGACTCACTTTGAGTTGTCACAAGGATGTTCATATAGGCAAGTATTTTGTCGGGTTATATATCGCATCCTCTTAGCTCCACAACCCGGCCCCACTAATAAATAAGTGGTACATCCTCACAACCCAATTGTGTTCCTACATCGCATTGGCTTTGGGATAAGTTACTCCATCCCAAAGTTTCTATGCGTTGGCGGCATGTTATCTATAGGCGCCTCATGTTAATGCCTCGAGACATCGCTATGATCTTATTCGCACGTCAGCAGTATACCTGCTTCGCATTTCAGGCGTTGAGACACTAGGTACATGCATTTAGGGAGGCATTTTCACGCACTAAAAGCCCTCCATCAGCATAGGGTCATGACACTAATGGATTTCGTGGAATCTTTTACCCGTCATTGATTTTCTTTGCCCTTCACTTATCTCCCACGCTGCAGGTTTGATAATGCCCCTAATGCTTCTTTAACCAAAAGCTTATCCTTCTAAGCTTGAGAAAGTGACCAGTTAAATGGTATACAACAACATGAGAAACAAGATTTTGAATACACTTGTAGATGCATACCCTGATCAATCTCAACAATAGGAAGTCCCCCCCTGGGCAAAAGCATTAGAACACTTATGAGTCTCGTAAAAGACATTCTCCAAAGGATGTTGAATGCCCATCTTATCCTCTGCATCTTGTCTTTCAGATATGCAGCCTTGACACGAGCAAAGCATACACCATTTACCTAATCATTAAAGCATGCACATGACACGCGAACAACCGTATCACTAGAGGTCCAAGGAGAAGGAGCAAGTGAAGGCAGAAGATCCGAGAAGAGGAAGGAGTAGAAGTCAGATTCCAACAAAGATAGAAAGAAAATGGATAGCATATGGACTAGAATGTATAGGAGGACAAGGACTTGTAGTTTCGACAAATGTGCAAGCACCGAGATGGGGGGGATTGTTGCAAATTAGTAGATGCATTAGCAGACGAATGTGCGAAAGCAAGAGGATTAATACATGAGTTAGAAGGCAAAGCAGGAGGAATTACAGAAACATCAGATTGCATAGGAGGGATAGAATTCACAGAAGAGAGGGCAATAGAAGGTTATCCTAGTGCCATGGAAGCAAAATTGGCAGAAGAAATGACAACAAGGAGGACATACCAAGGTTAAGCATAGAGGTCGAAATGGAAAACCTCAAATTCTACAATGATTCCAATGTTAAAACTATCTAATACTACCAACAGAAGGCTTACAATCCCAACTTTTCAATGCACCAAAAAGCATCTGAACCTGAAACTTGACGAGAGAAATATGCACAGAAATAGCAGACGACGCCTCACATGGCACCTTCAGCGACTAAACTAGGCCACCATCAAAATTATTATACACTAAAAAAAGGGATTCAAGAGATTTACACTAGAAAAAAGAGGACACAAGCATATGCCTTGAGTTTAGAGATTTGGATTGAGAATTTGAACCTTCCTCCCCGAAACAAGTAGTTCACCAACTTGCATTTCTGCCAAAATCCTCCAAAACCTATTCCTCTTAAAGATCTACCATTCCCAATCTGTCATCCATGCTTTTGACAACTAGACCAAAGTCTCAAGCACACTTTTAACCTCATGCCACATTGATAGCAACACCACTAGCTTGCAAGGCTCCATGCTAGAAAGACATAAAGCAAGTTGGATTTTGAGCCTCGCATGAAGCAATGCGGCGGGAATAGACTAGGATGGGTGCAATGTAGGAGAGCAGGGGCAACAAAAAGTTATGGCACAGTACAAAGTAGTGGATGGACATAAACAAGAAGAAGCAATTTTAACCTCATGCCACATTGGCAGCAGAAGCAATTTCAACCTTATGCCGTATTGACAGGCATCTAATTGGATATACAAAGCACACGCCATACCAACACTACTTTATTGGAGCAATGTGGCTGGAATAGGCTAGGAAGGGTGCAACGTAGGAGAGTAGGATCTCAGGGGATGCACCTAAGCCCTCCTATACATGTATAATTTATTCTCCTCCCGTCAACTTTCCTTTCACGACTTTGTATGGTATGAAATGCACAAAAACCATACTTGTGTATGACATATATGTGTATTTTCATAAAAATAAACTCCCTAAAGGTCACTCACTAGTGTTGTATGGCCAGTATCATATGGACCTCCCTTGAATAGGATCAACAAAAAGTTATGGCACAATACAAATTAGTGGACAGACATAAGTGAAAAGAAGAAGAAGCAATAGAAACAATTTCAACCTCATGCCATATTGGCAGCATCTGATTGGACATATGAAGCAACACCACACCAACATTACTTTGTTGAAGCATACAACTGGAATAGACTAGGAAGGGTACAACATAGGAGAGTAGGGGCAAGAAAAAGTTATGGGATCATACAAATTAGTGGACGAACGTAAGCAAGAAGAAGAAGCAATAGAAGCAATTTTAACCTCGTGCTACATTGGCAGCAAAAGCAATTTCAACCTCATGCTATATTGACAACATTTGATTGGATATATGACGCACACCATGCCAACACTACTTTTGACAACATCTGATTGGACATATGACACACACACCATACTAATATTACTTTGTTGAGGCTTACCCTCAACCTTACGCTCGATGCAACTTTGAGTCCTCATGCCATATTGACAACATTTGATTGGACATATGACATACACACCATACCAACGTTACTTTTGACAGCATTTGATTGGACATATGACACGCACACCATGCCAACATTGTTTTATTGAGGCTTGCCCCCAACCTTACGCTCAATGCAACTTTGAGTGGCCTCGAAATTAGGACATATTTGTTCTAGGACTAGTGTGTGCCACTAGATCAAATGCTCAGGCAATACTTGTCACTTTAACACCATTATTAGAGTAATTTGAAAATAATTGTGATAATCTTCAAGATTATGGTTGGGCAGAATGGTGCGATCGTAATAAATCCCAAGACCCATGATTTAAGGTACTATAAACCGTCATTTGGGGGAAATTCCTAGAATATTTTCTATATGTTTACTTTAGGTATTTTTGGTTTATGGGTTTACTTTAGGTATTTTTGGTTTATGGGTGTCTAGTGGCACCGCTTATAGTGCTGCCATATCGCCATTAATTCGAGCTGTCATTTTCCTTTGCCATAGCCGACAAAGCTTTCCATTCCATTCCCATTTGAGCTTCCCATTCCCACCCGACTTTTCAATAGCTGACAGAGCTTCCCATTCGAGCTGCCATTTTCCTTCGCCATGGATGGCAGTGCTTTTGTTCACTAATCTCTTGTTTTGTGCTCTTGTCCAATGATTCCTTGTTCTTTATGATTTTTGATTTATGTTTGCGGTTTTGAAACCCTTTCTTTGCAAATTTGTAGCATTAGTAGGGCTATTAAAGGTGTCATCGACAAAATTCAAAGAACGATATGCTTAAGGAATTTAAGTTTATAGAAGTCATTAACCCCTCAGCCATGACAAAAATAATTTGATCTGCATTCATTTGTATCAAACAACATTTAGTCAGTCTCGTAGAGGTAAATGCTTGCAACACCCACTATTAAACCTCTTGCAATAGAGGGGAGTCGGGAAGAGAAATGCTCACGGTGGCCTTGTCCGCTGCGATAAATTTATTGTGGCCAAATTTCTTGTAGCATATAAACGAACTTTGTTTTTGTAATAATTTATTTTTCAAACGAACTTTGTTTTTGTAATAATTTCTTTTTCAAATGGCTGTTAAAAGACAGATTTGCGCAATTCTTGAAAGAAAAGAAATGGCCAAGTTTATTAGGACGTAATGTGACCGATTTACTTCTTGCAGCTCTGGTCTGGGCTTTTGGCGCTCATGGATCAGGCGGCCCCATTGCTTTCTCCAGATGGGGACGTCGAATGTGCACTAACCAATTCAATTGCCCTTGATCCTGAGCAACTACCGGACCAGCAGCCCAAGATAGTCCTTAGTTCCAAGGAACGACTGGTTTCCCTTGACATTTTTCGTGGCCTCAGTATTGCTGTATGTCTCTATCTGGGTTCTTGCCACTGCTTCATTTTTTTCTTTTTTCTTTTTTTTTCTTTTTTCTTGATCCAATCTATATAACTGTTGGTCTTGCGGCACTACAGATGATGATTTTGGTGGACAATGCAGGAGGGTTATGGCCCAGCATTAACCATTCACCTTGGGATGGTGTGACAATTGCAGATCTCGTGATGCCATTTTTTCTGTTTATAGTCGGGATGGCCATACCATTGGCTTATAAGGTGTATTTTCTTTCCTTTGTACCTCTATTTTGATGCACGCCTTTGTAGAGTGCTGAATTGATGAAGGTCTTCTGAATGGAATGGGAAATGGTTGTGCGTAAGAAATAAGAACTGGCTTAGTGAGACCTAAATACAGGAAAAAATTTAGATGTTCTTAAAACGAACTGGCACGAGCAAGTATATTTTCTATTTTCTCTTGCTTATATGGATGTCCTTAACTGAAGTAAGTAATCACCTCAACGGGATTAGAATTATGTGGTTTATTTGTGTCCTATGATTTAAATTGTCTTAACAATTATGCCAGAGGATAACGAATAAAAGAGTTGCGACTGAAAAAGCTGTTATCCGGAGCATAAAACTGTTTATTCTGGGTATTGTGCTGCAAGGTACAACCCAAGACCCATTCCTTGTCAGTCTTTTCCCTATCAAGAAAGATAACTAAAATATGCTTGCAGGTGGCTACTTTCATGGAGTAAATCATCTGGACTATGGAATCGATGTTAATCGCTTAAGATTGTGTGGCATTCTTCAGGTTTGACCCTTAGATATACCCATCACATTTTTAAGATCAACATCATTCTTTACTTGTTCATGCTCATTTTTACGGTCAATTATACTAGAACATCTAAGCCATTAAAAATTCCAGCACTGAATTAACTTTCATGTTGGCACTGGAGATCACCAATGGAACTGTTTTAACCACAGCAAACTTTATTTTGAAAGCAGGAATGGTGCCTCATATGCATTAGAAGCTTCGCCCAAATATAACACTTTTTAAGTTTCATTCATGCTTTGTAGAGTACTTCCTAATTCTGCCCATTTTGTATGTCGTTTCTCAAACTTTTTAATTCCTGCAGAGGATTGCATTTGCTTATGTCTTGGTGAGCATATGTGAAATTTGGTTGCCAAAGGGTCCCATTGTCTCTGAAGGTGGACAATTTGCTATCGTCAAGTCTTGCACAGCCCACTGGTGAGTAATTTTCTTCCAAAGGTTATATATTTCTTCTTTTGGCCTCGTTGTTTATATCCCAACAATTTTACTTCTTGGATTTTGTAAGTAAATTTTCTTGTCCCTTGACGTGGGTAATTAATCGAATGAAACAGGACTGTTGCATCACTATTGGCAGCATTTTACCTTGTAATGCTTTATGGCATATACGTACCTGATTGGCAGTTTCAGAAGCCTCTTATCTCACCGGCACCCCTGACTGTATGTTCTTTCTTTATTTGTTACTGCATTTATAGTTAAAAATACTGTGGCCTTTTTAACTTGATGAGCCCTGAAAGTTGTTCCACCATTTGCACAATGCAATAAGCAGACAGACTTGGCATATTCCTCATATCATACATCAAGTAGACGTTCTTGCAGAGATGCCAGAGATGTTTGCATCTTTCTTGATGAGAAGGCTTAAATATACCATCACTTATAAGAACATGAGATGTTTGTATAGTGATCCTAATAAAAGCACAGAAGCTGAATATAATGTCTCTTTAATTGACTTGGCTTTGTTCGGCAATCATACACATGAAAACTAGGTTTTAGGAGAGGTCAATAAATGGGCAGAAGATAAGCTAATGATCCACTTTTTTGGACCTTTATCTGACTTTTGGTGTTCCATGAACTGCTTACAATTTGTGGCAACAGAAGGCAAAGCAAGTGGATGGAATGACAGAATAAGTATAGAATTTGGGTTGGTAGAAATTTTTTGCTCTGATAGTTTGAAGCATATTAGCTTTAGGATATAGTAGTTATGCTTACTATTTTCTTAGGTGAAATGTGGAGTCAGGGGCGACCTTGGTCCAGACTGCAATGCCGTTGGATATATTGACCGTCTCCTTCTGGGCATCAACCATCTTTATCAGAAGCCGATGTATCAACGAACTAAGGTGTTCTAAGTTTCCTTTTTTCCGTCAATAGTGTAATGTTCTTATACACAGTTATTAAATATTTCCATTTCCTGTCCAGGCTTGCAGTATAAACTCTCCTGATTATGGGCCTTCTCCATCAGATGCACCACTTTGGTGTCAGGCACCATTTGATCCGGAAGGCATTCTCAGGTGTGATCCCATGTAGACAATTACTTTTCCTCCACATTTTGCTGGTTTCTGTAAAAGTCCTAGGGCACAATGTCACTTCCTTGTGAACTTGTTAGTCCTGAATTAATAGGAAAGTATTTGTTTCACACTGCTTCTATTAACACCTCCACGTGTCCCTGGCTGCATAAGATCCTGTTCACGACTAAAGTTTGAGAAGATGTTGCCTAAAATCCCAAGTGAATGGATGCCATCCCGTGTTTCTGTCTTCCCATCATTGCTTTTTTCCTTATTTGTCAGCACCCAGGGGCAATTTCTCATGAATGCTATAAATTCATGTATATTCTAAAAAAGTGCAAGAGTCATTTGATTTATATAGTAAGCTATGACAAAGTGCATAACTTAGAAATGTGTACCACGAATGAAATGGCAAAGCGCGTATTTTTTCTGTCTTTCTGCTCTTGCATTTTTTTTGATATGTCAGCATTTCTGTGCAATTTGCCATGAGCTAAATTAATGTATATATGTCCCTAAAAAGTGTAACTCAATGGCCACCTATGACACAATCCCTAACTTAGGATTGGTCAATACAATGAGATGCCAAAATGTTCAAAATTTTCATCTTATCATTTGAATGTTCCTATTTAATTTTCATATAGCTCTTAATGCCAAAACTATTATAGTTTTCAACATCTGGTTATACAATGAAGATCATAATGGCTTGTCCGCTTCTACAGTTCCGTGTCAGCAGTGGTTACCTGCTTCATTGGCTTGCATTATGGACGCGTTCTTGTCTTCATGAAGGTTCGTAGTTGATGACAAATGTTATTTGTTCCACATTTGTAAATGTTTGCTGTTTGGTTGGCTTCTGGTCACTGGAACAGTGGTTTTTGGCTATTGGCCTCATCCAAGAGTTCCAGGTTTATGAACTAAGAAGGCCGGGGTTAATTTTAGCATAGGTAAGCAACAAATTCATCATGTGCTGTAACCAAATTATGCATGACATTCTCTCTGTCTAGCCACCTCTGAGAATGCCATCATCTCTGTCTCTGAGAATGCCATTGTATGAAGTGTCTTTCTGTATTATTGTGGTATGTGGTTCACATATCCGAATTAATTTTTGTCGCTTTCCACTTACATCAGGGACACAAGGCAAGACTTTTTCATTGGATTATTCCATCATTGGTGCTTCTGGTTACTGGGATCCTACTGCACTGTCTAGGTATTATTTTATGGCCTGCATGCTTCTTTGAGAGTTCCTGGAAGCAAGTCCTATTTGATTTATTTCTGATGGCGGTTGTAGGAATGCACATGAACAAGCCGCTCTACACCTTCAGCTATATGTGTTTTACTGCAGGCGCTGCCGGATTCGTCTTCTCTGGTTTCTATATCCTTGTGAGTATATGAATCTATTTTATGCGCAGTGCATAGTTGCTCGTAAGATATCCTCTATGTCATAGCCTGCAATATCTCACAGAAAGGTTGAGCATATTAGGCACTCCAAGATTGTTTATTTGTTCTAGATAAACACGTACATGATTTGCGTATTACATTGGCAATAAATTAGTGTTATGTTTTGTTTTTCCCTACAGGCTGATATCTATTACTGGAGATTCCCTACTTATCTGCTTGAGTGGATGGGAACAAATTCGTTGCTGATTTTTGTACTGGTTGCATGTGATCTTCTAGTTTTAATTGTGCAAGGGTTTTACTGGAACGTGCCTGAGAACAACCTGGTATGTTTCCTTTTTGTCTGCTCATTATGTGCTTCTAGTTTTCCATTTTGATTATTCTTCTTAGTAAAGGAGAGAAAAGGAAGGCACTCATATATGCCCTTCAGACAGCAAGAGCAATCTGTGTAAATGTCGGACATGGTCATGTGACCAGCCTCACATTTCATGATGGAACAAGTCCTTGAGTTATTTAATTCAAGGGCATGCTCATTACAGCAGAGCAATCTGGCTGCATTAATGCAGCACACTTTTCTTTTACACGATGTGTTTCTGTTAGAAATCTCGTGAGAGGGGCGCAAGTCCTAGTGGAGGTTCAGTGGTTGAAGTTTTTTTGTCAACTGTTTACTTTATTAAACTGCTTCAACTTTTGGTTGTATGGAGGGGTTTAATTAAAAATTCTACTCATCCTTTTTTCTGAGTAGGCTATGGAGCTTCAAGATTTTAAGGACAATAACAATAATAATAATAATAATAATAATCTATACTTATGTTTGAGCAACTTATAATATTCTTATAAGACTGACATTAGGCACTTCTAATTTATGAACAGGTAAATTGGGTTAGGGAGCTTTTATCAAGGACTCCTGATGGCCTAAAGAGAGAAAGGATCTAGTCATTTATTGTCTGGTTTAATATTTTCTATTTTACATTTTTTAAATCATATCTCAACATCTCCATATTAGGACATTACAAACCAGATTTGCATTTTTCGTTTTGTCATGAAAACTGCCTGATGCAATTTGATTTGCAGGTTTCCTTTGTAAAGGAAGATATTTTCAATTACTTGATTCCTTCAAAACGATGGGCATTACTGGCTTATGTATTATTTGAAATTGTATTTTGGTGCCTCATAGCTGGAGCTCTAAAAGTGTATGGCCTCATTTGGAAATTTTAGTTGACTGAATCTGTCATATTTGTAAATAGTACAGTCATTATTATGTATACTGGGGCCTACATTATCAAGCCATTTATACACCCATTGTTGAATTGTTCTATGTAATATGTTTGCCTTGTGATCATGCAAAGGCTTAAGGATAGTATCTGAAGGAGGATGCATTATTAATTCCATAGAGTAGCTTGACTAGATGTTTATAATTGCAAATTCAATCTTTTAGCTTCAAACTCAAATTGAACACTTAACAGTCTTTTTTAGGGGGGAGAACATTTCACCATATTTCAGCCCATATTAAAACAGGTAATCTCTTGTGGCTGGCTTACCTCTCCTCCGGCACTTCCTCTCTTTGGCTGATAATGGTTTTTTCAAGTTTTGTGGCTGCGATGATGCCACGTGGCAACAAAAAGTTCTCCCCCCTAATTTTACGTTGGATAATGGGCGCAGGCAGGCCCTTACGCAGGGCTCCGGCATGGCTCGCCCCTTACGCAGTGTAAGGGCGTGGCGAGCCCGGCGTGGCGAGCCATGCCCGAGCCCTGCGTAAGGGCCTGCCTGCGCCCATTATTCCTAACAAAAAGTTTTTGCACACAACTCCGCCCTCTCATAACTGCATCTAATTTTAGATGCGGCACCTTGTATGTATACTGGGGCCTATACTATCAAGCCATTTATACACCCATTGTTGAATTGTTCTATGTAATATGTTCTTAAGGATAGTGTCTGAAGGATGATGCGTTATTAATTCCATAGTAGCTTGACTAGATGTGATGTAGAACGGAATGGGGGAAGCCATTCTTGCTTCCCCCTACCGCAAATCGGGAGCGCCGGTGGTGCGGCCGGATTCCTGGAAGTCGGGGAAGCCCGGATTCTATGCATGTCAAGGTAAGCTTCTCACCGGATTCTACAGGTTTGTTGAACCCATCTGTCATTTTGGAGAAGAATGAATTAAGAAAATGACAGAATGCTCATCCACTTACCCTGATGTTTATAATTGCAAATTCTATCTTTTAGCTTCAAACTCAAATTGAACACTTACGAGTCTTTTTGCTGTGTCAAAAAGTTTCTGCACACAACTGAGCCTTCTCTTAATCGCGTCTAATTTTAGATGTGGCACCTTGTCCATCGTGTCAAAATCACCTCACATCAACCAAGCCACCTAGTCACTAAGTAGCTCCTTCCAAGCACCAATTTATCTCTCTGGCAGCAGGTAGTGTTTTTATAGAGGAGCGGTTGCTCACTCCATGGGCCTAGCTCTGAACTGTTTTATAGTCCGTTGCATCAACAACAGACTAGACGTGTCCATTGAACCCTTCCACAGCTATTTCATGTTTTTCGTACACGATCTGATTATAGACCAAGATCAAACAATTTGTTTGGCCTGCGACTTTTGCAGAAAACACCATCGTAGATGATGTGACAATATCAACAACCTTATGCTGCTGACCTTACAAGCGTTAAATCGCTTAAGTTATCAGCATATTTACATGAGTTTGTTGTGAGCACAGTATGATTTCGTGATAGTCTACTACTTGCCTTGTTTCATGGTCCCTAGTAACAACGAGTCTCATTTTCATTTTCGTTTTCATCTACATCACTATGTACTAGGTAATGCACGCCGGAATTCAACATGTAACTTTTGAGACGGTTCTGCCGCTCGTGCGCCACCTCGGCTGGCAGGCTTCCTTAAAAATTATACGTTGGAATCTCTTCAAGGTGTGCATTACTTGACGTAATAAATGCCTGGGTGAATTACGCATGAAACATGGCATGTGACTCTGGCTTCCCCTTACATGCAGTGCCGCTGTGCTTGCATTGAGAAAATATCGATAAAGAAACATGTAAGACCAATGAAGAAACAAGGGAAATTCCCTTCGTATTTTTGAAATTCCTAAAAGGCCCTTAATTCTTAAGTATTTTCCCAAATAGCCCTTTGTAATTTAAAAATCACTAGAGATAAACCTATCATTCCAATACTAGAAATGATCGAAGCCAACTAATTTAATGCTTTTACAAAAATCGTATTGAAGGAAAAGCTGCTTCATATCCATCCTAGGTTACTTGTAAAGCTCATTTTGCTATTGATATGTTGGAGCTATTTATCCTTCAAATATTGAACTTAGAAATAATGAAATGCTGCCTCTGCAACATGTCGTCCTCCTGGCAGGCCTAAAAGAAAACGGGATAAGGCAGAAGATAGGAATAGAGAAAAGCGTGTGTACAAGTGCACACATTGTGGTAACGTGGTACAACATGAACGCAGTTGCAGAAATCCTATTTGACATTTCTGTTGCATTTTTGTCATAATGATATTCTAAAATTTATTTTCCAATTTATTCTCTATAGGAAATACTTCCTCTGTAAAAAATGATTCTCTATGTAAATACGTGCTTTTTGATGATTTTTTGAATACAAAGGGCTATTTGGGAAAATACTTAAGAATTTAGGGCAATTCGGGAATTTCAAAAATACAAAGGGCTTTTTGGGAATTAAGTGAACAATTAAGGTTATTTTGGTAAATTTCCCAAGAAACAAAGAAAATTTAAGGTGCCGGACCTTCAAAAAACAGGGAAAACATTGCCGAACCTTTCAAATCTTTGCCAATTAACAAAGCAAGCTCAGAAGAAATACATCCCTGCTTACAAAAAACTTCGAGTGACAGAGGGTTGCTTACAAAAACTTGAAATAACAGAGCCCTGCTTCAAGTAACAGAACCTTTTGCATTCTCGTCCAATTTTTGCAATGTGGGCTCTGTCGAATCTGAATTCGTCTCGGCTTTTGGGGAGTTTTAACTCCGTTTGCCATCCTATTTACAGCAGCTTTCTTCTGATTTGTGTTTTGCAATGCTTGATCAAGGTGCCTCAAATGATTACAATCTTGTACTTGCAGGCACAAACAAAATTAAAGGGATCATTCTTAGACTGTGCCTTTGAGTGAGGCCTGCGCATCTGGCTATGGCCCACAAATCCCTGCAGAAATTCTGTGTATGAAGATCCACTTAAGAGAGAGGCACTGCCCGACTTAGAAAACTAACCAGTCTGCAAGTATTTACAATTTACAAGCATTGACTGCAGTGGATTTAAAAGCATTGGCGATCTTACAACAGAGCCCTGCTTACAAAATACAGCTGCAATGCAAGAGCAAGAAACAGAGCAGGAGGCGGCGGTCAGCAGTGCCGCTTCACAAAAAGAGACGAATTTTATGCATTATAAAAGTTATAGAATATGACAATAATTCACCCCAGGCATTGCAGTCATACAATTGTTAGGCCATATCTTGCCTGTGCGCAAAGAGTATGTTCTTTTGATGTGCTATCTCATAAAAACCTTCCCCAAACTGACCTCACAAGCTTTATAGCATAAGAGCAAAACAAAGAATGCATATGCATTGACAAAGCTGTACAAAGCATATTCAATTAATTTTCCACTGTCAAAATACTTATGAGTACAATATGCAGGATGAGTTGCTACCTCACGTAGACACAATATCTGCATGATAACCTACAATCTCCCTACATCTCATTTGTTGCCTAGAGATCAGCCCGCACATTATAAGATAGCATCGTAAAAGTTCCGAACGATGCAACTCTTATCTTCCAGCTCAATATGTGAGACCATCCATTTTGACAGCAACAGCAACCATTCAACGTCGTGTTAGAAAGAATGACTCGTCAAGTAAGCAATGTACTGGTTGGACAAACTACCATTTCTGCAGTGACCAGAGCATATACAAACTTCAGCACATGCTCATTTACTTCCATCTACTTCCACCTCGGCTGCGATGCATATTCAAGAGTTGTTCTAGTGATACAGACTGCCACCTATCAGAATCCTGTGCTAGCATTACCTGTTTGGCAGAATCTATACATATGCTTACTGCACCAAACCCGTAGACCTGTAAGCCTTCATGCATCCTGCCTAGTTTTGGCAAAAATTGAACATCATTATCCTGTGCAAAAGTGTCAACAATTTCCTTCAGGCTCATATCAGCAGAAGCTATGCCATTTTCCATAAGGCCTGTGCCATGCTGTTGGGAGTATACATTTGTTGCTGCATGCTGCTGACTCTCAAACTGCCGTTGTTCTGTTACGCGTAAATAACTCACATTTTCTCTAGCTCCAGGTTGAACAACCGGTGCACCTTCAACAGCTTGATTCATCATTTCTAAGGCAATAGTAAGCTGTCGTTGAATCCGGTCGTTTATGACCAGTTCCGCAGGCAAGAGTGCCTTCCACCCTAGATACCATTGTGTTACCTCATCAAAATTGGGATTACCACAGAGCCAGTGATATAAAACCTGCTGCCACTGGGGAAAGAACCACGTTTCCAGTATTCCTACCATATGATGGATAGGAACTGCAGTTGCCCATGCCATGACCCAGTTGAAAGGTTCGATTTGCTGATTTGCTGGATTCACAACTAGCTCAGATTGGAGGGTATATATCAGCTTTGGAAGTATGGAGCGCACTATCATCTGCTCCCAACTTCCAGAATCAAAAACAGGCTGCCATGGTGATAACAAAGCATAAGCTGAAGAGTCACTGGGGTGCCAAGCTTGCAATGCAGTTCCCAACTTAAAACGGATGGGCATGTAAAGGGGTTCCATTTTGTTGCCAAGCAGAGGAAGCCAAGGATGCAACCATTCATGGATAGGAACAGTCTCAATGCGAGGGTCCCAAACATCGACTGCAGCCATGAGCTTCGGCATGATAAGATGATCAAGAATGCTTTGCATCACCGATGTTGGAAGAAGCTTTTCCCAAGCTTCCAAAAACCTGAGTATTGGTTCTGGATCCCGTGGTTCCCATCTATTAGTAGCAGCTAATCTCACAAATGGAAAAACTACTTCCATAATTAATTGCGTGTATGGGCCGCTCATGTCCACATCTGAGAAAATAGCTTGATCCCGTAAATTATCACCCTGGAGGAGTCCTTGCCAAAGCTTCAATACTTCTCTACCACGAGAAGGATCTACAAGAGGTTCCCAACCTTGGAAATACTGATGCATGAGCGGAAGTGCAAAGGACAATGCAATTACAGAAAGATTATGGAGTTTATAATCTTCTCTAAAATCCACTCTTAGTTTCTGAAAAGTATTCACAAGACTGTCTAAAGTCATCTTGCCTTCGAAAACAATTTGTTGTACATGTTTTATTCTAACCATTATACTTTCCATGGCATTAATTTGTTTTTTCTGCCGTTCTGCTTCAATGCACAACCTTTCTCTCTCCTTTTCCAAGAATGCCACAGATTCCCTTTCTTGTCGTAATTTTCGGTCTGTGTTATGAATGTCTGCCTCTACAAGATCCACAATGAGCCTCAGGTTATGCTGTAACTCTGGCATGGGAGTATTGTCCTCAATATCTGTCTGTTCTGCATTAAGGTTCTCTAAATTTGTAATCATTCGAACCTGGGGACCTCTCATGTCTAGAATGGGCTGAATTGTCTCAATACCCTTTTCCTGTTTCTGCATCAGAAGCTCTACTGCTGTTACATATTCCTTTTTCTTAGCCTTACTTTTTCTTAGCCACAAATTCTCCTTCGTTTTCACCTTAGCTTCCTTTGTTTTGTCCTCTGCTTCCTCCATACCGGGTGGAGGGGGCAGACCTGTCACCACCTCCTTGAAATCATTGAAGCCCATACCCATGTTTTTAGGCCTCATTTTAGCCTCGATAGGAACAGCTATACCCTGTTCATTCTTTCCCAACCCTCCACCTTTATAACCCATCTTCTCCAGAAGTCTAAATCCTATGCCCTTAGTATGTTTCTCAAAATCTGCAAGTTCAGAACCCGCTGAGGCCAGCTTACTCCGCGAAGATGATGTTGAAACCTTAGACGAGGATTTTGCCAACTCCCGTTCCCTCTCTCTCCTCTCAGCCCCTTCCTTAATCAGTTTCCCAAAAGCAGATGGCAGTAAGTCCTCTACAATATCATTCTCAACCTCTTTAGATGCACCAGAACGAAAACCCAAACCTGCCCCATTTCCAGTACCAAGGCCAGGTCTTTCTGAATCACCATTTGCATCATCTACCTTCTTATTCTTGTCAATTTCTTCAGAAGGCATCACAGTTCCGGTAGAAATAAAACTTACAGGTTTGGTGAGATCACTTCTGCTGATAACATCGCGCTTGCGTTTCCTTGAGTCATCTGCATCAGAGTCACTGTCATCGAAAACTCCATAAAGAGCTTCTTCTTTGGTTTGTTTACGCTTCGGTTTGCGATTCCGGAAGTAGAATTCCCCATCTATCCACTGCCCATCTGAGAAATCATTGTCCATGCCAAAGCGCTCCATATGCTGATACTCGTCCATGGCGCTGTTCCCCCTCCCTGGGGCCAAACCTTCGGAAGCAAAGGAAAACGAGGGCTTACGTGGTATTCTGATACTATACAGGTATACAAAGCATCCTAAGGAATTGGCATATTCCATAACATATGCCTATTGGACGATTGAGATCTGCCAGTTGGATGAGCGAGGCTATGCAAACTCGTCAAACCATCACCATTGAGGAATTGGCATATTCCATAAAATATACTTATTGGACTCTGCCACGGATGCCAGTTGAGTTGGATGTGTTGGGCAAAGTTTTTTAAACCCAATCAGAAATTTTCCTACTCTTTCATCAAATAGCCGGATATTTTCAGTTCCCAATCGGAAATTTGTATTACTCTTATACAAATATGCATAAAAATCCACCGGAATTTTTCCTGCAATGCGCTAACTCAACCGAAAATTCTTAGTTCCAACCGGAACAACCCTTCTCTACCCCGGAATTTGCCCATGAGGCTATGCAAACATGTTAAACAATCATGATTAAGTCCCCACTTCATGACCCTTGTATAAGGGAAAGGCCTGCTGGGTTGTTTTCTGGCCAGAAAAGATGGCCGACGCGCGGAGCGCAGAGACCAGCTTGACCGGCCAGAAAACAACCCGGCGGGGCTTTGGCATAACGGAAAAAACCATTTGGGCTTCATCCTGCTGTTGATTGCAGGGTAAGATCGATGGAATGCAGGGTAAAATCCATGGAATGCAAGGTAAGATCGATGGAAGGAAGGTAAAAATCTGCTGCTGTTCTTGCTCGACTTTCAAAGGAGGAATACTTGCCACGTGTCGTAACCTGATTGGATGGGAAGGCAGAATAAAGCCCAATGGTTTTTTCTGATACAAGAAGTACTCGGCTATGACATCCTTCAAAGTTGTATCGAAAATCAAGAAAGAAGTAAGAGACTCCTAGAATTGAGTTCGTGGATGGGACCGGTCTGGCATAAAACTAGTTTTATTAGTCATCTGATGCAAGGGCACTGCTCGATACATATCGATTTAGTGGTTAGAGTATGTCAAACAAGTGAATGCCCCACAAATTAAGAAAATCAGACCTACATTGCACCACCATTAGTAGAAGCACGTTGCTATTTTGTTGTATGCATGAGGAGGCCCCAGATTCAAAACCACCGCCAACCATTCACTGATATATCCGTCCCAACAAAAGGTCTAATACTTTCCTAATTCTTAGTTTCTTCTTTCAAAAACTTGAGTTTTTTTTTTTTTTTTTTTTTTTTTTGGTTCATTTTCCAGCTTACTTGTTCTTGTCAATCGATTGTAACAGACTAAAGATAAAATTGTGAGAGAAAATTCCGTGAATACATTAAAAGAATAATATGGAAAAATTGGAATCGCCTCAGGTTTTACAATGGTTTGGAGTGTATAATTGTTTGGACTAGCTATGCATGGCTTTTTGGGAATAAAAAACCTATAGTATGTTTGGCTAGGATTTTGGTGCTAGTGATATCCTCTCTTGCAGGGCTTTGGCACATGCCCTGCTACGACATGCTAGCGGCTACATGTGGCTGGATGTGTTTTTTTTTTTTGAAGGAAGAAAAAAGTTTATCAATCAAAAGTAAAAATTACACAACGTACATATCTCATCTATTTGTGTGAGCACAAGAAGATGCCTCTAAAACACGAGCTTGAAGCACTGTGTACTTACTCCAATAAAAGAGACTAGTTATAAGACTTGATTTGAAGGTACTGAACTCAAATATGATCTTTCACATCTGACTCAAGGGCAAAACATCTAAGTCATACGTATCTTAGCTTGAGCTTCATGCATTTGTTTTTTCCCTTTTTTTTGTTGGAACTAAGATCTGTTTTCTTTGACAATTACAAAGTATAATCTATTTGAGCTTGAAAAAGTGCCCTCAAACAATGTAGCATAAGAACAAACAATGTTACTTAATTGGTATTTCATATTTGTGTGTTGACCAACCTATCTATCTATCTATCTATCTATCTATCTATCTATCTATCTATCTATCTATCTATCTATCTATCTATCTATCTATCTATCTATCTTAATGTTATGTTCCTATTTAAAAGCATCATTTGTATTTTCCCATCCCACTTCAAATACGATGACATCCTTCATTAAGCACTCCATTCCATCCTCGGTATCTACAACCATCAAGCAATAACTCCACAAGCATATGAATAAGTGCCCTCAAAAGCGTGGTGTCTTCAGTGCTCCCAAATTGACCACAGAAGCCAATCATAACCAAGATAAAATGCCTTCTGCCTAGTTGGTGGCTATGCATCGAGGTAGGACGCCAAGATGACATATTGGCTATCTAGTGAACTGTTAAAGGAACCTTTTTTGCCGAGGACGATTTTTTGAACTTCGGATAAACAAAGAGACAAAGTGGATATGTTTTTTTTTTTTTTTGGGGGGGCATTTTAAAGTTGGTGACACTGGGTGCTGATGGGTTGCTTAAGTTCATTTGTCAAGAACATAGCTATAATAGATTACCTTGAATGCGGGTAAATTTGGCTTGGATAAGCTCTAGAAACAAAAATTTATTAAAGCCATGTCATCAATCCAGCTAGGGAGTGATGATATCCTGCAACTGATAGCATGGGGCTACTGGATTTCAATGTTCGGAAAAGAGGATTCTTGTTTTTTTGGCATGTTCGTGACTATCACTTCCAGTTATGCCTCAAATTTCTTTGAGCTTCAATGGATTTCGTTGCAACATATGCAGCTCAATTTGAGGCCAGATTTGCAGGTACTAATCCAGCAGAGATAGATACTGCATTTGGCTACAATTTTTAGCACAATTTTTAGCCTTATATACCAAGCATTGATGTGGCTGAGGAGATGCCAATTTCGTTGCAAACCTAACGTCATGTGCTTGTAAGTGATTGTCAACCAATGTCATCTCCAATTCAAAGTAGCAAGCATTAACAAATTTCTCCAACATGTATTAGTGATTGCATGTGTCTCCAAACACTGCATGCCGAAGAATTATGTCCGGAAAAAAAAGGGGCGATGTAGAGGAAAGGAAGGCAGCAGAGGAGGCAGTGGAAGAATTTCAAGATAAAAAAGTATGGAGTGCGGATGATCTTTTTCCAAATGTTCTTCGCCGCAGGTGTTTCTGCCATGGAAAGTAGTAGGCGGAAGAGCTCAGAAACTCTAAAACTTCCTCCGCAATTCTTTATGCAGTGCATATGTTCTTTTTGCAGGTCTAAAGTCTTTGCTCTAGATTCTCTGCTAAAATATCTGTTAGACTCTCTCTAGAATCTCTGTGCATATGTTCTTTTTGCAGGTGCTCTTCGCCTAAAGTCTTTGCTCTAGATTCTCTGCTAAAATATCTGTTAGACTCTCTCTAGAATCTCTGCTCTGCTCAAAAATCATCTTAAAACTTTGTTTTTGTTGAAATGACTCCCCATTTCTATTTTATAGGGAAATAAGAGTTGGTCCTTCATTTCCAGTTTATCTCTAGTTTTGAAGGTGACCCGTTTCTGGCTAACGTCAATCGCAAGGCCTCTCCTACCAGCCCGATGTGGGGTCCAGCGCCCAGGCCACAGCCGAGTCGTGGTGTTCACGGTTGCGGATGCACGAGTTCGAGGGGCCATACTGCGACAGGGCAAGTTACTGAAGGGCACATCTCTGTATGTGAGCCGGGATCTTACTCCAGTGCAACAGGATGCACGCAGGAGGGAGTTCGCCAGGGTCAGGGACTCCCGAAGTCGACCAAATGCTGCAGCTGCACCTGCTCAGCCAAATGCTACCCCTGCTGCCTCCGCTCCTGATCCTCCGCAATCTGCCACTACAACTTCGATCGCTCCCGCCGGCCAAATCTTTGCCCTGCCGCCTCATCCTACTTTGTCAGTCCGCCCCATAACTTAGTCTGCTCCCTTCTTGGTCCATCAGTGACACACACTACACAAGCATCTCAGGGCGCTCAATAGGAATTGTGCCTCCGGGTGGTGGTGAAGGCTGTCGGGGTTTCGAGTGGCGAAGAGGCGATAGCCTCAATTCGATGGGCGTGGAAATGGACCTCATCTTCCTCATGGAGACATGGGAACACCTGACCCTGAGGCCCACGATCTGCCGCGAGTACCGGCATTTTCGGTGTTCAATGGTTGTACGGGGAGATGTGGGCTACCGCGGTGGGGTTACTGCTACTAACGGTAGCCTTGGCACATTTGATTTCCCTCCGGAAGGCCGGCAGACATAACCCGCTACTTGTGGATCCGGAGTGCACCACCTGGCCGGAGATCCTCTCTTCCTAGCCTTGCTACTTTCCCCATTCAGAGAGAGTCCTTCTATCACAACCACGGGAGGTGGATGGGGATGGACCGTATGTCGATCTATATGATGACATATAGCAGCACAAGCGGATGGGCAGAGTCATGCTCCTTGGAGACTTCAATGCGCGGACAGGGGTAGAACAGGCCATGCGGCTGGACCCCCTCGCGGATGACGTGCTGCAGTTGCGTCCCGCAGAGGCAGCTTGCACACGGCACTTTCGATGATGACAGTCGGGTCACCCGCGGCCGGATAATTGCTCCTAATGTGCGGTATCTTTGACTTTGCTCATATGCAATGGCCTACCACAATGGCCCTCAGGTTACCCGCTTCGGCAGACAATTGCTCCTAATGTGCGGTATCTTTGACCTGCTCATATGCAATGGCCTACCACAATGGCCCTCTTCCCACGAGTACACTTGCAGACAGGACAATCACGGCGGCGGAACTAGTGTCGTGGATTATGTCATGGTGGCTGCGCCGATGTACACCTTGTCGCCCATTTTCACGCGTCGGCATGGGCGGTCGGGGCCCGAGGCCGACTTCAAATCACCTCCCACTCTATGTGAAGTCGCCTGCCAGCCGCTCGGCCCCCTCAAGAGCGATACCTTGCCGACCTCTGTTGCGCTGATTATGAGCGGCGGAGGGTTACGCCGGACATGCTCGCTCGAAGCCCTCCCGGACAGCGATTAAGGGCCCACACGCTGAGCGCAAAACCGATCAGCCGTTGAGCTCCTCGTAATCGAGGCGAGATAGGCTTTTGGGGAGACCTCCTCCACGCCGTAGATCGAGGCCGCAACCTTCCCGCTTTAATGATGGTTTGATGTCGAGTGTAAGGAACGCAAAACGCCAGCGACTCCGCCTCGCATCGTGGATCGTGACACGCTGAGCTCAAGGCCACCGGCCATTACCGGCCTTCCTCAAGGAAACAAAGGCAAGGTACCGGCAAGGCATCAAGGAGAAATGTTCGCCCATCGACGCCCACCCGAAACTTTCGGCACATGGTACTTCGCAGCCAGCAATGTTCTACCGGGAACATCACGGCGGTGCAATGGGAGCGCATTCGCAATGCCTTTATGATCCTCCTCGAACGCGACGATATGCCCCCACAACATGGCTCACCGGTGATCACGTAAGAAGATGTCGAAGAGGGGTTGCGGCGCCGGCTAATGGGAAGGCAAAGAGACTTGGACGGCTCGCAAGCGGAGTTGCTCAAGTGGGCGTGACAGCCCATGGTGCCCGCCCTGCCGCACCGTTCAACAGAGGCCCCCGGTCAGCAAGAGGGTTTTCCCCGTCATGGACCCACACCGCCCGACCACCACCAACCATCATGGTCGTCGCTGTTTGCCAAGCCGGCGCCGCATTCTCAACAAGAAAACCGTGATGAGCGGAGGCGCCGAAGTCGGGGCACTTACCTGTGCAAAGCTCAATTCCGACATTCGACCATTGATCACATCTTCACACTCGTGGCCCCCAGTCGAGACCAGAGAACCGCCGGGAGGACCCGCATCACTGCTTTTGTGGACTTTGCAAAGGCTTTACAACCGCATTCCCAAAAAAGTTATGGGCGAGATTGCACCATCCGGGACTCCCTATGGATCTGGCAGCACGCAAAGGTACGACCGTGACGAGAGTCGCACAGTCGCATGCAACCCGGAAGGACAGTCATTTGCCAAGCATTGGAGTTAGGCAAGGTTGTTCTCTCTCACCCACACTCTTTGGACTTTACATTGACCAGTTTGGAAGCTTGGCTTTGCCGCCAATGGGGGACTCCGATACGACTCTTGCACTGTGTCATCCGCACTCATCTATGCGATGATGTGGACCTCTTGGCCCATACACCGGAGGGCATGCAAGCACACTTAGATGCCCTGGACACATTCTGCCAGGCGACGGACATGCGTGTCAACCTGGCCAAGACTAAGGTGGTCCTCATATCCACCTCACGTCATCCAGCACTTCCGGCGCTCACTTATCAGGGGCAGATGGTAGAGTTCACACCCAGCTACAAGTACCTGGGGGTGGAATTTCCATCCTCAATGTATCGGGATGCATCCATTTGCCTTTGGGTGACCGCAGGTTGGAAGGCACTGTACGCAATGCAAAACAATAGTCACAGCAGTAGTCAGATGACCCGGGGCCACCAAATACATTTCCGTGCACCGTGGAGCCAGCTTCTTACGTATGGGGTCGAGGTGTGGGGCCCAGTGGTGTCTTTGGCGACTTGGAACGACTTAGAGCAGGTCCAGAAGGCATTTTTGACGCGGGCATTTGGGGTCAAGCCCTCAATTCCATATCAGATCTTGTTGCAGGAGACAGGATTCATGCCCCTGCAGCATGCGGCCCTCGATAGTTACATGGTTTATTTCCAGAAGGTGGCTAGCATGGACGACACTCGGCTCCCGCACTTGGCTTACGCTGTGGCGATGAGCCCGCAACAACTCAGGGCTTGTTGGAAGGACAAGAGAGCCCAGTGGCTAGCGCGCTGGAACGTAGATGCACATAGGTGCGTCCAGGTGCACACAGACGCCGGCCGGGATAGGCTGAGGGGGTACTTGGACTCTTGTTTCCTGGGGAAGCTCTGGGACCACCATGCTCTGGAACAGGTAAAGATGGCACACTACAAACAGCACATAAACCCCACCGGTTTCGAGGCCCATGGCTCTACCTCGTTCTCGCCCATGAAGAAGTGCAGGATCATCGCTGGCCCATTCGAGCGCCCATCTTCGGCTTGAGACGGGCCTGGGTTGGAGAGCCGCCGGGACAAGCTTTGTCGTTGTTGCCCGGGGTTGTTGAGAATGAAAGCCATGCCTTCCGTGAGTCCGGCCTATAGTCGATTCGCTCGCTACATTCTCTTAGTGCGACTGACGGTCCGCCTCGCATCGAAGCTACTCAAGACAGGGGCCAGGATCCCCCTGCTCCTACCTCCGGGGAGGTTGAGGTTTTGGATCTGGATGGACTCACCTCTCCCGGGCCCTACCGAGGTGCCTGAATTCATGTATATGTATATTTATATAAATGCCAAAGAAGTTGTTGCTGTACACGGTTTTCCCTCCTAAGGGGGGGTTTTTTAATCCGGGTAGCAACGGGCTTGCTGCACCCGTGTAATTTGGGTCCCATAGGCCGATTGGCCTCCGCGGACGATAAAAGAACCTTCCTTCCTTCCTTCCTTCCTTCAAAACCGAGAATAGAGTCACAACCCCATTCCCATATGCATCTAAACAATGTAACATAATATTTGCTATGGTCACAGTCTTTTGAAATGATTTAACCAAAAATTAACCTCTCGCATTATGTGCATGCCTTTTCAACATCCCATGAATATAACATTCTGAATTGTTCTTATATAACATTGTTATCAATGTTACGTGTCAAATTTTGTCATCTTGGAACAAACAAGCCCTTCAAATAAGACGTTGAGAATTCTTATTTCAAGGGCTTGTTATGTAAGACTTTTGGTCTTACATAAGCCGTTAAAAAGATCTTCATATAAGAATTCGTTAATCGAATTTCAATTTCTCGTGTAAAAATTTTTTAAACAGCATTTGTTAATCAAGGATTACTAGTATTAGAGTGCAAAGATTACTTTGTTATCCCATAATTGCGTGCCTGATCTGATTACCTGAGCAGTTCAAACAACAGATTCAAACAAACAGTTCTGACAAATCATAGCTTCAAATAAATTGCAAACGAATATATCAAACTGACAGAACACATAATCCACCATACGAATGAGGAAGCAGGCAGAAACACAAACATATAACTGCAAAGCATGCTAGCTTTAAAATGACAGATGAGTATACAAGAGAGAGATTAGTAATTAAGGATCATAACAAATCTTTTACTTATAATCGTACTTTACGTTTGTAAAGATAGGTAGATTCGAATCTGAATCGGTTAACATTCATCAAGCAATCTTTTAACAAGAATAAACATGAATCAATTAGCACAATATGTAGGAGTCTGTGCATGATGAAAAAAGCGCTGGTCTTATTTCATATCCAAAAAAATGTACAATGCGGGATAAACCCAAAACATATAAGAATCATATCTCATTTCTATCACAAAAATATCTGCTACAAAAAACCTGGTCATCGAATCCATGAAATAGTAGAGTAATCTAGTGCAAAACGTCGAGGAAGCTGCAAGAAATCGCGTCACAAGAGGAGTGAAGCCATGCAGATCCGGAAAGACTATAATTCTTCGAGATACGGCAAAAAGATGCAGATCAATGGCGCATTAAGAAAAGGGAAGCAAGGGCAGCTCCGACGATCCAGGCAAGGGAAGGAACGGCAAAAGAAGCAGCGCCGGCCTCAAGGGAAGGAGCAGGGGCCGAAGCTTCGGCTTCTCCCTGTGCAAAAACTGCCACGGACTGGCAGAGCAGGGCAGAGGCGATCAATGCAGCGGCATTCAAAAATGCGACCATGTTTCTGCTTGCAAAGGCCATTGCGGAGATCTGCAGGGGATAAAACGTGGGCTTGGAGCAGAATGGCGAGAAGGCGCTGCCGGAACTGGCTATGGCGGTGGCTGGGACCAAAATATATGAACAAAAAAAATACTAGGGCAGCGCAAATGGGCTGTCCTCTGTTAAATGCTCGGCTGGCCTTCGATTCGCAGTATATTCCTCGATTCTTCCACGTGGCCCAATCGCCGCCCTTCCCACAAACCCTAACATAACACGCTCCTTTCCTTCCCCAACGTTTAGAAATGTGAATATCTGGTGAAATATTCAAACGCCCTTTTATTTTCGTATCTTTTAAATGGTTTTATTTTATTAACAAATCAATCGAAGATCCTGATATAGTTACTTTACTCTTTGCTTATGGTTCATCCAATGCAGATATTAGTTGATATCATTTCAGTTAAACATTCTTTATTCCATTAATAAGTGTTCATCCTATGAGAACATGAGTTAAAATTCACTTAAAATACTTCTATTCAATTAATAAGTGGTTCATCCTATGGGAATGTGAGTTAAAATTCTAAACGGTACGATGTATAAATGTTTACGTTTTCAATGTGTCAGAGCCATTCGTTTGGGATTCAGCTATAATCCCTCGACCCACGTGCGCTCCTCTTTGCAGCTGTTAGCGCCTGTTGTCCACGGCTAATTGGCAGTTGTTAGCTCAATACCCCATTTAGGGTTTGAATGGCAACTGCCATAGTAGTTGTTGGAGCAGCCATATTTGGCTGCTGGCCGCTACAAATGAGAGCATGTGCTACATTATAAGCTTTAGAACCGAATCTTGCTCCTTTCTTTCTCCTTTTTCTTATATGCTAACAACTTAATGCCATATGGACACCTAGTACTCGCATCTTTCATTCTCAGAAAGGCATGAGTTTTCTGATGGTGACATTGCCCATCTCTTGATCGAGCATACAAACAACATCACGTTGCCAGACATGGTTGGCATTGATGGTTGTCGAATAAGCAGAGACAAAGACAGAGAGAAGAAGAAAGCAGAAATGAGTATAATGTAGAAGGAAAGAAGAGAAATGTCAAGGACAAAACGATATTCTCTATAAGGGGTGTCAAATGGATTACAATGTCTAAAATTCCAATACCACCTTATCTATATTTGCCACATTAAAAACTCCATGACATGCATGATAATTGTTTACATAGCATCAAGTATCTCTTAAATGTCTGGTCTCTTTTTTCAGTCACCCAGTGGGTATATGGCATAAATTCTCTCTTAAATATCAAGTCTTCTTTTTCACTCGTCCAACCCTTATATGGGTTGAGTTTGTAAGTGGCTCATCAATGGGAATATGGAGTAAGATTTAGAACAATACGATGTAAAAATATTTATTTGACATTTACAATGTGTCAGATCCATTGATTTTATCTTCAATGTGTAACTGTAATTTCTCCATCCACATGCTCTCCCCTTTACATCTGTTAACGTCCACTTTTCTAGTAAATTGGTAGTTGCTAGCTCAATGCTCCATTGGAGTTTGAATGGAAACCGTTAGAGTTGTTGTAATAGTCATGTTCAATTGCTAGCTGTTGCAAATGAGTGCTTATGATTGTTATCACATATTTCATTCTTAGTAGGGCATGAGTTTTATGATGGCGACATTGTCCATCTCTTAATGGAGCATGCAACAAACATCACATTGTTAGATATGGCCAGCATTGAAATGTTTCTTTAACTGTCAAACCAATGGAAAAAAATATTAGAAGACTTTTGCAGACATAAATGGCATGACAGTAAACAAATGCGAAACAAGTGGTGACCGAAAAGGAAGGTGTATATATAGAATTGAAAAGGAAAATTCTTGAATGGGTTAATAGGTATAATTACCTTGTTTAATGTGTTTTTCTTTTCAAGAACGAAAGACAAATTTCAATATCAATTAGGGAAAAAGGTACAAGAAGTTGAGAGACAAGTTTAAAATCAAAGGGAGAAAATGTCCCTTTGTGCAAGACTACGTGTACAACTCAAATTTTCATTTAATTTGACTGCCCTCTAACTCACCCATGACTGCTAGAGATCGCTTCTTTCTAGTAGTCTTTTTTAGTGTAACAATTCTTCAACCATCTCCATGCTCCACTACAACCTTAGTAATTTGTAGAGATTGTGCTAACCAAAATACAAAAGAAGAGGATGGAGTTACAATATCTCCGTTTACATTTGGATGAACTGTCACTTCACATGGCTTTGCCAAAGCTATATTTAAGGAAGATGATTCTATCACATTCATATCACTTGAGACATTGTCAGATATACTAAATGGCATAATGTCAAGAGAGGGTTCTTGAGTTAATGCAATGGGAGATGAAGCTATAGTAGGAGGTATAATTCTTGAGGAGGTAATTGTGGATAATACTAGGAGCGATCACAAATGAAGAAATCATAAGACACTCAATCCTAGATGAGGTAGTCACAGAATGTTCAACTCTAGATGGAAAAGCGCAGGTAGGAGGTGCAAGACGAGAAACTTGAAGTGGAATTGTAGCAGATGGATTAGGTGCATGAGGTCTAGATTGTGAGAAAGTACTATTAAACATAAAAGATTTATTTGGAACATTGAAGCATGTTGTAGACCATTTATGAGAGATAACATCAGCTTCTTGTACCATTTGCCACTTAATTTGCTGGATTGTATGGCCACTTCATTGGCGATGGCATCAAAAAATCAGCAAGCAGATCAATCGGCAAATCATGAATGTAAAACCAGCAAGGCATTAGGAGCTGAAAGCATACTAGAAGAAAAATTAGGTGTGTAATACTGATAGAGGATGTAACTAGTACCCAAAGGATCCAGACCACAAAGGATCAATTTCCCTACTGCCTCAACACTATTGAACCTTGTCAAAAAGAAGTACCTTGTTAAGTGTTAGTTCAACCAGTGATGCTATATGGATGCCAAGTTCATGAATCCGGTCTATCACAAGCTATATAGATTGATATCGAAAGCACAGAGAAACATTCTTTTCATTCCTTTGACTTAAAAGAGCTTGAAGTGAAGGCATGGATCCCATAGAAATGGTTTCGGCTGAAGCAGTATGTATCTAGTTGAAGTCGAGAATTTATGTCAAACTTTGGATTATTATTGTAGATTGAGGAGATTGACGAACAAAGACTGCTTTACCAAGCATTTGAATCAAGGAAACAAAATCATATAGGATGGTATAAGCAGCTTTAGACATGGGCATTGAATTGGGGTAATGGACTCACTAATTTCTCTGATTCACTGTTATATTATTTGAATAGGAATAAAACAATATGGATGATTGGAGATCTTAGAACTCCTAAGAGAGAATTCTATAGAAAGAAATTAATACTATATATATATGGAGAACAGAATTACTAAAGGGGTTAGTCGAGAAGAAGGAAACTTATTGACCTATTAATCGTTTGAAGATAGAGGTTGACCACATCTTATCATTGAAAGCATTCAAAACAAGGTTCTTATTGTATCAATGAACTAAAGCAATGCAGGCTAATATGTTCTTGCAACATGGTTCTATTATGCAAAGTGAAATATATGTATGATGTGCCAACAAGTTGTTAAGGCATTGTCGCTCATTTGTTCTGTGTATAATTGCGTCTCTTATCTCCATCGACCACATTGAAAAAGTGTTTGGACATGGGTATGAAAGAGGTTAATTCATTCCAAGATAGCAATCTTGTGGTAGCAAATAATTCATGGATGCCCAGAGTCACAACTTGGGTTCATAAGATTGATCACCAAATTTGTTCCTTATATTTGCAAAGCATTGATACTATTGAGAACTATTTTTGGGAGGTAGATTCCTGGTTGTTAACCATTCTTGGGACTTTCTCTAATGAACTAGCACATTCTGCTTGCTATTTATGCTGACCCATGGCCTAAACTGCACAACCGATGTTTTCATCATGCACCTAGTTGGGTTTTGTAGCAAATCTAGAGAATGAAGAGATTGTACATCTCTAAACATCTTGACATATTTTATGAGTCTATTTTTCAGATGGGTAAACCATTGTACATCTTATAATTATTTGCGAGGGTAGGGTTTGTTATTCCTAGACAGTAATGATCTTTCTGCGCGTTTCTTATTAGGTCGTGGATGATAAAAGTAAGTTCAATTCGATCAAAAGAAGAAGGTATTAATTTGGAAAGTCTATCTTCAAATGCACTTTTATGTATAACAGATGGTTGTGCTTAATTGGAATGAAGTAGCCACGATGGTTTGTAATTAACTATCTGAAGACAAGAAGGCGGAGGATGCAATTACATAATCATCTTCAACTTGTAAATATTGTGAGTATTTGGGTCATCAGGGAGAGGGAGAGAGAGGGAATCCCACATAAGCATGTCTGCACCACCCATAACAGAATGATGGAATCATCTGCAGTTCAGCGGTTCTTCCACACCAATTTAGCTACATGGTGCTGCTATGGACGTAACAATTGGTACACCAGAGGTTGTCCCCAACTAGTCCTCTCGTGCTAGGGTGGGCTTCCAACAATTCTCTTTCTTCACCACAGTAGATAGAAACTGAACTGTCTCGCGACATTTAAACCCAACTCACGTACCACTTCAATTGGCAATCTTGCGACATTCTTCAACCTCAGGATGTGATGAATCGACATCGAGGTGTCAAACGACTCCAGTGATAAGAGCGCTTAGAAGTCATCAGCTGTTATCCGTGGCATGCCTTTGATCCATCGAGCAAGAGCCCTTCCATGCCGGACTCTCGGACCACTATGGCCAACTTTCGTCCATGTTCGACGGGTCAGTCTCATAGTCAGGGATGCTTATACCATTACGCCGATGAGCTTACCTTTACGCATCTCTGTTACTCTTTAGGATGCATCCATCCCAGATAAACCACCCACCTTGCAGGGTCCTTGATTAATTAGACACCCTTAGACGAGAGAATGGTATTTCATTAAAGATGGAACACTCCCACCTATTCTAAAAATTCAATCAAGGTTGTCAATACAAAGCTATAGTAAAGGTGCACGAGATCTTACTCTCTAACCATTGGTACTCCGCATTTTCACAGAGAATTCAATTACTTAGCTAGCCATTAAAACCTAGATGTTGAGTCTATATACAATCAACATTGATGGCATGCATGTGTCTCTTCACTTTCTTCGGTGGATAGCCCATCCCAGTTGATTAGACCCTCATTTCTTTATTTGCATATCAATCCATATCGATGGCAAAGAAACGAAATCGGTGCACAAATGAAAGAAAATAAGAATGGATAGAGAATGTCTTAATCAAGTAAGACACTGAATATAATAAGCACCAGGTAAAATGTGAAAACACCTGATCCCATCCTGACCTCGATATACGAAATCATCTTACACATATATTGAAAGATTTTTGGAGGGAGGGAGGGAGGGAGGGAGGAGGGAGGTAGGGAGGGAGGGAGGGAGAGAGAGAGAGGGGGGAGAGATGAAATAAAATGAAATTTTATTATTACGCCCTGGAGACCGCCGCCCTATAAGACGTTCAACTTGTACATTCAACAATATAAAACAAATCATCCAATGAATCCTCTGATAGTAATGCATTAGTCTCTTTTATCTCTACCTCATCTACTTTTAAGGTTCTTAAAACATCGTCCCCACACTTTAAAATATCAATGATACATCTCCCAATATGTGATCCTGGAAAATTAAATAAAGCCATCAATGTGTCAGCACATACATCATACTTCTCTCGAATATCTCTGTAAACATGACAGTGTAGAAGTACATGTTCCTCATCTTCAAGTATCCCTGCCTCTTACACAATCTATGCTCGTGAGGAATGACATTCCACCTGCCTACTTCAACGCCAAGCCTATGTGAGCTCAGCCTCATCCTGCAGATGGCATGCTTATGCTTCATGGAAATCCCCTCTGCCAAATACTTTGCCTCTTGCAATGTAGGATTAATATGGATCCTATAAAACTCTCTTTTTACTGCTCCATCTCTCCATGTCCTATGAAGAACCTTCATTTTGACCCACGTGCGGATGTCATCTTTATGCAAAGCTAAATCATAAATATTCATCCCCCATCGTGTCATCCACTGAGTGGCATCAGCAAACCAGCCCTTAGCCCGTGTCTCCTCGAAAGAATATCTTTTGAACTTTCTCAATCTTTTTCCAAGTCTCCAATGCCATTCCGGGACCCTACACATCATACAAAACTACGGATTGGACCACTGTTATATAAAGCATTCATTTCAAGCTAAAGTTCCATATATCTGCTTTGGCACATCTACACTACATTGCATGCAGTGCTTTGAGGCCACCGTTTACTTTTTGCTCCACTCCTTGGTTCCAATTTGAACTCTTGTCCACGAATATCCCAAGATACTTGTAGCTAATGGTACAAGTTCACCTTGATAATAGAACTTTAAATGACCAATCTTGTTTGCCCCAAACACAATCACTTTGGTCTTACTCATATTAACTTGCATGCCTTTTGCATCACAAAATAATGAAAGCGCATCCAAATGCCGTTGCGACCCCTGAATGCTCCTAGATAGCAATACCATATCATCAGCATATAAAAGTAGCGTAAGAACATACCCATTTATAGGCGTTCCATCTCCACCATGGTCCCGCATACAACATTCAAGTTGGTCTATAAAAAGACCAAATAATGTAGGCAATAGAGGACACCCCTATTTTACTCCCACATTGCTCTCCACTAAATCATTGCAACAATTTACATATGAAAAGGACAATTGAACCAGTACCTTTTCATATAGCTTTTCAACTGCTTGTCTTATTCAACAGGAATGCTTAAATCATCCATTCTTTCCCATAGATTTTTTCTGTTCTCCATATAAAAGGTCTTGGAGAAGTCAATGAAGGCAGCATATAGAGGTTTCTTTTTCCCAACAACATAATCTATCATTGCATGTATAGTGACCAAATGGTCAATAGTGGACCTTTTGGGTCTGAACCCAGCTTGTCCCACTGCTCTACCATTATTATCCTCAGCCTACATGCTAATTTTTGAATCCAAAATGACTGCAAAAAGTTTAGCATATAAACTACTAACTATGATCATTCGATAATTAGCTGCATCCAATTCATCGCCTGCATTGTGGAGTGGAACTAGTCTGCTTATTTGCCATGCTTGTGGGAAGCTCTCTCGTAACACTGTATTAAACAATTTTAAGAAAATACCAGCAACTCCATCACCCGCCCACTTGAACATTTCAGCTACTAGACCATCCGCATCAACAGCTTTATTACTAGACAACCTTTGTAAACAATAATGTATATCATCCGAAGTGAATAAAAGATACTCTCCATTATATCTGGCATCCATGCAAGATTCATTTTGATTTGGAATGTAGTACAATCTTTGTATTTGCTCAAAAAGACCTATGTAGCCCCATCATTTTGATATGGCTTTATCGTATCCTAAAATCATTTTGGATGCTTAAGAAGGTCTATTACCATTTCCTGATGTTTTTTATGCAGATGTGCCCCCTTTTTTTTTTTTTTCCTCTTAACCAATTTGACATATTCTTTCCTTTCTTTGATTTTTGCATCTCCTTTTGCCCTTTTAAACCTCTTGTTCTCTACATTCTTGGTCAAACCACCCATTGCATGGTAATTGCTTCCGTCGCCTATGCGAGATAAAGCACATGGCTGCTGTATCAATTACCAAGCATGTCAAAGTGTCACTAATCTCAGATGCTGCTTGTAGCCACAATATCAATGAAATTTTTTCCTGACATGATTCCTTAAACAGAATGTTCTTATCATATCTCATCTTAGTTTTTGGAGTTCGGATAGATGGAGGAGCATGCGTCGATGTGCCTAAAACACATATAGCAACAAAGATTGGCACATGATCTGATTCAATCCTTTCACTGCCAATAGAAAGATTGACCATCTGATGAATAAATGTTGGGGTAGCTAAAATATAGTCCACTACGCTTGCATTTCTACAAGTACATTTTCCAGAAAGGAACATAGAGGCTTAATCTAGGCCACTTTCAATCCATAGTTGGCAGCTCCAGAGGACGAACATACTGTGATTCACTCCCACGCATGTCAACCCTGGCCAGGCTTGAGATCAGTCAAGGCTGCTTCCTACAAGTTTAGCCCAAATCTGCAGATCACCAAGAGTGGCAAAGAGGTAGCATCACCATACCACCCCGACCCTCTTAAAACCATAGTCAAGTATAACAAAAAAATCCCGATTCAGTAACACCACTATATTATGATAATGTTTGCCCCCCCTGAAGAAAGATTCATGGAGTTGCGTGAAATCTATTCTTAACTGAGCAATCATTTGATGACATTATTCTAGGTTCTATTTCAATCGAAGCTACCATTTCGCTTGCCCCAACGGTGGCATTTCCAATCCCATTCGTATCCCAATCGCTCTTTCTTAGCTTGATGTTTAAAACAGTGAATAATGATGCTAAAGAACAACAACGGTCGCGTCTCTCCCCTTCCTCTTCCATGTCCTTAACGACCAATATCAATACTTGCACTCACTTGTTTATTTGCAGCTTGTTTTTTTCATGTTCTTGTGTCTACCACTTACTAACAGAGCATGTGCCGCATTAGAGCAACAGAAAGAATGCTTGTTATCGCTACATGCATGACACGGAATAGTTACGATGCATACAAGGACGAGGTTGATCAAACAACTCATCCTTGCCAAGATAGACCACCTTGGATTGGGTGGGACCTCTCATCTGGATGCATGTCATCCGAGCTCTCTACCGAAAGGATGCATTAGCAAGATTACATCCATACATACTGTATGGGTTTGCTTTGGATTTTCCTAATCCCACCATGAATGACGAACTCTATTACTTATGTGATAGTGAAACGCTAAGAAAGTTGGATTGACTAGTAAAATTATGAATCCATGAAAGGAGCAGGAGGAGGAGGAAGAGGAGGAGTAGGAGGAGGAGATCTATTTTCCACGTGAAAAGACTAAACAAAACCTTAGCTGCTGCGAGACCCCTCGGTATTTCATGGAAAGTAGGGAATATCGGAGTAAGCCATGACTTATGAATAGTAGGACGAGGCAGTAACGGTCGATTGATTCTCATTTTTGACGTTTCTTTGTTTTGTTGACTTGATTCGAGGTGGCGGGCTTGTGACCCTCTGTGCCCAGAGCAGATGTATTCATTGCGCCTTGCTTTCTTGATCCCCTAAGAACAGAACCACCGACGCATTCTCGTTTATCTGTGTTCCATTTCCATATCCCCCAATAACATCAGAAGGGCCTCTTTTAAGCTGAGAATATCCCCAAGATTTGGGTCATTGGGATGATCTGATATAACAATTATATCACTCATTAGAACCACGATTCCTAACATTGTACAGGATCATTGCCTTGTGAGCCAAACAATCGTGTCATCCTAGAAGACAAATCGTAAAGGAGAAAAATCTGAGGTGGGATGCCTTTTTCAACTTCGGAGCTTGGTTTGCTACCTCTCTGACATTGACATGAAGGAGTAGATGGATTGGAGAGCCACGCCAAACCATGCTTTGTTAGTGCTGCCAAGGCGGCCGTTGATGATGAATGCTGCAATCTTCCGAGATGTCTGATATATGATCACATCCAGATGCTCTACGTTGAGTTGTCCATGCCCAAGCAGCCACTGCATGTGGTATTGAGCAGGGGCAGTTGCGGGGATCATATCTTCAAGAGGTCATGAATATGCGGGCTCAGCTATGTCTGCAGACATTGTCTTAACATGTACTACAATATTTCATGACGTATATTTGTACAATTTGTCAATAATCTTATACTGCCATGGGAGGTCTTCTAATACATCTTATGCACTCCTTTTCTGGGTCCCATAGGTCGATTGGTCTTCTGGATGATAAAAATCATTCAATTCAATTTATTTTTTTGTAACTATATTTTTGTGTACCTCCAAGATATTAAAAGGGTCCGTTTGCAAGAATTTACTATCCAAAATCATCGCGGAGAAGTAATGCCATGTTCACATTGCATATAACCTACAATCATTGCACCACATTTGGACCAGACTATGTGTCAACATTGTTGTGTGTTCAACACAACATACAAACGAACTTTGATCATCCTGCAAAACTCGATTTGGTTCACTTATAGTCACAAAAATAGATATGACATACTTCAACGAGTTTCAAAGATGCTCCTTCTTGAGTGCATGATTCAAATTCTTCAAAGTGGGCAATTTCTCATCATTATAATCTTGAACAATAAGAGACTAGATCCATTTTTCAATGGTTTTGGTCGCGGCAGCCGACCCGCTTTTGCTGGAGGCGATTCCAGCAATATGTCCTTGTTCTTTTTTATTTCAAGACAGGGCAGAACAGATGTCATGGGCGATGTCTAGTAGCATTGTAGATGTATAATTGTGCCCTGCTTTAGAACTTCGTTGTAGTTTTATGCCAATGCCTTCAAAGATTATAGGAAAGCTTGAATGTTTTCTTGAAGCAGGCAGATGCCGAGCTTACTTCAAGGTTTTCTTAAAGCAAACAGGTCATGCTAAACGCACGTCAAAGTGTGGTCCCATATCAAATTCTTTCTTGAGAGATCGGGTTTGTACCTCTTAAAAGAGCTGCTCTAGAAGTCACATCATATAATGTCAAAAAGTGGCTAGCATGGGATACCTACGCCTTTCAAACATCACATACACAATGGCCATGGTCCACAACATCTTAAAGCCTATTCGAAGGAGAAACGAACCATCTAGAGGGAGGATACAAACATATAACAATGAGGATCACAATCACTTGAAACAGTATTTGGACACGTGTTTTCTGAGTAAACTCTGGGATAACAATGCTTTGGAGATGATAAAGACATCGCAATATAAAAACTCGATTAATCCTATGTTTGCAGTACCAAATTTATCCAAGAAAAAGTGTATAGCGATTGCCTCTATTTGCACAGGAGCACACCATCTTAGAATTGAGACAAACAGATGGGTCCAAGAGGAGCAAGAAACATGTTTCCCCAATGCTGCCAGCTGGAAGTTATTGAAGATGAGTGCTGCTACACTCTTCAGCATTCTCCAGCATTTGCAGCTATCTGCACGTGATAATTACGAGTTGGTTTGGCTTGCCATTGAAGTATCTACATAAGCAACTTCATATTGATTCAAAACTTATGCATTTACTAAAGGTGACTATGAGGAGAAGGGACATGATTGGCTTAGACAATATTATTTAACATATATGATTTAGACAATTAATATATATGATTTAGACAATATGATTGGCGGAGAGTTATCAGAGATCACTTATAAGTTATGATACTACCTTCATGGTTATCTACACTGACGTTTACCTTCAGGACCGAAGGTTGTCCATATCACAACCTTGGTATCTCATCCTACACATTATATTTGAGCATCTTTGAAGAAAGAAGGTCCTCATGCATATGCTATCCAAGCCCTGGATGTGTTTTTCTTGCACTTGAAAACTTGTGCAACATGTAGGTGAAAGAGCCGACATGTGTAGGCAACTGGAGCAACAATCATGGGTATGTCATTTAAATAATGAGAAATTGAAGAGCCGACATGATTGGCTCAAATTTGATGTAAGGAGCTCAAAAATAATGTCTTTTTAGTTTCAAGGTTGCGGTCCTCTTGTTATAGTGGATGCATAACAAAAATGTTATTATCGTGACAAAATGATATTATTGTGGCAAATCTTGTAAGCCACTTTGTAATGAGCTTGATTATAGCAAATCCATCACTTTTAAAAGGCAAATAAATGCAGCCACTTTGCACTTAGCACTTAGCAACTAAAAGGCAAATGAAGGCAACTAATCCTGCAGCCACTTTGCACTAATCTGAGGCAGATGAAAGATACTTTTCTATCCCTTTTTAGAGAATTGCTGCATTGGAGACATCTTCTCCATCCCTTTCTAGGTCCTTTTTAGAGAATTGCCGCATTGGACATATTTTCTCCATCCCTTTCTAGGGATTACCCATCCATCCCTTTCTAGGAATTGCCGACATTGGGTGCAGCCTTTGCAAGGTTGATATTTTGTGTGTAGGAGCAATTGAAGGTGACTCTAACTTGTCAAATTTTATATTCCAGCTCTAGAGTCTAATCAACATTCCATATTCCCTCATATTTCATATATATGTTTCCTTGCATTCTACTGCTTTGTTCTCTTCATGTAGCATTCGTGCTAACCTTTATCATTTGATCCATTGCTCCATCCTTTTGCAATGGCATAGCAAAATATGCTGCAAAGGAAATGTATGGGTGCATTATTACATTTCCTTTACAAAAACCATCTATCTTTGAGAGGGTACTAGCCTTTGGATGAAGGTGGTCCTGCCATCCAGTTTGTAGTAACACACATATAACTTATGTTCAACATTGTCCAATAATACACATATAACTTATGTTCAACATTGTCCAAGGTTTTTTACACTCCCCTATATAATGGCTAGATGGAATGCACAAATATTATGTCCAAACTCTTTGTCTACAATCACATGGACGGAATGCCCATATATTATGTCCAAACTCTTCTATAATCACATGCAATAGGTGCCCTCCCAAGATGGACAATTTTGTCGTGAACATAGAACTTACAAATACATTTATGACCACAAACATGTATTGCTAGATCTCGAAACCTAACTCTTTTATTGTGAAGAACCAACTTCACAGTCTCTTCTTCCAACATTTCAATCTTTTTATCATTTGACGACATTTCAGAACGTAACAAAGTAGGTTAATCTCTAACCCTCCAATTTTCGGATCCAATTATGTTCAGATTTCAAATTAAAAAAAGAAGATAGGACTTGCTCTTATATTTCTCCATTCTTAAAGAAAATCCTAAGCTTAAAATCAAACATAAGCACTTGATAGAGAGACATACTTATTCAAAAAGAGTCTTTTATTCCATTAATCAAAACAGAAGCTGTACAATGCGGGCTATGCATGAATGTAACAAATCTGTACCCAAAATGCACGCCATAGCTCCGGCAAAGAATAATCGTTAAGCTAAATCTCAAAAGCAATAGGGAATATATGATAGAACTGTAAAAAAATTTCTGTATACGGAAAGGAAAGCTCAATTTCGCGATGCGAAAATGGAAGCGACAGCGGCGCCGGCGATGAAAAGCAGAGAAGGCACAGAAACAAAGGCTGCTCCGGCATCAGGGGCCGGAGCAGGGGAAGAAGCATCGGCTTCTTGAGCAGAAACGAAGCCCATTTCGGAGATCAAAAGGGCCACAACTACGGCGGCAAAGCTGAGGAAAATAGATGCTCTGTTTCCGGCCATATCTGGAGCAAATTAGAGCAAATTGGAGCTTTCGGAGTCCGAATTGAAGGAGAAAATAGGCGCAGATCGATCGGGTGCAGAAGCGCAGAGGATCGGATGAAAAATAGTGTCCGATTGAAGGATTAAATAGGGAGAATGGGCGGTTTGGAGCAGAACGAGGCAGCTAAAATGGGCTGTCGCCCACGTTTGGCTGCGAAATGTACGCGGTTCCGCGCTGTAGATCCTATTTTCCGGCCGTTTAAAAAAAGGGTTGGTCGGATTTGATTGCTTTTGACACCTGTGATTTCTTGTGGCGGTTTGTTTTTGGCAGCCGGAACTTTCTCCCGGAAAGCCCGTAACGCGGAATAAGGCTGACATTTCCACGCCGGAAATCGCTCCCCACATTACTTTCCTCCTCAGAATCTGAACCGAAATGCAAGGAATCTTCCATTGTTATGCAATAGTCAATGCCACAGTCTTTACGTCTCCATAAAGGCGCCAGGGTTCTTTTACTTGGAAGAATACGCACCTCTTACCTCGAAGGTCCATAACACCAACCCAGTGTTGGCCTTTTGGCATCAAATGTCAAATTTCACCTTCTCGTTTGACACTTGTTAAGTGAAGTCTCCAACTCCTATGCATGAAGTGATCACAAAATTGCTCCCTCTTCTGGGCAACTCAGTCATACCTTTGTTTGGAGGTGCCTTAACTTAAGTGTTTGGTCTTCACATGTTTTCTTTTTTGCTCAAAAAGGCTGAATACTGCTGTTGCACCCTATAATGTGGCGAATGTTGAAGGTGCCTACACTTATGTATATAGGAATGCTTGTTTTGCCCAGATTCCGGGCATGGAAAATGCCGACGCGCGGCAGCGCGGAGGCATTTGACATGCCCGGAATCTGGGCAAAACAAGCATTCCTAAAACGTGATAGCAACTTAGGTTGCATTCTGTGGGCAGCAAGAAATCCGGAATCAGGGGTAAACGCTTCAGAATCAGAGGTAAAAATATTGGAATGAGGGGTAGAAGGGCTGAATGTCAGGTAAATGCTGTAGAATGAGATGTAAATCAGCAGAATGTAATGTAAATCCGTCACTCTAAGCCGCCGTTGTTGATCCGTCATTTTTGCACTGTCACTGTTGAGCTGGGGAGAGATTCAGGCAGAGAAACTATGCCACGTGGCGCTATATGAGTGGCCAATAGAGCAGAATGCAACCTAAGTTGCTATTACGTGTTTAGTCTTCACATGTTTTCCTGGTTGCTCAAAAATGCTGAATACTGATGTTGCACCTTATAATGTGGCAAGTGTTTTAGTTGCATCACACCCTATAATGTGGCAGTGTTCTAGCTGCATCGCTGTAAATATTGGCCACGGCACGCATATGCGTGGCAAATCCACAGTATATCCATGGCTGATAACAGTGCACGAAAAATACATGCCCCCCCCAGACCCCCCTTCTTTTTTTTGGTCCTTCAAAAACGATAATGACCAGTGCTTATGTCATTCAATTTTAGCCAACTAAATATCTCTAATAAAACAACATAAGGAAATAAAAATTCATCGAAATTCAATATCATTGTCAATTGGATGAGTGAAATTGGTGTTATTTATGTGCCCGTTATGTTGTCCCCCGATGGAGGGTTGGTTGGTGTGTGTGCTTGAGTTCTAGGTCCTCAAGTTTGAGTCCTAAGGAGGATGGAGGTGAACAACAAGATCAATGTTAGTGTTATATGTGAACTAGTCTTCGATGGATGTTAAGCCTTACCTTCTTCGTAAAACCTTTTAAAGCCAAGAAAACCATTACTAGGTTTCCTAACCATGATAGTGGTTTTCTTCCCAGTCTTTATATTGTCTACTCATACTAGGAGAATCTTCACTAAATATGACAATTTATGTTAGTGTTAGGGTGCTTTCCCACGAACCAATCTGAACGGACAGAACTGGATGCGATGCCTGGATTCATAATTTCTATGTTCCCATGAATAACAGACCTCAAGATTTGGCAAAATCTAGCAGCAAGAATCTGAGCCGATGGAAGGGAACTCAGGTCAAAACCTGGGCTTCAAGAAATGGTTTTGGATTACTTTGCCACTGTGGGTTCGAACTCGAGCCACTTTCAGTGAGGCTTTCATGGGAACATCGGAAGTTTAGACCTGACCTTCAGGAAACCTGGAGGTTTTTTGTCCATGGGAAAACACCCTTATTCATGCAATAATTCATACATGTCATTTATGCTTCTATATTACAAGAAACTTATCGCGCCTATCGCCGCCGCGAACGTTTCTCTTCACCAACTTATCTATACGTGCTAGAACATGCAGGATTTGAACCTGCACTTTTTTTTTTGCCCTGTGTCCAGTGCCCGCACGATAGAAGGATGCTGACTATAACCTGCACGTCGCGAACATTTCTTTGGCTCCAAACCTGTGGGGTTGCACCCACTATTAATGTCAATGTGTGTCTGTTCGGAACCATAACTTGTTCATACTGTGACGCAAAAAACAAAAATGCAATTAAGGTGAGGATTTTGTTTAAGTTGTGAGTACGGGAACTCATTTCCATTCACTAATATATTTTAAATAAAGGTTAATATACTCCTAACCTACAGTTAATTCTACATGCAATCCGCAATGAACATTTGGCAATCGAGATCCCTCCTAACCACCTTGAGTGTTATTATCCGGGTTGAATGAATGAGTAGAAGGGGACAGACGTAGCCAAGCGGATTAAGGCAGTGGGTTGTGAATCTACCATGCGTGTCTCAAAGAGCTCAACCTTCTGAAAGTATGAAATCAAGGAAAAACAAAGTGGACACCAAGCAACAATAATGTCAAAAAGGATTAGGGCCTGGAATGGCAGGTAGCGTCGGCAGAAGAAGCCCGACTTCTAGTATTGATACAAAACCTCTGTTCCCTAGATTACATGTTAAGGCTAGAAATATTGATCCTAGATCACCGCCTTGGAATAAGATGTCTTTAACATTTTTGAATATCATGCTGCAATATATTATCATTTCCATGTGTTTAAATTAAATCTAGAATGTAAGCACTGTCATTATATAATCCGATTATATGTGTTTGCTGCAGTCTTCTGGCCATGGTGCTAAATATCGTGTACCATAGTATATGGCTCCACAATTGCCACTTCCCATTGACCATCATGTATTTGACCAATCACTTGCGCCGCCACCGCTGGCGGCGCCGCCTCGCAGATTATCCTCCAGAATATTCTCGGGGGAGAGTTTCCCTTATACATAGCATTCTATGCAAAATCTAATTACATGCTCATCCAGACCATGTCTATGTGAATTATCGCTGATTTTAGAGATTTAAGGATGCATGTGCTGTAATCTAAGTCTTTAGAAGTAGATGGCTTCTTTGGCCACTTCTGGCTTGCCTGAGAAAAACTCCTGTAGTTCTGAACCTGTAAAGGCTGTTCCTGCTTCTTGCTTAGGAGGAATAGCTAATTCTATTGTTCTTTGCATCTTCCCCCACCAATTTGGCCCAAAATCGTCACTACCATTGCGTTTGTCTAACAACCAATGCATCCTCTTGGATGTGATTTGCCATGATGGGCAAAACAGGGACTCTGTTTCGGCCTCTTCTTCAGCTTCAAAAAATCTGCAAAGAATTCAGTTCTGGAGCGAGCTGGTAGAACGAGCTGGTAGAACAGAGGATTCAAAAGCAAGAAAAATTCAAATTTGAAAGTGCGAGATCTGGCTATGGAGGAGATAGTCGTTTATTTCGGCAAAAAGTCCAGCTTTATGGATCCCACCAAATTCTATGTTCATCAGTAAATCCGACAGCGATGAACTGCAGTGCTGACAGAGCTTATTGTATAGATTTGAATCCTGAAGAAATGGAGAAACATTGGAAATTTAGAACTACATAAAACATTGTAGCCGGAATCTTAATACAAAAATTTACCTATTTCATCCATGCCTACAGCCAATCCAAGCGTGCAAGCCTGCAACCAAATTGTGAAACCGTTTCTCAGTTATAAATTTAGCTATGCTTTGGAATTGGAGCACCTCTGTTCAAAAAAATAAACAAAAGACTGGGTCTTGTTCTGATGTAATGGCCACTCTGCATTTGAAGGCAAGCTTTTGGAAGAGCTTGCTATTCCGGCACTGTCTGTCATGGCCAAATCCGCCCGTCAACTCTGCTATTCTGGCACCATAGCCAAATCTATCTGTTTCGTGGGCGCTCTGCTACTACGGCATCCCCAAATTCCTCTGTTTTTGTGGGCACTAGTCTGATCAATCTCTGCTATTCTCTGCCAGCTCCAGTTTTGGGTTGACAAATGCCTCTATTTTAGTCGGATTAAGCTGTACTTGGGTAGTTTTTCGGATTAATCTCTTCTATTCTACCACAGACTGGGATTAATGCCACTTCTGGGCGATAAATTTCTCTGTTTTTGGGACGAATCTTGTTGGGCGGATTACATGGCGATAAAAACTCTCTGCATTTGGGGATTCTGTAATGCTATTCTGGCACTACCAACTGCTCTGATTCATGAGTTGGGCAGCTTTAAATTTTCTGTTTGTATTGGGGCTATTGCTAGCAACCATATCTCTCATAACAGAAAGCAAGGCAGCATTCATGGCTACATCAGGCTGCTGGAAAGAGATTTGAACATGCGGTTCGACAATAGGCAAGGGCCTGTGCAACAGCGGCCTTTATAGCAGCACCCATCAGATCGATGGCCTCTTCTGTCTTCAAATACCCTTTTGGAATAGAAACATTCTTCATATTAGGAACTTGTGTACACCCTACATTAGAAACTGCAAAATCTTACGCCAAATTTGCAGCAGAGTTTTTTTTGCTGTTTGAACTGCTTCCTGGCAAGGAAACGCTCAAGAAAGTAATCGGATCGGTGGTGCTTGAGCTTGAACCTTCAGCCACATTTTTTGGTCCATAACAACTGAAAGCAGAGGCTCTTGGCACTGCTCTAAAAATCGGAGGACCCATTTGGTTTGGAGGAGAAGAATGATCTCCAAAATTAAGCCTCTTTATTCTCTGAGAATCTACTTCTTCGGCAGGTGCCGGACTTCCTCCATCGTTGGAAAGATCGTTGCTAGTTCTTTTGTACCCATCAAAACTACAAACTTCTTCATCTTCTTGGCTCCACCTGCATCTAACAGAAGAATCGTCCTGGGTTTTGCCCTTTTCAAGCATACATCTGCGTCTGAAGGTCAAATTCCAATGATTTTTTATAGCATTATCTGTTCGACCAGGCAAGAGCCTGGCTATGGTGGCCCATTTATTACCGTGCTGTGCATGCGCTTGAATGATAAGGGCATCTTCTGCGGCGCTAAAAGGACCGGAGACAATCATAGATGCACCGGAGACAGCTGAAGAAGCCCTTGAAGAAGCATAATCCAAAGCCCGGATTGCTTGCATAGCAAGAAACAGGGGACGGAGTTTTTGTTTCATGGTCATTTTTTAGTTTTAGGTTCCATATACAGGTGTCAATACCAGGGCTGCTCAAAGAAATATTAATTTCTCAAACAAAAAATGAGACTGCCTTATATATGTTAGGAAAGCTTATCTCATTTGCATTACACTTCAAAGGCATGCATACATACTTCAACGTCTGTATCAATATGTTGTATAGGTCCCATGACCTCTTAATGCTCGTGGACCTTAATAAAGGAGATAAAAGAGGTATTAAGAACAAGTCGTAAGAGTTGTCTTAAAGTTCTATAATGAAAGAAGTGTAAAGATGGTATTGAATTTGATGACATAAGCATCTAACAGAAATATGCGAAGAATGTGGCTATCATTGGTTTTGACATTGTCTCGCGATGATTCATATAATTTGTAAACAAAATGTGATACAAGAGATGGAATCTACAACATAGGTTACGTTCATATAATTTGGATAAAAAAAACAAGAGGTGGAATATAGAACATGTCTTAAGATTCACCAAGTTCTAGCAGAAGGTAGATATGACCTCATACATCATAGGCTGTGCCTAGGGTAGTTGGAAGGAAGATGCTGAGAATGTAGCTATCCACATCCGAGGTTCTATTGGCATGACATTATCTGGGGATATATTAGATATATTATATGACGATCAAGTTCTATGATTTGTGGAGAAAGATTATGAAATCGGAACGGAGGCCTTAAGATTCGACAATAGCCCTACATGGTTTGGCATTTGGAAGGAAGATGCTGAGAATGTGGCTTTCAGCATACAAGGTTTTTATTGCGATGACGTTATCTGGGGGTATATTGAATATTATACGAAGTTGTGGACAGAGATTGTGAACACGGAGACCTTAAGCTTTTAGAATAAATGGGCAAATCCAAGGCCTTAAGGTTCCACAATACATGTATGTGATGAAATGCGAGGCATTTGACAAAATACATGGGGAAGTTGTCAAAAGGAAAGAACATTCTACTTGACACAGTCATTTTACTCAAACGACTTACATTGATGTGCGTCGTGCAACATGGCCTCCTTTTGGCCCCGTCAAGGAGGCTTGACAAAGAACAGATCTCAGCCGTCCACGTGTCAAACGCTGGCTGGAAAAATTGCCGCTATAAAGAGCTCCCCTCCTCAATTCAATTGCATTCTTCGGAGCGCCAATTCATCCCACAATTCGAGCGTTCGATCCGAGAATTCGAGCATCCGATCCGCAGAATCAAGTGTAGTTTTTTGGATCTGCAGCAAAAAATGGCCGCCGGAAAGATGAATTTGATGATCGTTTTGTGCTTTGCCGTAGCATTTGCGCTTCAATTTGCGGCCGTATCTGCTGCAGAAACGCCTGCTTCTTCCCCTGGACCTTCTCCCCCGGAAAGTGGCGCGCTTTCCTTTGGAATTCCTTCCGTCATCTCCATGGCCGCTCTTGCTGCCCTCTCTTTTCTTTTCGCCAACAATTGATCCCAGTTTGCATTGCAGAGCATCCCATCGTATTTAGTATTTTTTTCCATCTATTTCCTATAATTTATTTCGATATCCATTTCATTTGTTTCTTTGACGCTAAAAATCTATTCTATTCTTACTACATGTCCTCAATTTGATCATGTCGTTTTTTTTCCTTTCCATTCTTCTATAAATTTTATAAACCTTCGTTACACTACCTTCCCCCTTCAGAAATATTCACACCCCTATGAAGACGAACAAAGAAAATCAATACAATGGTATATATTTTAAGGATGTTTATAATGAAGAGGACCTAAATCATTGCTTTTCTTGACCTAAATCATTACTTTTGCTTATATTTTTTACCATATTTAAGGTGGTACTCCATTAACTTCTCTTACCTAACATCCATGTTACTCCCATTTCGTCTCTGTTAATTGGATGAATGGTATGATGGCTTTGTTTTTGTTTGTCCACCGTCCTTGAAACATTATAACTAGTATTTCATATTCATAATTGTATTTATAGGCATTCTAAAATGCGGGTTTAGCTTGAACTATTGTTTTCCTCCTCAATCTATCTCATTATTCAATCCTAGAGCTTAAAAGCCTTCGAAAACAAATAGTTGTTTGACTATGACAAGAGGGTTCAAAATATGCCATTTCCTTATTCAACTTGGGAATCATTATGTAGGTAATTGTGGCTTACTAGTCATTAAAAAGCTAGGACTTATGGGCCGCGCAACTCCGGAAAGAGTTCTCACCAACATGAGCACATCAGATCCAAGATCGTATAGCTCTGACACTAGTGAAATTCGTCCGAACATAGTAGCAATATCTTCGTTGCATACCAAAGGCATGCTATTTTACAGATTCATGGATGAGTAGCAGTAGCCATAGTTATGAGTGGATAGACATATGTCAGATATGACAGAGACCTTTCTTAAGACAAGAGTGTGAAAGACAAGGTTGGCAAATTAGATGCAATAAGCTTCGGGTTTCACTTTCGTCTATCCAAAGCCCTTTTGAGGACAAGGTCAAACATATCATATTGGAGGTGAGATTTTGAGCTCAGAGGTTACAACTTACAGAAAGCTCATAATGCTGCCACGTAGTCCAGGGAGCTATTGGTATCCGTCCTGACAAGTCCCAGTTGAGTACAATCCTAGGAAGCTTAGGAGCAGAAGATCACCTCTATCTCTACTTATATTGATATGATCCATTGGGGCTGAGAGTGGCCCCTTAACCAAGTCAGGCTCATGTTCTGATCCATAGGAGTTGCCTCCCCACCCCCCAAAAAAAAAAAAAAAACCCGACATCGCCTGACTATTTGGAGCTATTTGGGTTAGTCTGCAATCAGTAGACGCAATCTTTTATGGTTCTAGGTCAGGGATAGGACCAACCGAAATAGTACTCAAGCTCATGTCTAACCCTCCATGGTTGATACCAAGACCATAGATGGGCTTATCATGGGAGTCGAATAATGTCTAGACTAGGAGCATAATACTAATTTATGCAAGATAAACATCAAATTGTATCTATTATTAATCTAAAAAATCATAAGACTCAAGACAAAAGAGTCAACCCAACCTGGCTTATAGATGGAGATCCATACCTAGATTGGAATATATTGGATTTCTAGCACAAAACATATTAGGAGCAACATGGTGCTTTAATAGGAGGAATAACTGACATCGAAGTGTTTAAATAACCGTAGAATGGCTGAGAATGAGACCTACTATAGCCAGTATTGGGGTGACAATTGGTTCGTGCAACACTTGGCATGTTACAACCTAGACCACAAGTTCCGGACTCCCTACAATTCAATCTACTAATCCTTAGCATTGGATAGAGATCCAATTTCCATCTTTTTACTTGTACTTATCACCACTGAGGATATGACACTAGTTAGATCAATCAACTTTCAAGCATCGTCCCAAATTCTCTTATTGGAAGAAGTCTTTCTTCTTAGTTGACACCACCTAGTGCTACTAAAAACTGCAACCAATTATAGAGTTATACCTTGGATAACAGATAAGGAACCAATTATCTATCTATTATGTTCGACCATAATAGAACATACAAGCTCATGCTTCTAAAAGGTCAAATTTTGTGAGTAAATTATGATCAAGCTTGGTTTGATCCTTTTGGCTGCAATTTGTCTTGATACCTAGAGCTCGACTTTAGTCCTTATAACAACCTAGACAATTCTTCTCATCATCCTTGGTGAGCCATGCTTTGGATTACAAACTGCTCTTTGCTTCCAGACCAACTTTAAAGTGCTCCACATGGACTTGCAGGCTAACTACCCCATATTTGCATGAGTTCTCATGTCTTCACATGTCCACGAACTCCAGCCAAAAATTTTAAAGAGGCACATTTGAAATTTGGTATAGAACCAACTTTATACAGTACTCTCCAAAGTGAGCATAGAATCCAACAAAATCTCTTCAGCAAATTTTGGAGATTTGTTTAGACAATATAGGGGATCTGCCAGATGCTTCAGTGTTTAACCACAAGTTCGACCCATTTAACCACCCAATAGTCAGGAGGACAAAAGTATGCTGGTGGGGTACAAAAAAATGCGACCCCAGCACTTAGATCAACACCCTGGACCTACTATTCTATCATAGTATTCCACTTATCATTAATTGGGAGTTGTTACATGTTTCTATTGATTATCTAATTACCATGTGCTAGTACCAGTAACACCCTAAACAAGCTGCCATATGGGGTGCTATATGAGTGTTGTCATCATGTGTCCGGACACTTGCTTTTGCACCCCACTAGCATACTTTTGCCCAGGAATCATTTTGCTTTGACCAAAACCAACCTGTTAGACATCTATTTTTATGCACCTATCTACTGTATACTATTCTTCCCTCATACACACAAGTCCCATATACAAGTCGAATCGATTAAGCGAATCCCCCTCATTTGTTTGGGTCTCAAACAGATTCTCTCAGGCAGATCTACTTGACTCCCATTGTAATTTTTGGAAGTAGGAAAATAAGATTACTTCGTTGGCTTTCGATAATTTCTACTCTAGTTGTAGGAATTTTAGTGATATGTGTGATCTTGTCAGACAATATCACATGCTATGAGATCTAGCAAATTGTAGGGCCAGTCTATATAGCACACTTACATGCTTACTGCATGGGTTTCAAATCCAGAAGTGCTTCAATCTATTTTTTACTCGCTCGTATCTATTCTCATGAGTCATCCATGGAGCAAAACGAAATGGTTTGAGTAAGGAAAAAGAAATATCCGGCAAAAAAATGCTTTAAATCCATAAGGGATCATGCGCAGTCATTTTGACTACGTTTATGATACTATCAGTCAGAACCACTGGAATCCCTACAACTAGGGTAGGAATATCTTAAGCCCACTTCATTGCCCAACTTAGATGGTGTTGATACGTGTATTTTCCTTAGCTTGCACTTTGGCTCTACATGAGCACCTATAGCGCCTTCCCCTCATCATGTGCGCCTTTAACACAATTGCAATATCACTTATAACTTGAGCTCTAGATGTTAGATTTGCCCAATTTATTATTATTATTATTCCATCTACTTATCTTGATTCTGCATTTATGCACACCTCTATGAATGGTTGCAATGGTTCTTCAATGTTTCATATGGAGATGTATAACATGTATGCCTGTGGCACGTATGTCATAGCAGGGCTAATTTGATCCTTTTAATTGAATTGACCCACAAGGTACTCCAAAAGCTTGCCTAAGATGTAAGTGTCCATGTAATGCATCAATTGTGAGCATCACGTTTCCATTTACATCTATACGTAGATGTTCACAATATAAAATAGAAGAGAAGAAAAAGATCTACTGGCATCTTTGTGGATGAGTTTTGTGATGTCAAGGTAAACAAGGTGAAATTTGGTAACTCGAGGAGCAAAGATTCAGATAGGATTACGCAATAGATAGATAGATAGATAGATAGATAGATAGATAGATAGATAGATAGATAGATAGATAGATAGATAGATAGATAGATAGATAGATAGATAGATAGATAGATAGATAGATAGATAGATAGATAGATAGATAGATAGATAGTATTTTAACGTCACGCCACTAGGCAGCATCCAACTGTGAAGATATGTCAGGTTATATTATATGCATTGTTTAACAATGTTGCATGATAAGATTGTGCAGGTCCATGAAGTCATATGCAATATTGATCTATGAGAAGCAATGGCAGTAGGTCAATAAGGAAGTATGAAGTCAATACTTGAAAAATTAGGTTGGTGGGTCGGTACTACCCTGACGCTGCTACACCCCCGCCGAAAACGCCGATACCCCCAGCCCGTGTTTAGGGTTTTGCAAGTCAAAGTCAACGGATATTTTGGGAAACCTAAATTTATGGACTGCAAGACCTATCTACTCCTGAATCTTTAGGCAAGTCGGTAGACTTTCCAAAGATAAGGGGACGACAATCTACGAGGAGGAGGTGGACAATCAAGCGATTATCTCTAGGAATGCCTGAATATGGCCCATACTAGCTTGGTTGATTGATCATAACTTGATTTAGATTTTGTGTGAAGTTCATAAGTGCACAAAGGAATTAGTGACCACAACTTGGCTTCCTTGGTGCTAGATTCTATTGTACTTAAAGACTAAGACATATTTTTTATTGTCGAAATGGAGAGTTGAACTTTACATGTGTTTGTCTCATCCTTGCTATTGGAATTATCTAAGGGTTCATTAATCTAACAAAGGTATCGAGCCTTAAAATTCCGTGTGCAGATGTCAACGCTTTGGAGCAAATCTCCTTAATTCCATTGAGATATTTAAAGGAGATAGTGGCTTTCGCTTATTGAAGCAAAGTATAAAGGAGGTATTGGAATTTGAAAATCTATGGTATTTATGTGATGTAAATACAAATGGTGCAGTTTAAGAAGCACCGGGATTCTAGTGGTGATTGTATGCAGAGGACCCATCGCTAGTGCTAGCTCAAGGCAAGTGGTGCACGCCGGATCTCCGTGCATGTGGAGGAGCTGCTAGTGCAAGTGTTGGTGGAGGTACCACCCCGAGGACAAGTGCTGATGAGAAAACAAAATTATGGAAGCTCAATCAATAATCAGCAGAAAGGTTGGTACCGTGATTAAGTTAAAATTAAGAGGCAAATCTCCAGCGCACATGTGGAAGTATATGATTGAAAATTATGAGATTAAATCATCATCTCAAATAGATGTTTTGGAAAAACAGCTAAGAAAGTTAAAGCTCTATGAAAGAGACAATATTACAGAATTTTTAGAGAAATTTGAGTCTATTATTGCTGACCTTGAAGGTGCAGGGGTTGTTCTTAATGATGACTACCAATTATTAGCTATTTCTAGAGTCAGATCTCACAATGCACAACTTGCTACTCTGTTGAGGAATGTTGCCGTGTCCAAGGAGCATGCCATTAAGATGATTCGCATGTAGTTTGAGCAAGGAAAGGATGTTGATGATGATGAGGCGTAAGTGTTTGATGCCGGTAAAAAGGTAAGAAATCTTATGATAAAGGGAAGATAGGTCCATGCTTTAAATGTAACAGTTATGGACATTTGAAGATAAATTGTCCCAAGCAAGATAAAGAAATAGTCTGTTATAACTGTGAAGGAAAGGGTCACATGGCAAACAAGTGTCCAAGTCCAAAAAGAAATAAAGGAAAAGATAAGAAATATTTTGAGGGCAAGAGCAGAGGAGGAAGAAATAGTCCTAGCTTGAATGTGGTTAAAGAATCTGAGGAGGAAGAACTAGATGAAGATATAGAGGTAAATATCTCAACCAATTGTTTTTCAAAGGAAAATCTCATAACAAGAATGTTCTCATTTTAGATTCAGGAGCTGAGAAATCAGTAGCTTCAAGCTCAAGATTGTTGAAAAATTGCAAAGGGGGAGCAAAAGGACATGTACAGTTCGGGAATGGAGAGTTAAAGCAAATTAAAGATAGTGGAATGCTTGAGTTGTTTGATTTGCAAGGGAAGAAAGTTATACTGGAAAAAGTATTATGTGTGCCTGGTCTTGTAAGGAATTTAATTTCCATTGCGCAGTTAGTAGATCTTGGCTATAAGGTTGTGTTTGAAAGATTGCAATGTAATGTGTTATATGAAAATAAAGTGAAGTTTATTGGCAGAAGAATTGGGAATCTATTTGGTCTTGATAACATACATTGTGAACCAACCTGTTTGAATCTTGTAACTATGCCATCGCTTGATATATGGCATGGAAGGCTTGGTCATGCAAACTCCAAAGTCATTGAGTTATTATGTAAGAAAGGATTCATAGAAGCGATCCGAATCAATCTGAAAAACTATATGTGTAGGATGTGCACTTGGCAAACATAATCGACTAGCCTTTAAAAGATCTAACAAAAGAGCACAAGGTTTGCTGGATTTAGTTCACACTGATTTGTGTGGACCAATGAATATAACAGGGCTATCTGGAAAGAGATATTTCATGACCTTAATTGACGACTTTAGCGTATATATACTCACATATATTGCTTGAAGACAAAACATAAGGCAATGGAAGTATTCAAACAATATGTAAATGAAGTTGAGACGTAAACCGGCGAAAAATCAAGTGTTTGAGGTCCGACGGGGGGTGGAGAATTTATGTCGAGAGTTTAAACAATATTGTAAACTTAAGGGAATAAGACGACAACTTACATGTAGATATTCACCTCAACGTAATGGAGTTGCGTAAAGAAAGAATAGAACTCTTCTCAATGCAAAGGAGAAGTATGTTTGAAATTCTCGTGGCTTCCAAATTTTCTATGGGAAGAGGCGGTTCAAGCATGCCATGATTCAAAATAGTCCGCCATCCGTAAGTATACAAGGGGCAATCCCTAATATGCTTTGGTCGGGAAAACAATAGAGTACAATAAGCTAAGAATATATGGGTGCTTAGCATACACTCATATTCCCTCAAGAGCTCAGAAGAAATTAGATGACAAAGCCATGATTACATATCTAGTTGGATATGACAAACAATCTAAGGCATTTAGGTTATATAATCCAAGCACTAGAAAAATTGTGGGTAGAGATGTAACCTTTGATGAATCTCAGTTTATAAAGTGCTGATCAAGGAGAATAAAATGAAGGAGGTTGCTTTGAAAGCATAATTAATGCAGATAATGCTGAAAATGATATGACTAATATCAAAATGATTGATAATGATGATGATATATTAGATGATCAAAAAACAGTGGTGCAGTGGACCGAGGAGAACATTAATGAAGGAGGAGGTGATTCTCAAGAAGTGCAACGCCAAATCCAGTTCACAAATGAGCCATCCGAGCCCTAACTGTCATTGTTGACTTACCTCAAAAGAAGAAAAGAGCTACCGAAGTAGAGAAGCCGCAACAAGCAAATATAAAAATTGATCCCTTAGTCCATGGTCGAACAACTCGAGGTAAGAGTAAAAGAATTCAGAATATAGAAGGTGAATTGATAGTGTATTTGAGATTTTAGCCCACTTAGATCCGTAAATCCCAAATACATATGAAGATGTATTAAACTCAGCAGAGAAAGGTAAATGGATAAACGCTATGAATGAGGAGATGGATTCATTTCATAATACTAAAACATATGAGCTTGTTGATAGACCTTGTGGGAAAAAATATTGTAGGTAACAAGTGGCTATTCGAATAAAAAAGGTGTGGATGGGAAGACACCTAGATACAAAGCCGATTGGTTGCCCAAGGGTTCTCACGTAAAAAGGTCGGGACTTTGATGAAACCTTCTCTCCATTAGTGAAAATGAATAGCATTAGGATGTTATTGGCAATTGCAAATGCTTGTGATTTAGAAGTACATCATATGGATGTAAAGACCCAGATTTTTGAATGCAACCTTAGAAGAAGAAATCTTTATGAAGCAGCCCGTGATTTGAACAGGGAATTGACAAAGTTTGGAAGCTCAATAGAGCAAAGATATGGGTTGAAACAAATCTCCCTGAATGGTATAAGTGTATGGATGGGTTTCTACGAGAGCATAAATTTATTAAATTAGATAATGATGGAAATCTGTATAAATTCCAGCATGGGGAAGAATGGTGTATCATAGCATTGTATGTTGATGATAATATTATGGTAGCAAAAGGGACAACTTGCTTGAATATGTGCAAGGAATTGCTAAAACAAAGATTTGAAATGACTGACTTAGGTGAGTTGAAGAACTTCCTAGGAGTTGAAATGAGCAGAAATAGAGCAGAAGGCATAATAATGCTTACTCAAAAGAAACAAATTCTAGACATGTTGAAGAAATTTAATATGCAAGATTGTAAAGCTTGCAAAACTCCTGCAGTACCTGGTTGTAAATTGTCTGAGAGCATGTGTCCAAAAGATGAAATTGAAAGAGAGGAGATGCAAAGCACTACCATACGATCATTAATTGGATGCTTAGCATATGTGGCCAATTGCACAAGGCCTGATATTGCACATAGTGTTAATATCTTAAGTAGATATAATACTGATCCTGGTAGAGATCATTGGACTGCTGCAAAAAGAGTCCTAAGATATTTAAAGGGAACTATTGAAGAAGGAATTAAATACACTACAGATAATTTAATTCTTGAAGGTTTTTGTGATGCAGATTGGGGAGGGATGTAGATACCGTAAAATCAACTTCGTGATATCTAGTCATGTTAGGAGGTGCACCCGTATCCCGAAATGCAAAAAACAATCGCCATAGCCATGTCTAGTGCAAGAGGCGTAATATGTCACGCCACTTTATGCTCAAAAGAGATCGCTTGGGAAAGAAGACTTTATAGAGCTAGGGTTTGAGCAACCATTGGCTACAAAAAGTTTGGTCGACAAGACAAGTTGTATAGCATTGTCAAAAATCCAGTTCTACATGAAAGGACTAAACATATAGAACTAGAAATGCACTTTATTAGAGATGTCACGAAAAGAAATTAGTAAGTATGTTATATTTAAGAACGTAAGAGCAACTAGCGTATATACTTACAAAGTCAACGGCGTAATCGGAGGTTTAATTATCTGAAAGGCAAAATAATGCATATAAATATAACATGAAGGAGGATGTGAAGATATGTCGTTATATTATATGCATTGTTTAACAATGTTGCATGATAAGATTGTGCAGTCCATGAAGTCATATGCAATATTGATCTATGAGAAGCAAAGGTGAGGGGTCAATAAGGAAGTATGAAGTCAATACTTGAAAAATTAGGTTGGTGGGTGGTACTACCCTGACGCTGCTACACCCGCCGAAAACGCCGATACCCCCGTTGAGGTTTAGGGTTTTGCAAGTCAAAGTCAACGGATATTTTGGGAAACCTAAATTTATGGACGGCAAGACCTATCTACTCCGAATCTTTAGGCAAGTCGGTAGACTTTCCAGTATAAGGGGACGCACAATCTACAGAGGAGGTCGTGGACAATCAGGCGGATTAAGATCTAGGAATGCCGGAATATGGCCCATACTAGCTTGGTTGATTGATCATAACTTGATTTAGATTTTGTGTGAAGTTCATAAGTGCACAAAGGAATTAGTGACCACAACTTGGCTTCCTTGGTGCTAGATTCTATTGTACTTAAAGACTAAGACATATTTTATTGTCGAGAATGGAGAGTTGAACTTTACATGTGTTTGTCTCATCCTTGCTATTGGAATTATCTAAGGGTTCATTAATGTAACACGAACTGGACATATGACCAACAAATGATATCTCAACACAACATACAAAGGGAAGCCGGTCAACAATTAGGCTTAGTATCGTGAGGGATGCCGTTGGGCCCCGGATATTTTATTCTTGGCCGGGCTAGGGAGCAGCCGCCCTCCTTGCAGCCATCACAAAATGGCGGTTCTTGAAGAAAAATTTGTGATTTTTGTGGCTAAAGTAGGGCATCGGATTGGCTCTCAGAGAATTGGAAAGAAAAAAAAATCTGTTGGAGGGATTGATTGCATCTTCACGGTGGCTTTCTTTGCAGATGTATCCTCTTAACGAGGATGTGTTCTTTGTAAGGTAGGATTTGCCTATTTTTAACCTTTGAGTGCGGGGATCTTTTTCTTTTGTGCCACGACGTTGACGCCAAGCAAATTACGGGCATGATTGGTTGGTGTTTGGAGATGCAACTCTTCTTTCTTCTTTGCTTCAACTTTGCAAATGTCTGGGTTCCGGGATCTTGTATCTTCACGATACGCACCAAGAGATGGTTTCTTCTTCTTTGGCGTTATTATCCGACAAAGAAAGGGTCGGCGGACTCAAACACAATGGACATCTTAAGCTCCCTCCCGCTTCAAAGTCTTGATAAAGACTTGCGAAAAGGTAGATCCATTTGAATCTTGACCCATAAGGTGAAAACGGTCACGCAAGATTAGGTAAAGATGTTTTCTTAAATCTTTCATCATAGGACAACAAAACTCATTCTTTTGGAAAGAAGTAAATCTATTTTCCCTCCTCCTCCACTTTCGTTCTTGCTAGCGAGAAGGTATAGAGGTCGATTCTTGGAAAGCGGCGGAGATCTTATCATTTTTTGATTTGGCAAACAATATCTGAGACCAATTCAGATTGCCGAGCTAGGGATTATCCTCAGGCAAAGAAGACGCTTTTACATCTTGAACCCGACTTTTTTAGAAGTTTGGCGGCTGGCTTTGTGTCCGCAAAGATCGGTCGATCAGTACGATACAGATAATGCAAAGATCTTTTTGGTCTCGGACTTCAGTTTTCAAATTCTTGGTTGTTTAATCTGTATTGTTGATTAGATTTTTGAAGCGATGGACTTCTTTTGAGAACATTGTGGCAGAATGTTCAATCTTCTGCAATTCTTTTTCTATTTACCTCTATTCTTGCAGGAGGTTTCTTATATGCATTCAGGGATTATTTGAATGCTTTTGGAAAGGTGGTACTTGTCTCCTCTAGTATTCTTTCTATCTGGAAAGACGGTGATTTCCATGTAGTACTAGTTAGATTGAAGAAGAGGTTGAGAGAGGCCTCTGAGTATCAAAGGTTCAGATATGATATTCGATCCGTGTGGGATCTTTTGTGCTTAATTTTCTATTTGATCCAAGAGGGATCTATATGTTGTAATACTTCCATCTAATGAATAAAATATCTTCTTACCTTCAAAAAAAAAAAAAAAAAAAAAAAACTAGCAAAAGGCACACCAGAAGGTTTTGGTAAGGTATTCTTTTTAGGAAATATCTAGAATTGGTTAGATTTTTTTCCTTCAAGTTGTTGAGGTTTTTAGAAAGTCTTATTTATGAAGGATTGTCTAAGACTTTTTTCCCCTCGACTTTCCAAGTTTTTGGTCGTCTTGTTTATTTAGAAATAGTTAGAATTGATTAAATTATTTTACCAAAGTTTCTAATGGGTAATCATTACTTATTGTAATAGGTTGTATTATATGGAACTTATCATTGCAAGCCAATGCACTGTAAATACTTAATGGTTGTTATATTGACTCGGTAGGTTTGAAAAACAATTCATCTTTAAGCCTTTCCCTTCTGGACTACAAATTTATTACTGCATAATATGCACGTTTATTGTTCATGCCACAGCTATCATTTCCTCCAACTATCTTCTGCTCTCCTGTGTAGCATGCGTTGGAAACATTATAACAGACAATTTAGATGGAAAGAGCAAGCCTTGTTTCTAAAGAGTATTCTTCTGCTTTTTCTGTAATGTCCTGTACAATCCATTGCTGTGGTGATTTATTGGGCATGCCCTGATCCCTTGGTAGATATACGCCAGTCCTCAAATTGTTGGATAATGTATGTTATGCTTCATAAACTTAGGCTCTACTATGGCATATAACATATATTCTATGAATTCATAATCTGTTATGTCAAGCTTAATTCACAATCGCTGTTATATGTGACTAGAATGAGGAAATAAGGTAGGTAGAGTGTCTTATACAGGCTTGGGAGAATCAGGTAGCTTGCATCAATTTGTGAAGGTGGTTTTAGTCAGTCACTTGGCAGAAGCATATTTTTGGCATAGTACAAACGCAAAAATTGATCTCAAAGCTAAAACATCATCAAGATACTCTTGAGTAACCATACCTGCTTTTAAGTATTATATTTGACTTTAATGTAGAACTGTTTTTTTCCTTTTTCTTTTTTAAAGGCCGACCGATGTTCTTGGATATGGCGATGACGTCTGAATAGCCTTGTCATAGAAAGACTCAAAGCAGGTGCGAACTGTATAGAACTGTTTTTTTTTTTCCTTTCTTTTAAAGGCATGACGTATATTATAGGGCGTCTTTATTTTAGCAACGTAGATTGCCCTTTTTCTTTTTTGACAAGTCTTACGTGTGGCATGAACCTAAAATGCTTCTTTACCACAATGTTACATTATTTGAGCCTCTCGTGTAAGAAGCCCCAAGTTATGTTAGCCACACAAATAAAATATATGTGCTCTCAAAGCTGAAGTTTATGAGCTGGCCTTAGTGACATGGAGCTAACAGCAAAAAGGATAGTGCATTGTATCTTGCAACATCATCACTATTGTTGTATTTACCATAAAATGACATAAGCCCAAACAAGCCATTGTACCTTTAAGTTTCTGGCATGCTTGAAAGCCGAAATTTTTTTATGAGTTGACCTCGGTAACGGGACTGATACAAGAAGGAGATGCACCTAACTATGGTAGAAATTTCCTGAACTATAACGAAAAGGAAGGTATGAATGGGCATTCATTACCCAATTGTTCCATAAAATCTTTTCCATTCACTGCAAAAACATTGGCACAATCTTTGATGTGCCTCCGTATGTAATCTCACGCTTGGCTAAAAGCTCATGCCTTTCTGTTTGTTTACTCTGAGTTTGTCAAAATTTACACCCCAACTGAATATAGAAATGAACAAAAGATGATACCCCAATGTTAACAAGGCCAGGATATAAAATATCTTTGGCACCTGCTTACCTGTGGCTTGCGTAAAGGATACATAAGGTAACTGTGTAGAACAGACAATTCAGTTACTGCAGCAACCGCATGACATGATCAGCTGTACATTATCATTCGTTACGCATATGCTTGAAATACATGTGCATGCCTGCGAATAGCTTAAATAGACAAGAAAATAAGAAATCTACTGGAGGACAACAAAACATGAGCTCAGAAACTTGCCCAACAATACAATCACAATGCAAATAGCATATTTAACCATGCCACATGCACAAGCTTTTGAAATTTATTTTGCAAGATGGCATATAATATAACTACATAAAACATATAGAAGGTTTCCTTATCAGCAACATTGTGCAATTATTAGTCTAATATGGGGCAGAACATACCATGTTACTTCACCCTTCCAACTCTCATTTTCCCTTCAGGCCTTTTAAGAGATTAACTGTATGAAATGTGGCCTGCATACAAGAAAGATATTCTTTAACCCAAGCCAAACAGTTCCACTAACATAAAGCAAATTGAGAACAGACACATATAATTAATTTCACTAACTACAAACGAAGCATATGTATGAAGAAGAAACAATGGAGATTTACTCGTTACGAGCATGAAGAAAAATAATAATAATGATAAGGGATATCTATTCTAAGCAACCACAAAATTGGGATTTCCCTGCATAAACAATATGGTCTCCTTTTCTTTGAGGATGTTATATGTTCTGTGCAGCTCCATAAATTTTCTCTGATGCTGAGACAATTGTTCAGGCAAAGCGTGGTCTGCATGATAAATCTTTGTCATTCTGAAATAATCCTTCAGCTCAGACTCTTTGACATCTCTGAAACTTTGTAGAATATCATAAAATGTAGGCTGAGCGTTTTCTGTTTAGCATGAAATACATGGTAATCTATGGTACAAGGTGGAGTGGAAAACAAGATGGAATTTGAAGCAAAGGCTCTAGAAAAACCATTTTGACAGGTCGCCGCGATTCTTGAAGCAGTGCAGAAATGGTAGTGCAGAAATGGTGGTGCTGGACGAGGGCATGATGAATCGGTAATGCAAAGGAATCAATGCCATTCAAAAGGATTTCAAGATGAAAACACGAACCCTGAGATTGAAGCGTCCATGCCCATTGCCAAGTCTAAGGTCTGAATGGGTAAATAAGAACTTTGTCTTATTCAAGATATGATGCTTGTTCATCGTCTAATAGTAGCAGCAGTTCAATTACTCTAACCTTCCCTCTGAACACAAATTGATAGCAAGTTTGCTTCCTACTCTTCTTTACAAAACATGGATTTCCCTTTCATAAGGCTTGCCCGAGAACTTTCCAGAAAATTGCCAAATGAAGCGGAGTACAGATCAACTTCGATCTGCTCTTCCAGGAACTGCACATTTATTTTCTAATCCACAAGGTATCTAGGTAGAGTTTGGGGTGCCGACTCATCAACAAACACCTCTGCTCGATTTTCCAAAAGCAAGCATTCTTGATAGGATGACCAAATCTGGCAAGCGTCCAGGAACATTGGCTGTTCAAAACCCAGACATCCGGCATCTATACTGTTCAAACCTACAAAAAATAGGCCAAGCAGATACCGTTCCAAACGCTCCACCATACCACCAGCCTAGCACCTCCGGCATGCATAGAATAGAACTGGTCGAAAAGAAATGCACCAAAAAATAAAATGAAATGATAAGCAAGGTGAGTTCGTTGGTTAGGGAGAACACCCAATCAATCTGACATCCCTGAGTAGGAAGTGGAGCAGAAATGGCACAGCTTCTGCTTCCTGTCTCGGCCGTTTGATGGCGATTGCTATCTCGGTGTACTAATTTCATGTCTTATCTAATTTTCAAGGCCATAGATTCATGAAATTGTAGATCCGATGGTTTTAAGTAGTGCTACATCAGATTTTGCTTTTGTGGAAGGGACACGTGGCTAGGCTAAAATTTCAGGACTGGTGTGCTAAAAAGCCAGTCAAGAACAAGATCATGGATCAAGAATGACGCTCATCTAGAACACTCTAGAATATTATAGACCTTTCTAGAACATTCCAAAACAATCTGGAATACCATAGAGATATAAGTATATCTTAACAAAGATCTACCCTTAACTTTGTTAGCAACTCAATGTGTGGTCTAGTGGTTAGAATGGTGGGCTTGGGGAGCAATGGCTACGATTCAAATCTCCCAAATAACATAGAACATTTTAAAAGCTTCTCCTTAAAAGTGAAGCATGCAACGTGAGCCCTAGGATCGTCGACCAAGGATCTGTATCAATCTGGACCGTAGGATCACATAAATTAAATCTAAAGCAACGTAAGTCGTAAGATCTCGGATGGACGATCAGGATCAAGAACAACATGGACATGTGATCAATTACATATAAATCCCCAAGCCATCTGAATCGTAGGATAGGATCAAATCAATGTGGACCATAGGATGCGTCATATAGAAACTCCCACGCCTTCTGGGCCGTAGGATGTATCCCAACTAACCTGAGCCGTAGGATCTCCGATCGACGATCAAGATCAAATCAAATTGGACCATCGATTACATATAGTTTACATAGAAACTCCCAAGGCATCTGTGCCCTAGGATGTATCCCAAAGCAACCTGAGCCGTAGGATCTCGCACCGATGGTCCGATAGTGCCAGTCCTTACAAGAACATATCTCTAATCAATAATTGTAATAGGAGGAATAAGGGGGCAGGTTAATAAAAGTGCGTTAAGATAGAAAGTTTATATTTTTGCATAGAGTTGCAAACGTGTAGGCCTCTAAAATTTTAGGAAGAAATTAAACCTTTTAGAACTTGACAACTTGACACGTAATAGTATCACTATTCCGAAAGTTTCTTAAAGGCTGTGGAAGCTTCTGGAAGTTTCTTAAAAGCTTGGTCTTGAAGCTTCGCATATATTCCAGATGCTAGAGCTTCCAGAAGCTTCTGGATTGTCCCTACATCATATATAAAAACGCGAGAGGCTAACAATTTGAACTTAGATTGGAAGATTAAGCTTAAACTAGCAAGTAAATGGCTGATGCATGTGCAGATGAACGTGCAAATGATGAATGTGCAAATGTGCATGTGATGACAAATGTGCAAATGGTTTATGTGATTTATTTTGCCGCCAAGAACTCAGTTGACATAATCTGTGGTAGAGACTAATTATCCTCCTTTAGAACTAATATGGCATTCATCTATGTTGATTTTCAAAGCTTGTGAGCCTGGGATTTGCACCCAAGGAAACCGGTCTCTGCTTCCTCCTTGCCTCTATTCTTAACCGCAACCAGACCTCTTCAATCACCACCAGATTACAGTCTAGATTCCTTCAAGCATGATTTCCCGCAACATACAATATTTTGGTTAAGAAAACCAGAGCAACAAGCAGGTAGCAAGCCTATTACAGAGAATAATACTCTCCAGATTATTCCTGTTAGAAATATAACATGCAAGAAATAAAGTGACGCAGCAAGACAGAAAGAATGAGAGAGAACACAAGTTAATCCCAAAGTGAATGTATTATTCATGAAGAGTACATGCTCTTATATACAATAATGAAGGGCTAATAGGCAAAGACCCTTTTAGCTCCATGAGCTATCAATAGATAATGAACTATCAATAGACAAAGGCTAAGATTGTATGGATGTATTATAAATACATTCCAACATCCCCTCCACAATCTTTGTCTCTTTGTAAAACAAAATAAGTAGCATGTACCTTCGAGGGTGAAATCAAATGCACAATGCTGCTACAAGATATGTCCCCACTGGAATTGATCTCTAGCTCGAGTGAAAAAAAAAATCCCTCCAAGTATGAGTATACTCATAGGGGAGCTAATATAACTCCCAAAGCAATTCTATGTTCAGATAATGGCTTCTCAGGAAGTGCTTTTGTAAACATATATCAGCACGCATTAAATGTGAAGGATAATATTCAATCTTAACAGTGCCCTTTTTAACCTTTGCCCGAACATAATGATTATCTATCTCTATGTGCTTAGATTTGGTATGCAACACTTGATCTTTCGCAAGCGAATTAGCACCCTGATTGTTACAAAACAAAATTGTTCTTTGAGATGGTAGAAACCCAAAATCTACAAGGAGTTATCGCAACTAAACTAACTCCCGACAAGCAAAGGAAGAAGCCACATATTCAGCTTCTGTGGTGGAAGTTGCAATACAATTTTGTTTCTTACATGCTCATGATACTAAAGACGATCCAATGGTTTAGATTGCATTAGATGATCAGAACTTGCCCAATTTGCATCTGTATAACCTGTTAAGGACATAATTCCTTGTTCACCGTCTTGCTTACAATATACAAGTCCATAGTTGGTTGTGCCTTTCAAATATCTCAAAACACATTCGTTGGTTTTTGGGGTTCTTGGCACGCACCTTGCAGCAGCAGTCCATGACTGTCGGATGCCACAAGGCTGCCACAAATGCTCATGGATCAACAAAAGAAAGTGGAAAGAAACTCCAAGAACAAGAACAAGAGAAAGAATGAATAAAACAGAATCATATTGATGCTCCAAAAGGAGGTGCTCCAAAACATGAGCGAAAACCTAAAAAAATGAGAGGAAATGCTCTCTCTAAATAGTAGAGCAAAACCCTAACCCTAACTGACATCTCACCTACCACAGATCTAGGCTAAATCTGGGCCATAGATCGTGGGGTCCAATATGGTAAATACATGTGGCCTATGCCACCTACCACAGATGTAGGCTAAATCTGGGCCATAGATCCAGTGGTCCAATATGATAAATACATGTGGCCTATGCCACTCATACATATGTTTAGCCCAAAGGGCTAACACTCCCAACCAAAACCAAACCAAACTATGTAGAACCTTTATAACATCAGGTTAAACATTTACAACAATGTCCAAAGTGAGGGGAAGGAATGATAATGTCGCCGAAAAGTCTTGACCCAAAAATTGCCAATGCCGATGAAGTACAAAAATCATGAGAGGTTGAGAAGGCTGTCACCACTTCTCTTGAGCTTGCCACGAGCTCCTTTAAATCCATAGAAGTCGAATCTAATGTTGAGAAGGCTGTCACCACTTCTCATTGCCACTACCTCCGAATATATGCGTCAATCAAAGTGTCTTGTAAGGAGTTGAACAAAAGTTTGGAAATAAAAATTATTGAAGGGGCAGAAGGTCGTCATCTTCACGCCATTTTTGAACTTGAAAAGTTGAAACAAGGAGTTGAACTTGAAAGAGTTGAAACATAAGTAATTGAAGGGGCGGAAGGCCCTAAGTCATCTTCACGCCATTTGTTGAACTTGAAAGAGTTTGAGCGGATAGTTGAACTTGAAGGAGTTGAAATTGAAGGGGCGGAAGGTTCTAAGTCATCTTCACGACATTTGTTGAATTGAAAGAGGCTCAACCGCCATGTACTATGGATGGCCGAGATGGATTGAAAAGGTTGTCTCTCAAATGCCCTGCATTTGGGATCGATAAGGTAAGCTTGATTGTTGACCTAAGATTGCTGAAAAAAGGCCTACACACGCCGTAGGGCTGTGTGAGGTTTGTTGGTACAAGGGTGCCAAGAAGATCTCCAAAAATGCGGCAAAAGATGAGGCGTCCCCCAAAATGTGCCAAAAATATGCTCGAGATGCTTCTTGCATCAAAAGTTGATAGAAAGTTGTGCTCGAAGTCACGCCGTGAGGGGCCGTGACACAAGGCACCTTAAAATTTAACTACTATAATTAACCACTAAGAAACCACTATAGATGTGGTTATTTATGCAAACAAAAATAATCTTAACAAAAACCACATATTATGGTGGTTTTTATAAGTAATATACGATTATTCATGCTGGTTTCAGGTTGCAACATGGTTTATTAAAATTGGTGATAGTTTCTAGCATGGTTTTCATGTTGGTTTATTGATACATCATGGGTTATTAAGCTGGTAATGGTTTGCAATATGGGTTTTCAATGCTAATTTCATTTGACGATGATTATCCACATTGGTTTTCTTTTTGGAGAGTGGTTTTCACTGCCAATTTAAATATCTACTGGTTATTCATGTTGGTTTTCTATTGCATAATTGTTTATTAGAAATCGATTATGGTTTGTAGCATGGGTTTCCATACCAGTTTAGTTTGTATGGTGGTTATTTCTAAAAGGGGTGGTTATTAATAGTTGTTATTCATAAATCACTTAATATTATGCATTCTAGGTTGTTAAATAATTTTATTAGTTAATATATGCTATATAATGTTCTATTATGGCGAGTTATGAGTATACCATCTACAAGCATATAAGACAAGCTCCCCATAAGTATTGATCAATGCCTGCTTGGTACGTTTAACAACCGTGATCTTAATAGTAGATCATAAACTTTACTATAAGTTCCAAGCAATTGAGACATTGCCCATTGATTCTAACACAATATTTGAATGTATGTACAAAAGATGATGTTAATCCATGAGAGAGCTTGGGTAATACTAAGACAATGTTTATTATAGCTTTGTTTCATCTAAGGAACTAGGTGATTGCGTAGTTAACTAGACAATCAAGTAGATATTAGCCATGGGGAAGCCATAACACGATACCACATATGCATGTTAATGGCATGCAAAGAATGATTACGAGGGAACATTGGTGCTAAGATGGAGCATAAGGCCTTCAGATTTAGCAACCAAAATGAGAGGATGCCAATGATTTGGTATACATATCAAGAATCAACACTAACAAATTAAAGCAAGAAAAACCTTCTAGGAAGCTCTGGCACGTCCAATGAGCCTCCTTATGTCGTTTTACAAGCTATTGGTATAGTAGTTGAATCAATGCATGAAATGAGCCTTGGTATATTAATTTGTAGCCAGTATGAACAGTAGTACAAAATGTTGGGTGTCAAATATAGCCCTTAATGGACTCCCAAAGTAGAACCCAATGAAGGCATGTGATCCAAACATAAAAAGTGAGTCTACTTTTGCATTTGAACTTCGTTGTGGTCACAACATATGTTTGCAATTGTTTAGAAAATGGATACAGCTTCAAGAGTTTGCCTCAGAGAAAGAGCAAAGTTTTTGCATTAAACTGTAGGCTTCATATTATTAGGTCATTTTAGTTAGTTTGTAAACTTTTGTAAACTTTTATAAATGTGGCTTATGGATCAGAATCCACCCTAAGGATTTAGAGCAACAACCCAAATTGAACGAGACGAGAGTGTACCAAGCGGTGACATCTTTGTTTATGTTATCTATACACATCTCACCGTTTGTTGAAATTGGGCGCGAGGATAAATTATGACTTGTGGAATAACTGTGAATGTCAAAACCACGAGTCTAAACCCCTATTCCACGAGTCTAATACCCCCTCTAAAATCCAAGCCCAAATCCGGAGCCAATAAATGCATCCTACTTTCTTTCCTATTAAGGCCATATATGCTCAATCTGAAATGTACACATCTTCTATAGCTAGAGCCCTTTCCGCCACAGGCTCAAGTCTATTTTACACAACTATCTGTTTTTTTTTTTTTTTGGGTCCATTTTAGGAGAAGGGGGCATGTTTAGGCAAGTATTTCACAAATTGAAATTGTCAGATGAATGCGCACAAAATTGACAACTTTTTTTTTTTTTTTTTTTATACGTAAAAACCACTTACATTACATTCTACCTCCTAGTCCAATCGGGTGTTGACACGTGGCAATGATTCTTTTAAGGATGTTTAGTAGATTTTGCATTCAATTTTCCTAGACATTTACTCAACATTCTACACATTTACTCGACATTCCGCCACAGAATGTAATGTAAGTGGTTTCATGTAACGAGAATGTCACTTCTCATGTGGAAACACTGCCGACGTGCAAAAATTTGATAAGATGCCGGAAATTTGACAATACGTGCAAAAATTTGACAAGATGTCGGAAATTTGACAATATATTATATATGTGTAGGAAAAAGCATGGTTTCTATTTTGAAAAAATAATATAAAGAAAGACAAAGAGGTATTCAAATCTCCACCTTAGGTTGGAATCACACTTGTGGCCGCCCAAGATTAAAAAAAAGCTTTAACCAATCACAAAGTAAATCCTCAAAATGCAAGTAGAAAACACAAAAATTCCTTTGCACCATTGTTGCCGACTGGGAATACCCCCCTCTTGATCATGTGGTCAACAAAATTTTTATTTACATTCTTTATTCCGCAAAGAGTATCGATTTAAGGATCGATTGAAGCCTGTCGGCATCAGATTTCAAGCTGGAGCGAGGAACAAAAATCCGAACAAGTTGATTTGCCTTGCAATGAAGTCAAAGATTGATTTTTTTTTTTTTTTTTTGGACAAAGGAAAATGTCACTGAGCTCTCTCATGTGGAAAACACCGATTTGCTTGCAATGAAGCCAAAAAATAGATTTTAGCATAAATCGTGACAATGGATTTGGGTACAATGAGCACAAAAAATTTGACAAGATGTCGGAAATTTGACAATATATTATATATGTGTAGGAAAAAGCATGGTTTCTATTTTGAGAAAATAATATTTTAAGAAAAACTTTGTAGGGTTAGGGTATACTCGTGAATTTTGCAAAAAAGTTAAACGGGCCTTTAATAATTATAAACAAAAATCACGGTGGAAACCCTAACCCTAGACATGAGTGATGGTACTGATGGAGCATATGGAAGGCTGCAACGGCGGAGCAACGGCTCCTAAATCCAATTATGTGTAACAGCCGGTCAGAAACTAATGGCAAAAATCCCTTGGCAAAAAATTCTATGGCATCCGAAACTGTAAGCGGTGGCTATGGCGCCTCTTACTGGATGCATTTTCATTTTCCGGCGCTTGCATGTTGGCTTGATCATACCCAAGAGCGAATCATCTGCACACCCGGTGAGGCTTCTCTGCAAATCCTTGTGCTAGAGGATCTTTATGCTCAGTTCTGGTGAAGCTTACGCTCTGCAAATGGCAGACTCTTCTTGAGCTCTACTAGATTTGATATTCCTTTTGTTACCAGACTAGCATTTTTGTATGCAGGTTCTTCAGCTGTTGATCATTAGCTATGGCAAATGGCCACAGATTCTGTTTACCAGATGTGGTGAAGCATTTTCCTTGGGAAGAATTTCTGGCGATCTAAACCTTTCCGGCTAGGTATACGATTTGTCCTTTGGCTTTGCTTTATTTTTTTTTCTCATATTAATCAGTGCATGTACTCCTATATGCATCAAATGATAATGAGAATGATTCTTCATTGGATAACGATTCCTTTTTCCTCTGTAGCAATCCTTCGGACGGGTGGGACTTAGAAAATCCCTTACTTTTTGAGCTATATGAACAGTTGTAATAAAAGCCGGCAATGGATTCGGGCCTAGTATTCTTATAGAGACCTTGTATTGTTAGCATTTGAGCATAATGTTCATTGTTAGAATATCAAACTAGCGATATCTGAGACTTTTTTTTATGCAGGAGATGCTGATCAGCATTGAAGCTTAAACATGGTAGCTGAACATTCACAGTAGCTGAAAGTGGTTCTCTATCCTGATAATTTTAGATGAATCGTGTTGCACTTCTTTGATAGATATGCATATCAGGATTTATGAACTTGGTTCTCTATCTTATACTTTTAGATGACTCGTGTTGCACTTCTATTGCTGGATTATCGGGATTCAGAAGGTAGATGTTTCGAGGCCTTGTTGCATCAGGAGATGACACTAGAGGTGTTCAGTTAAGCTGTATTCAGGTGTCTGATATGTATACATGCAAAAAACAAGGTCAATACTTTTTTCTGTACTAGATATTTGTTATTTGACCTAATTTGTTTTGTACTTGTATGTATTTATGGAAAAAAATTTATTATAGGTTACGAGTTTTGGAATGGTTGGGGTTCAAATCCCCTTGCTCCCTAACTTTGTGCTATTGAAGTGACTATCCACTACAATACATAAAAAACCATACACAGTCCTTAATATTGAATTTGGAATGCTTCAAACAACAAAGTGTTGATGGTTATGATTATTGGTTTCTAACAAAACCATGCACATTCAGAACATAAGATTCATAACAATAATAGTAATTTGCATCTAACACATGTAAGTCGTGTGCATTTACCATGATATTTAACCATACTAGTTTGCCAACAATAACCATGATATTTAACCATACTAATTTATTAACAATAACCAACCACATTAAACCATTAGCATTTACCATGAATTTAGCCATGCTAGTTTACCACAATAACCAACCACATTATAAAATCACATGTATAACCATCATGCTATACCACATAAACAAACCATACCCTTAAAACATTAAAGCATACCACATTCAATTACCAACATGTAATACCACTTTGCCAAACTCTATAAAAAAGCGACTAGCAATTACCATGCCATAATACCACTCTAACAACCCTTACAAGAGAACCCTTTATTTTAGCCACACATGGTTTTTAATGAAATTAACCCCCAAACCCTCATTGGTTTTGTAGAACAGTTTTCTAGTCATAACCATGGAAAAAACCATGTATTGTGGATCGGAGAGGCCACGCCGTGATGGGTCGTGAGGTCTCTGATTCTCTGTCGGAAAAGATTGGCCACGCCATGACAGGCTGTGAGTGCAAAGAAACTTTTCACGCTAAAGGGGCCGTGGAATCTAAGGTTATTCACGGCATGAAAGGCCGTGGAAAAAACTCTGGTGGCCGTGGTACCCAGGCCGTGGATAACCAAAATCGTTTATTTGTCGAATCGTGGGCTTTGAAGTTTTTAACACAGGCCGTGGTGGGGACCGTGAAAGGCTGTGACCAAAATATTTTTCACGCCAAAGGGCCTGTGAAAATTAAGTGTTGTGTGCAGAGGTTTTGTTTCTGGATTTGATAGTTTGGACATGCCATGCTCCAGAGATAGATTTGTAACCAGAGCGTTGCTTCAAAATTTGGAGTCATGAGCCTTGAATATAGAGACAGATCAGATATGGCAGAAGGTTCCTTTTCTGTTCGTAGCTAAACCAAACTGCTTCTTTTGTGCAGTGTAGCTCGGATATGAGTCCCTATTGAAGGCCCGTTCATATGCAAAGTGTGGCGAGATGCTCCCCAAAGTACCCAAGAAGTCAGATAATTATTGTCATGTGTTCCTTGAAGAATGAGTCAGTGAAGAATTGATTGTGGGTGGAAGATGCTGCTGCAAAAAATGGCGAGTTTATGGCTCTCAGGAATAAGACTTTACTGGTCGTGATGGTTGAAACTGAAGCTGCAGACTTATAGTTATCCTGCCATAAAATAGAGGAAGCTTGTTGATGAATCTGATGGTGAAGATCAGGAATGATTTGATCCAGATTTGGCTTAGGAAAATACTCCAGGTTCTTGCATCTCGACCTTAGAATCAATTTGTGTTGCAGAAATCCCTTTGTTGGATGTTGCCATTGTTGGAGTTTCAAAATGAAACGTAACAAGAAGTTACTGGTTTTCTGCTGATGTCTATTTTTAGAGTTCCTTAAGTTAAGGAGCTAAGTTTGGAGCTGCCATGGCGGGCAATATTGCCTATTTCTAGAACCGCCTATCATTGTAAAAGATGTCTTCCTTTTCAATACAAAGTGCTTCAGATTGTACTCATCTGTAAACTCTATTATGGTATCAGAGCATCACGATTAGGCTGGGCGACCAGATCTCAGAAGAAGAGAGCAAATGGGAAAGATTGAGAAACTATCCCACTTGAATGCCTTCTACTGGTTTATAAAGGTTAGAGGCAAATTGGCGGCAAAGGGGCTTTGGCATATTGTCTCTGGTGATGAGCCAAAGCCAACGGTTACAATTTTGAAGCCTTCCCTAACATCAGCCCAAATAGTAAAGGGAGCAAAGGAATCAAGTACCTCTGATGAATCCTTGGCAACAAATGAAATGCAGAAGCAGGCCCTGCTTAAGTGGTTGCAAAGGGACTGGGAGGCTAGAAATAAAATGATGAGGTATCTAGATGATACCATGATTGCCAAGTTGAGGCAGCAGACAGTGCAAAGGATGCATGGGAACAGCTCTCAATGATTTATAGGAAGAAGCACTTCTCCCAGCAAGCAAACCTTTATGCTGTAATCTTTACCACCAAACTGAAAGAATGTTCTTCTGCAGAGAAGTTTATCTCCAAGATAAAGGCTGCAGCACTTCAGTTGAAGGGAATGGAGAAGGGAATAGATGATGATCTTCTTGTAGGAGCGTTGTTGATTGGTCTGCCTTCAACATATAACAATGTGAAGAATCTTATAGGCTCAGCAGAACATGTGCAACTTGAATGGGCCTGCCAACAGATTCTGATGGAAGAGATCAACCAAGCTGGCAGCAAGAAGACAAGCAGCAAAGATGGACAAGCCTTGGCTATGAGGCAAGAAGGAGGAGAGACACGCAAGTGCTTCAATTGCAATAGACATGGGCATCTGGCAAAGGATTGTCCAGAGCCAGATAAGAGGAAAAGGAAACAAAAAGCCCCAAGCAAAGATGAGACTAAGAAGAAGCCAGAAAGGTCTCATGGACACAAAGCATCAAAGAAAAGTGATTCAGATTCAGATGACAGTTCGTCCAGTGGATCATTTGTGTCTGTAGCACGAGCCTTTGTAGCACAAAGAGAAGAGAAGATAAATGGAGCGTTGAAGACACAAAAGGAGGAGCACGTGGATGCAACAGTTAGTGTTCTGCTGTGGCAATTGATGCAACTGACCATGGGAATCTTGTATAACCTGCAGCAGGTATTTGGTATTGTCTTGGGGAGAGTCGTGCAGCTTTGTGTTTCATACTTTAATGAATGGCAAGCAGCTGATCCATGGTGCAGCCTCAGAGATGTAGAGGCTTTTAGCCTTATAGCGGACATGGCTCAAGGCACTTGGCTCCTTGACTCAGGAGCAAGTGACCATATGACAGGTCAAAGAGAATTGTTCAAAGAATTCAAGCAAATGCTCAATGGCAGTAAAGTAAAGATTGGGAAGGGCAAACTCCCAATCAAAGGGAATGGAGACGTCATAATCAGAATCCCCACGGGGAATATACAATTGCAGAATACTCTCTATGTTTCAGACTTGGAGGTGAATCTGATCTCCATTTCAAAAATGGATGACGCAGGGTTGTATGTCACCTTTGGAGGAGGACAGTGTCTAATCAAGGACAAGGCCAATGTGATTGTAGGTAAAGGGGAAAGAACTGGCTGCCTGTATAAACTCAGTTGGAGTCAAGAAAAGAAAACAGCCTTAAATGCATCTACAGTGGATGCAAACCAGATATGGCACGATAGGTTGGGCCATGCCAACTTCAAGTCTATGAAGCAAATGAGGGAGAAAAACTATGTAACGGGAATGCCAAAGATAAAAGTGCCCTCGAGCATCTGTGAGGGATGTGCTTTAGGGAAATTGGCTCGAAAAGCATATCCCAAACTCGCAGCCACAAGAGCAAGCCACCCACTTGAGCTGGTGCACATGGACGTTTGGGGGCCATCTCGTGTAAGATCCTTAGGAGGATCAAGGTACTTCCTGCTCATTATTGATGATTGCACGCGCAAAAATTGGATTTACTTCATGACGTATAAATCTGATGTATTTGAGTTGTTCAAGCAATGGAAAGCAATGGCTGAAAATTTTGCTGAGAGAAGAATCAAAACAGTACGTAGTGATCAAGGGGGAGAATTCAATAGTGATGAGTTCTCTGAGTTTTTGACCACCTTCGGTATTGCTCATGAGACTTCTGTAGCACACGAGCATAAGCAAAATGGGGTTGTCGAACGCAAGAATAGAACTGTCCTTGAGTGTGCCCGTGCCATGCTTCTATCTAAGAACATTGAGTACAAGTTTTGGGCTGAGGTAACACACACCGCAGTATATATCATCAATCGTGTACCCACTAAAGCCTTGAATGGGTGCGTTCCAGAAGAAGCGTGGACTGGCCACAAACCTGCTGTAAGTGACTTGAAAATTTTTGGGTGCACTGCATATGTCTATTTGTCCAAAGGTGAAAGGAAATCTGGTAAACTTGGTCATAGAGCTGTCCCTTGCATGTTTGTTGGGTATGGGGATACCACAAAGGGGTACAAACTCTACGTTCCCTCCACTAGGAAAATGATAATTCGTCGAAGTGTGGTCTTTAATGAGCAAGATTACAGCATAGGGCAGAATCTCAAGCCACCAAAGTGTGATCCCTTAACACTTGACCACACAAATGAAGCTAGCAGCTCTAGTGACTCTGAATCAGAAGTGGATGCAACCACACACGATGTGCCAGTAAGTGAGGCTGAAATTCCATCTGAACCAGAGTCGGGAGGGGATGAAAGTGATCACGATGAGCACACTGCTGCAAATGAACAGTTGACAGTTGATGAAGCTCTGCCTAGAAGATCAGCTAGACGTGCCAAGCCTACTGATAGAATGCTGGACTATCTCAGTAGCCGAAAACCCCGTGGATCAGCCTACATAGCTCTCCATAGCACAGCTCTTGTGGATGAACCTACCTCCTACTTCCAGGCAATGAACAGTCCTGAACACAAGCAGTGGCAGCAGGCCATGGAGGACGAGTACAACTCTCTCATGGAAAATGAAACATGGGTCCTGGCTGATCTACCCAAAGGGCGCAAGGCAATCACCTGTAAGTGGCTTTTCAAATTAAAATATGATGAGAACAATCAAATTTCCCGTTTCAAAGCTAGGCTAGTCGCACGCGGATGCTCCCAGACTCCTGGCATTGACTTCCATGAAACCTATGCTCCTGTAGCACGGCTGTCCTCTGTTCGCACTGTTCTGGCTTTAGCAGCAGCACTTGACCTGGATCTTCAACAAATGGATGTGAAATCAGCATTTGTGCATGGCACAATTGATGAAGAGGTGTACCTTAGACAACCACCGGGGTACCAGGTGCAAGGCAAAGAAACGCAGGTGTGCAAGCTCAAAAAGGCCATTTATGGCCTCAAGCAATCCCCACGCTTATGGTACAAGACCATCCATTCTTTCTTTTCCAGTCAAGGCTTTCGCCGGAGTGATGCTGACTGGAATGTATATGTAAAGACCATGGATAACAAGCTCATCATCGTGGTCCTTTACGTTGATGATTTTATCTTAGCTGCCAATTCTCAGTTCCTCATGACACAGCTCAAGACTTCGTTGGAACGAAAATTCCGCATGACAGATCTAGGTGCCTTGAAATATTTCTTAGGCATGCAGGTGCAGCGAGATCGAACCAACAAATCTATCACGTTACACCAGAGCAAAGCTGTTGAATCCCTCCTACAAAAGTGCAACATGCAGACCTCACGTGCTATAAGTACTCCTGCCACGTCCCAGCACTTGACATTTGAAGAGAATTCTCTCAACCAAGAAATCATGGATGCTGTGATTCCTCTTTCCTATCGGAGTATTGTTGGATCCCTCATGCATTTAATGGTATGCAGTCGGCCGGACATCTCAGCAAGTGTTATCAGTGTCAGCCAATTCATGGAATGTCCTGGTGCAAGCCACTGGCAGGCTTTAAAGCGCATCCTAAGGTATCTGCAGCATGCCCCGCGACTAGGACTCTGCTACCAAGGTGATCCTGGCACTCAGATCACTCTTGAAGGCCTAGTGGATGCAGATCATGTGGGGGAAGTTGTTACTCGCAAGTCACGTACTGGCTACTATTTCAAACTGCAAGGGGGAGTGGTCAGCTGGTGCAGCAAAAAGCAGAAGGCAACTGCTATAAGTACGTGTGAATCAGAATACATGGCTATTTGCGATGCCACCAAAGAGGCAATTTGGCTAAGAAGACTGCTCAGGGATCTAGAGGCACCACAGGAATAGCCTACAATGATTTTGAATGACAATAAAGCAGCTGTAAGCTTGGTCAAGAACCGTAGCAATTTTTCTAAAGCTAAACACATCGAAACACAATACCATTTCACTCAGGAAAAGGTGGAAGAGGGCAGGGTGGCAATTCAGTATCTACCTACTCATCTTATGACAGCAGATATACTCACGAAGCCACTTGGAAGGAAAAGGCATGTTGAGTGCATCAATGAGATGGGCATGGTGCAGGTTTGAACCAGTAACAGATCCCATATCATTTGAGGGGGAGCTTCTCAAGAGTACCCTGAGTTGTCAGTTCTGCAAGTAATTCTCCATTGTCTTTTATGTTTTGTTTTCCATTAGTTCTGCATTGTTTGTAACAGATAACTTCTTGAGGGGGAGTGTTGGAGTTTCAAAATGAAACGTAACAAGAAGTTACTGGTTTTCTGCTGATGTCTATTTTTAGAGTTCCTTAAGTTAAGGAGCTAAGTTTGGAGCTGCCATGGTGGGCAATATTGCCTATTTCTAGAACCGCCTATCATTGTAAAAGATGTCTTCCTTTTCAATACAAAGCGCTTCAGATTGTGCTCATCTGTAAACTCTATTAGCCATCTGGCCTTGAAAATTTCCTTTTGCATACAGAAGGATGGGCTAGCCAGAGTGCGGGCCCTCAGAAAACAGATTTATTTGGGAGCAGAGCATCTGCAGAGGTCGAGATGAAATGTTGGGTTGCCACTTATCTGCTCTGTTTTTATATAAAAATGTAGGCTGCCTTGATCAATTCGGAAGCTCATAAATAATGGGGCGTTTGCCCCAACCAGGAAGCAAATCTGTGCATGCTTCAAAATTTCTAAAATCGATGAAGAACACAAAGCAAAATGCTTTGAACTTTGGTAGATCCGGATTTCTTTACAGTGATAATGTCGTTGATCTTTTTGCTGAACTTGCAGCTACTGTGTAGAAATACACAGAAAGCATAGCCGAGAATCTTGAAAAAATTGAGTGACGGAGTCTTTGAAGAGACCGTTGCACCTTCGATTAAAACTTCATGGTAGTGTCAGGGACAAGACAAAAGAATTGAATTGCGGCACCTTCTTTATCTGTATTGATAGAATAGAGCAAGAGAGAGATATGTGGCCCGTTTTTGAATTATGGGCATGTACTGAGGATCCGGAGGGCATCTTCCGCACAAAAAATACACCCAAAATCTTACCTACAGAAAAATCAATCAGGACGAATGCCGAATAATAGTGGTGCCTGTGCTGACATATAGCAGAGTATAGAGTATGCAAAAAAGTTCAATGAAGAACTAGGTGTTGAAGCAAACGAGCAATGAATTTGGGCTACGATCCTGTGCAAAAACAGAGCTCCATCCCACAATATAATATAACTATGAGGAATACCTGTAGAAGAGCCGTTGATCCTCTTCTGATGTTTGTTGCTATTGGAAGCAATAAGCAATGTATTACACAGCCTTCCGTCTTTACTTTGGATAGAAACATAGTGTCCACCATGAACTCAGATATGACAAATAAGAAACTTGATCTTATCACAAGATATCAAAGATACAAAATCTTATAAAGCGTCGAAGTGTTGATGTAGAACCAATTTTATAAAAAAACTTTTGGAGATGCTTAAAATGAAAACAAGAGATTGATCATGAGCGAAAGAGACCCCGGCATAAGGCGCCAGTGTTGGTTTTTGGGGTTCTTGGCATGCATCTTGCAGCAGCAGTCCATGACTGCCGGATGCCACAAGGTTGCCACAAATGCTCATATCAACAAAAGAAGATGGGACGAAACTCCAAGAACAAGAACAAGAGAAAGAATGAACAAAACAGAATCATATTGATGCTCCAAAAGGAGGTGCTCCAAAACATGAGCAAAAACCTAAACAAATGGGAGGAAATGCTCTCTCTAAATAGTAGAGCAAAACCCTAACCCTAACTAACATCTCACCTACCACAGATCTAGGCTAAATATGGGCCATAGATCGTGGGGTCCAATATGGTAAATACATGTGGCCTATGCCACCTACCACAGATGTAGGCTAAATCTGGGCCATAGATCCAGTGGTCTAATATGATAAATACATGTGGCCTATGCCACTCATACATATGTTTAGCCCAAAGGGCTAACAACGTTTCGCAGCAATCCAATGTTCTTTAGCAGGAGAAGACATAAATTAATCCAAAAGATTAGCTTCAAATGAAATATCTGGGCGAGAAGCATGTGCAAAGTATTGAAGAGCTCCAATCAAACTAGCGTAAGGAATATCTTTCATGGCATCATGCTCTTGATCTGTTTGGGGACAATGCAACTTAGACAAATGCAAATTTTTTGGACTAACAATCATAGGTGATGCTACAACTTTGCACTGGTATAAACCAAACTTGTCTACTGCCTCTAGTATAGCATTTGTGTGGCTCAAATGCATCCATCCTTTTGAACGATCACGTTGAATGTTGAAGCCAAGACAAGAACGGATATTTCCAAGATCAGTCATCTCAAATGTTGATACTAACTGCTTCTTGACAGAGATTAGAAGATCCATATCATTACAAACGAGAATATTATCATCAAAATAGAGTGCAATGAAAATGAATGACTTGCCATGATGCCTATTATGAAGATTAGGATCTGCATGAGATGATGGAAAACCAATGGAACAAAGAAAAGCATCCATACCATTTCCTTGAAGCTTGTTTTAACCCATAAAGAGAACGATTCAACTTACAAACCATTTGCTCCTTTCCTGGAAGTGCAAAACCTTTGGGCTGGTCTATGTAAATCTCTTTTGTGATATCTCCGTTTAGAAAAGCAGTCTTTACATCCATCTGATGGACTTCCAAGTCAAATTGCACTGCAAATGCTAACAATGCACAAACAGTGGTCAAACGCACAACTGGAGAAAAGGTTTCTTCATAATCAGTACCTTCAATTTGTGAGTACCCTTTGGCTACCAATCGAGCTTTAAACTTATCAAAAGTTCCATCAGTGAATATTTTTGCCTTAAAGACCCATTTACACTTGATTGCTCTTCTCCCAAAAGGTAATTCAGTTATAGTCCAAGTACCTCTAGAAAGCAAAGAATCATATTCATCCTGCATTGCAATTTTCCACGTCTCATGATTTGGTGAAGAGGTAGCTTGCTCATGTGTAACAGGATCATGAAAAACAGCCAAGGCATGAGTTTACTGTACCAGAGACACCACAACAAAATGGTGTTTCTGAATGAAAGAACCGCACTATTTTAAATTCCGTAAGATCTATGTTGATTCATGCAAATTTGTCAGTGCAGTTTTGGGCTGAAGCTGTTCTTACTATTGTTTACATTCAAAATTAGCTCACTACATCTGCACTAAAATCTATTACTCCTGTTGAGGCTTGGACAGGTATAAAACCATCAGTTTCTCATTTGTGAATCTTTGGATGTATTGCTTATGTACTTGTTTCTCATCAAGATAGCAAGAAACTTGACCATATAGGTCGAAAGGTTATTTTTATTGGATATTTTGCAGATTCAAAGGCCTACAGTTTTTTTTTACCCCGAGACACGTAAGGTGTCGATTAGTCATAGCGCTATCTTTGATGAATCTGCAATGTGTGGGGATGCAAACTCAGTAAATCATTCAGATAATATTCTAACTATTTTTCCAGATGATGATTTTACTGGTATAACTTCTGATGCTCATACTCCAGTTTTGCATGTTCCTAACGGAAGTGAGAATGTAGAAGCACCCCATGCCAATGTTGATGTCTTTGCTGACGTTGATGCTCTTGACAATTTTGTTGATGAAGTCATTCCAGATAATGTTGAGCCTAATCCAGCGAATAGTCTCGATAGGTTCCGAGTTGCTTTTATCTGAAAATGACAAAGCACTACTGAGTGACGAGAATGGTGGAGCTGGTAATAATAATGAAGGTCAGAATTTCAGCTTGACCCTACAGAATACACATAGATTCCCTTACATACCGGCTAGGCTTGTGGAATCTGATGCATTTCTATGCAACCAAGGGTTATGGAGAACCAAAAACTATGGAGCTTTAGCACCCATAAGCCCAGAAGTATGGAAAATCCTTGGAGGTATTACCCCAGCACAGCTGGTGGCTGCTAAAAATGCTGCAGAAAAAATGGAAAAACTTGTTAAGAAGGAACAAATCAAGCTATGCATTGATACAAGGTTCTTTGATAAAAAATGCAGTAAGAATGATAGCATGTATATTAGCCAAAAGGGTCATATGGCGTATCCTACTGAAGTCAGAAATGATTTTTACCTGAAAAAGATATGGAGGACCATGTGCCCCTACTTAAAATGCATTTGTGATCCTATCAAAGGCAGGAACAAGGAATGTGGTGACAACATGACCTGGTTAGACCACGGTATTTGGTATATCTTTAACCATTTGGATGGGTTATACCCTGATATGTCAGCGGCAGCACAATTTGTCTCTTTCAGAAACTTCATTATGACCAAGCTTAAGACCAGTGTCATGGCTTATTTCTCCTACCTCGAAGTTCGGGGGACTCTGATTGAAATGACATTCCAACTAGCTGTTGACCCATGGGCTGATTTCATGGTATCAAAGCCCAGATGCAAAATGAATATTATTTGCGAGAAAACCATTAAAAACATTGAATTCTTGAAGGCCATGGAGGCTACAGCCAGTACTAGCAGCAGGAGATTTCCAAGAAAGGCTAGAACCAGCATTTCTAACAGTATTCAGAGCGTGGCTAGTGTACCACGTATTACCTCTGCACCTCAATCTAAAGTCACTACCAGCATGGATACTGCTTCTGTGGAGTGCATTGCCAGCCCCATTGACATGGAGCAATCTGTTACTAAACGAAAACCAGATGATGCTGACATCAAAAATAATATCATGGGATCCAAGTTAGATTTTCAGAAATAAGGTACCTCCAACTCATGAATTCAATTTTTTCAATTTTTCTTGCTTTGGAAATATATCATGCATGTAATAGGTTTAAATATGTATTAAAATACCAATTGTGATACATAAAAATGCCATTAAACCTGGCTTTTACCCAAAGATAATTTGGAATACTATGTCGACATGAGTGTCTCAGGAAAGTTGGGCTTGGGGTCTATCCAAATTTATTTGAGGATATGACACAAGGATATGCCACTTGGCTTAAACATACACTGCTCAACTTGGTTGGCTGAGCAAACATAGATTTTTAGTTTTTGGGGGATTAACCTGATTTGTGTCTATAACAGAGAAGCATCAGCAAAGACTGCTTGGGAAGAAGACACCTTAGCAGTGGGATGACGAAGAACAAAAAGAAAATAGTGCATTGCACATTCCTGTCTAAAATATTAGACCACATATGCGTCCCTAAGATCTTTTCAGAAGTGTTCAACAATAGTCTAGGTGCTATTGGATCAGAAATAATGGAAGATACAATGTTCGGTTGGAGATATACAGAAAACCTTAGAGATATATGCTATCAACCATTCCTCACTTTTGCAGATGACAGACTGGCTGCATGTCCTTGTTCAAACCCTACGCTGACTCAGTATGTTGACCCTAGAATTGGACATGTCAGGACTACAGACCTTGGGATAATCCATAACAAAACACTTCGAAACCTTTTCAAAAAAGGTCTTAACCATATCCCTGATAAATGCCTTGACTTAAAGGAGTTTAAGGAAGATCTTTACAGAACTGCAGATGCTATCTTTGAAGTACACAGATTTAAATACTCACACATTGATGAGACAGACAAAGAAAGGATTAAGATGGAGATTTGGAATAAGGCATCCGAAAGTATTAGGGAAGCTTACAAATCTGACGCCACTAGATGTTTTCCCTTTAATGACCCATTGGTTACTAATAATCTTTTATGGCTATGCAAAAACTTCTACATAGCTGGGATAGATAAGGCTACTAATAACCCCTCATTTATTTGCCCTTCTCATGTTAGAACCATGGCCAAACAAAGGCTGGACAGTGCTGATTTCCTTGCGATTGACATGGCAAGTGGAGAAATTAAATCCATGATACAGTCTGACGTCCTCAATATGTTGGGAAACATTAGTATTGAATCAGACAGCTTACCATATCTACTTGGAGTCTATAAGGCACATAAACATGACTACCGATGGATTACAAACGCTCATGGTACAGTATTTACTGAGATCTCTAAAATTATCACTGCAGGACTAAACAATATCATTGAGATCTGGCCAGAAATTACTAAAGCTTTATGTGACAGAATATGCACATTAATTCCAGGAAAAGTGAACTGTAATTGGATGGTGGAATCCATTTATGATGTGGTCCTGAATTTACCAAGCAGTATCAATGAAGTGTTTGTGGCAGATATTACACGCTGCTACGAGAGCATACCTTTAAATGGTGATTCTGGAATATGCCACATTATAAAGCTGGTTACAGATACCACCTGGAAACATATGAAAGAAAAAAACAAAAGGCATGAACTATGGGTGAAGAAAAATATAGACGGATCATATATAGCCAAATGGTTTAAATACACACCACAAGGGAAATGTTGGACATTCCTTGGAGCTAGCAAATTTGTTAAACTAAACGTTTGGCTTTTAACTAACTGTTATATCAGTCTAGGCAATAAGATATGGAAACAAGTCTGTGGAATACCCATGGGCTTCTCTTGCAGCCCATGTTGATGTAATATGTACTTGGCCTGGTATGAAGTATCCTTTATTAAAAATCTAGCCAACCATGGGAGATACCAAGAGATTAAGCAGTTCATGAATACCTTTCGTTATATGGATGACCTCTTAGCTATTAACCTTGACCATCGAGGCTTTTCCTTGGAGATATATTACCCAATAATAAAGAGATGATCCAAATCTATGACCTAAGCAAGATTGGGATTAAAGAGGAGACACAATGGAAAAATGGACTGATAGGTGGCCAGTTCATTGGGATCTGAGGCTAACTTTCTCAACCTTGTAATCGAGATATTCAATAAAGCAAGGGGCGCCTACGGACTACAAGATATGACAAGAGATATACTTCCATTTAAAGCCATCAAATTTGTACATCTGCAGGGCGATTCTGTGGCCATACCACCAAGCGCGAAATGTAATCATATCACAGATTCTTCCATACATGTATGTGAACTCGGGACCCATGATTACTGACCCATGATATTGTACATCTTATGGAAAGTTTCATCAAACAGCGGGTTTTGATTACAAAGGAATTAAAAGAAAGGTAGTACAATACATACAAAATGGAGAGTTTCCAGGCTTGAAATATGACACAACAGTGCTGATACAAGAAATCTGCAAACGTATTTAACCAGGTAATTTAAAATTTTTTTTATCTCTTGAGATCATTTGGGTGTTTCAAAAGTATAGGGACGGGTTGGCCTCTACTGTAAACGTAGGGGTCAGCCCTCCCTTAGTTTACAGACTTACATATGCTTGAGGCCATATCCTTACCTACGGTAGGTGGCAGGATTTTTTTTAAAAATTCTTTTAAAAAAATAGGGGTATACTAGTGAATCTGAAACAATAGATGTTTAGTGCATTCTCATTACCAGTAATTGCACATTATACCATGAGAAAGATAGAGATCAGTTCTGGCTATGGATTTTTAAAGAGGCACTTAAGGAATATAGATGCATTTGGAACTTTCCTAGAATATGAAAAGGAAATTTACTTACCATGGGGATTTAGGAAGATAGAACTCACATTGGTGTTGTAAAATAAAAATATATATTTACATGACATTTGAATACGTTTTACTATTGTTAATATTTAAGGAATATGTACGGGTGGGATTGTATTGACCTAACATACGGGAGCAGATAATTCACACGGGTTGCCTAGAACCCTAAAAGGCAATGGCGCTTGTCCTTCAGCTTTGAACTACCGTCAGCACCGGACCGGTACGTTTACCACGGTAAGATTAACTCTCCCTTACAGATCTTTTAGTAAGAAAAATGGCAAAGACTTTTAGCAAGACGGCTTTAGTAAAGACATCTGTTGTGGATAGTGATGGCCGAATAATCTTGGGGATTTTATGCATGCCAATACAGTGGACGCTAGTTAGAGCACTCAAATTCTTCATTTTTCCTGGGCTTTTGCTTTTAGGGTTACAAAAGTCTACTAAAAGACTCATGGAATATGACACAGACGGCCAATTCTTTAGCTCAGGATCTGAGTGTGAGAAGGAGCTGGAATGCCAGTTCGTGCAAAAAGAATGCTTGAGTTGCTTTGAAAGCACGAATCTCGATAAATTATCCTTTGGCATTTTAATTTGAATCGAAATGGCACAGAAAAGAGGAAAGGGGGAAGCACATGGAGGCAATAGGCAGTTTTATACCGGATCAAAGATGCCTAGGAACAATAACGATTATCCTAAAGGAGGACCTGATGGATTTGTGCCCTAAACACAAAAGTGGCCGGAATACGATCAAGAAGATTTCTGGTATTAAACCTATATTTCTTAAATATTCGATAGCTGATTCAAGGGAATATACACTTTGAGGGGTTCCCCTTTACACAATAAGAGTGGCCTCATATGACCATTTAGGTCCTTATAAGATCTGATATCTACATGCACAGGTTTGAGCTATCTGTTCATAATCGTCTTTTAAATTTTTCTTAACAAAATGTTTTATATATTTGGATTAGTTTACTCATGCTTTGCTTGGACAAAAGGTACAAAGGGTAACAGGGCCATAAGCCGAGATTACCCAAGGTACCTTTTTGGCCCTATAATCACCCAATTTTTAGCTAACATTGTATTGATTGGTATTGCTTCGCGGGTAATCTCTTCCCTTTGTGCTTTACATTGTCCAAGTTGCGATTCACGTGATGAATCGAGAGTTAAAAGCGTGAAGTCAAAAAGAAGATTGCAAAGTTACTTCTATGTCCAAGATGTGAAAGTATATATGTCTAGAAGACTACATGGTAAAAAGTTCCAGTTACTCTGTTTTACATTATGCTTATTTCGGTTATATAAGTCAAAAACACAGTAGCGTCCCCTACTCGTATCACGATGCACTCACCGTATACAACCAGGAGTTCATCCCCATACCAGCTCGCGTGCCAATCTGGGGCCCTCCACATGACACTGCACCCGTAACGGGTTCCAATGGGAAGAGTGGAGGGGTCATTACCCGTCTCCCTCGGGGGTCTACCTAGGCTGCCGGGCGTAAACATACATGTCGTTAGCACATACATCAACATCATATGACCATCGCGAAGGATGGTCCTCCACATATCTGCATAGGCGAAGATCGGTAGCGTCACATAGGGAATCCTACCCAAGGCTCGGACAGGGGATGGGTGACAAGCTTGGGTCTCGAGTTCATTGCGGAGCCAATTCATGGCAATGGATTTGGGCGGCATAAGAACATGGCCTAGGGTTGTCCACTCCATCCGCCCCTCCTGTGCACACTGCGAGTAGGCTGAAAAGTGTTGGGACTGGCCCCAGCCAGCGGATGCATAGCCAAGGGGCTATATCTGGGTTGCATCTCCCGGTTCCGATGGGGCGGGTAGGGATCTCTCCCTCCTCAGATCTACAATCTTGACTCAAGGTGACTAGAGGGCCCTTGCCGTGATTAAACTTGAACTCAATGGAAGGTCATATTCACCACCTCACGGTGTCGAGCCCATGCCTTGCCCACCGCAGCGGCAAGCCATTAGACCTAGTCACGGTGACCCCGTGATACTTTAACACACCATAGGGGTGGTTCAAAGTCGAGAACATGAACCTCCTTATAAGCCCGGTCGGCCCCTTCACCCACAACCAGTGTGGCTCTTGTGCCACCGGGCCGCAACTTCTGATTGTGCTAGAGAGGCTACTCTAGGAGCATCAACTACAAGGCTTTGGGTCTCTACCCCCTTCCCAATACAAGGAGTTCACTTGATACATCATCCAAATACATCCACGGAAGAACTAAAGAACTAGATCTAATCATAGAGTTAGGTTCTTTAGTTAGTGTCCGAATCTAAGATCTAGATAGCTACTATGGGCAATTTAATAGTCTAAACCTACTGATTCTATGACTAGAAGGCGGTTTAAGCTATTAAATTGACCAAATCCCCATCCTTGGTGGCTCCTCGACTGAGTTCAACCATCCTGTTGGCTGGCGAGTTCAGGGGCGATGGTGCAATTAAGCTTGGGCGGCGTCGGGGGCGGTTTTGGCTCTGGGGCAGCCAAAGCTGAGCTCTAAAACCCTAAGGACGAAAAACTAGCAAGCTAGGGTTTTCCTACCCTAAATAGACATGGGGTTTAGGCTAGGGTTTCCAATTACCCAATTTGGCATGTGGGATAGTGGAAGGCCCCACTGCCTTTAATGGCTAGGTGGCAAAATATGCCAACATGGAAGGTGTGCCCTCATTAATGTGCACATGTGCACATTAATAATATATGAACACTCTAGCAAGTTGCCCCTAGGGCTACTTACACAGCTATCCGTTGGCGTTACCGTCGGTCGGGAGTGGCGTGTATGCGTGGCGAGGCGATGCGATATATCGTCACGGGACCGTATCTTTGTCTTTGGAACGTCACATTCTCCCCGAAATGATCTTTGTCCGGCGGCATCATGGTTCTCCCACCTTGGGATCTTCCTAACACGCAACACGCAATCAGCGTGATGCCTATAATATAATCTTTATACATTTATCCGCGATTACCTAAGGTAATTACCTTTAGAACATTATTACGTCATTATATCATGGAATACTTATCAACTCACAACATCATTAAACAAGGTATTCACTATCTTAAGTTTAGACAAAATTTCAACATTTCATATCTATAATTATTGTCCGGGGTACTCTTCATTCCTTGCAACACATTCCAACAAAACTTGTGTTGCAAGTCTTCAAAACTTCGACCTCCTTGCTCTCCGGGCTCTCTCTTGGCTGCCAGTTAGACACTACGTTAGTACCATTTTAATTATTTAATAAATTTTGGTTATATGGTGACCACCCCACCTATCTACATGAATGCATGGCTAATCTCCCGTATTAGGAAGAGGATGAATCTTCCATAATGGCCGTGGAGGCGGGCCTATATGCCTATATGCGGCTCATGCCTACACCTCTAGTTGCCCGGCGTGGAGGATATCCTTCTCCCTCGTGTGGGTACCGCGTGAAGGATGGATTCCTCCTATCAAAGCATATATGGGGCTAAAGGTGCTTTTCCCTATCAATGCATTCCTTAATGACCTCTTTTTTTTAAAAAGCTCTTTTAAGCACTTTAAAGGCGTGGTATTTTTTCAAAAAATGTCTCCTTCGGGACAACATTGAGTTGGGGAGGACAGTAGACTTTCTAATCTACCTTCCACCTTCCACCTTCCACCGGAAACTGCGGCGGTCATGCCTACATTGACATTACACCAGCCCTAGAGATCACCGTAGTGGTCCCATCATCGGTGACAGCATGCGACCCATACTAAGCGTGGGTGGCATCGTGGATTAATCTTAACTATACAAGAATTAACCTACACAAATCGACATGCACGAGCGATTTCTTGGGAGATGACCTTGCCGTCCCATTGCTCCATAAAGCGTGGATGCTTGCTTTACTAAATCTTTCTTAAGTACCCGTGGCGTCTTCCAGCGGTAAGTGTTTCCACTTGACCAAATCTTGGAGGAATTCTGATCTCCTCGTTTTCTTGAAAGCTTTATCAAGAATCAATTACGGAACTATTTCCAGCTGTTCCTCCATCATTTCCAACAGCGTTGGCGAATCAAGACTTAAATGCGGATTTTGGGTATGCTTCTTTAGCAAACTCACGTGGAAGACCTTATGAATCTTTAGGTGTCTTTGGCAAGTCTAGCTTGTAGGCTTGATTGCCTAGTTTCTCGACTATTACGAAGGTCCGATTACACCTTGGAGCAAGCTTCTTGCAATTGCCGATCCTGAGCCGCTTTGCTTCACCTTAATCTTGAGCCAAACATCATCTCCACTTTGAACTCTCTTCTTTGTTCGATGCTTGTCGGCGATGCTCTTTTGGCGACTTCTTGCTGCTAGCGGATAGCCACGAACTTCCTCTACAAAGGCTGCGCATATCGGCCAACATCTGGCTGCGAAACTTCCACTTTTGACCGCGGGGTTGTGCCAAGTAATGCGGAGTTAGGCAGCGATAGCCGTAATTGATCATAAGCGGTGACATTTGGGATGATTCACGCTTGGTGCTATTGTATGCAAACTCCACCAAGTGAATAAATTCTTCCCACATACTTTGCTTATTCGGACATAGTTTAAGTAGCATGTCCTCTAAGATCTGTTGGTCGCTCCGTCGGCCATCCGTCGAGGATGATATGCGTGCTCATGGATAACCGTGCGGATGCGTCGCAAAGAGGTCTTGCCAAAAGCTCATGAACCGGATCCCAATGGGAGATGATCTCCCTTGGCATGCCATGAAGCACGAAGATCTCTTTGGTGAAGAGCTTTCTTTGTATCCATGGGCGTATCGTGGTTACGCAAGGCACAAAATGTGCCATCTTCGACAACAATGTCGACCACTACCATTAAGGCATCCTTGCCTCTCATTTGTTCTTGGGAGTCTGTGATGAAATCCATCTTTGATTACCTCCCACTTAGCGTTTGGCACCGCTAATGGCTCTAATGCCCACAGGAATTGAAGGCTGCTCACGCCTTCGTTGGCGGCGGCATAGGCGGCATTCCTTGATGTAGCGAGCTATTTGCTTCTTCATTCACGGCCAATAATAGGCTGCTGCGTGCTTTGAAATATGTTTTCATGAATCCCGCATGGCCCGCTATTGGGCTGTTGTGCGTGTCATGGAGGATCAACTTCCTTACACGATGATTGAGTGCAGCACAACTTGTTCTTATGGTATAACGGGTTGCCTTCCTTCTTATAATGCTTGAAGGCCTCCCGCTCTTTATCTTTCTAGCCTCCTTAGAAAGGCTTGCCCATACCTCCTTGAAATCCCGTCCGTTGGCAAGGACTCTTCAATCCTCTTACCAAAGTCATTTGGAGGCGTCGAAATTGCATTGCAATGCACTCTAGTTGTCGGGGGGATGCCTTGAAAGCGCATCTGCTACCACATTGAGTTTCCCGGCTTGTAGACTATATCAAAGTCATATTCCTCGAGGAACTCCATCCATCTCCGCGTTGCTCAGATTGAGGTGTGGTTGCGTGAATACATATTGGAGGCTCGATGGTGGGTATCCAATTGGAACTTCCTTCCCAAGAGGTAGTGCCTCCATATTCTTAGCATACGACAAGCTGCAAGCAATTCACGATGCGTGCGTTGGGTAGCGGCGTCTCGGCGTCGTTCATCTTCACGGAATCATCACGCTACCACCGCGCTCTTCTTGCATAAGCCTTTGCACACTGTAGCTATCTTACTGCATCATCTGTTGCTACAAGCTTATCTTTCTCCGGGTCCGGCAAGGTCAGGCGAGTGGCTGTCGTCGAGCTTCTTTCAACAATTCAAACCCCTTTTGGGCTTTCTTGTGCCAATGCTCTACCCGGTCTTTCACCTTCTACGCCCTCGTTAGGTGCGTTAGCGGGGCTGCTATCTTAACAAAGTTCTTCCGCGAACTTCTGTAGTACCACTGCTAGGCCAGAAAACTTGACCTCGTGCACATTCTTGGTGGCCGACCCTTTGGATCCTTGCCTCAATCTTGGCGGGGTCCGTCGAGATGCCTTACTGCCGAGATCCGCGTGACCAAGGTATTCCACCTTCTGCTGTTGCGGTGGCGCCGACAACTTGGCGTACAACGGGTGCCTCTTCAACTTCTCTAGCACCCTTCTCAAGTGTTGCCGCGTGCTCTTCAAAGGGATGCGCTATACACCAAAATGTCATCAAAAAAAACAATCACAAAGGTGTCGGGGAACTCCACGAAGATATCGTTCATGAGCCTCATGAGCGTTGCGGGGAGGCATTTGATAAGCCGAAAGGCATCACTGTGAACTCATAATGCCCATACACGCGTCACGAAGGCGGTCTTGTGGATATCCTCCTCCTTTATCCGTATCGATGGTAACGACCTTAAGTCGATTTTGGAGAAGATCTTTGCTCCTTGAAGCTGATCCATCAAGTCGTCGATCTTGGAAGCGCATACTTGTTCTTAATGGTGTGCTTATTCAACTGTCTATAGTCTATGCACATCCTCAAAGATCCATCCTTCTTCTTGACAAAAGAATGGGTGCTCCAAGCGGCGAGACACTAGGTCTAATGAAACCTAGGTCGGCGGCTCCTGCTAGCTGCTTCTTCCGGTTCCGACAACTCTGCGTTGTCATTCTATATGGAGCCTTGCTTGTTGGCTTTGTCCCGGTTCGAGTGCTATCTGCACTTTCGACTCCTCTATAAGAGGGCTGCTTGATCTCATCACGGAAAGAGATCGTGGAACTCAGAGTGATCAACTTAGCTATTTGCCTCGGCAACTTGCGAGCATCTTGTCTTCTTTGCTTCCTTCCGATTCCGGCTCACTAATCTCAAGCTTGAAGATGTATGCCACTTGCTCACTCTTGAAGCACTTGAGCGGTCGTTTAGAAGACATACAACGCATGATGGGAACAACTTCTTTACACATTATCTCAATGATCTTGCCGTCGGTCTTTGGGAAGGTCACCTTCCGCTTTCCACAATCAATAATGGCCCTGCTGGTCCAAGGTACTCCATACCTATTATCAAGTCATATTTGCCGATGCCCATTACCTCTGCCCCATCACGGATCTTAATCCCGGCAAAGTCGATGTCAAAGTTGATTCTTTTACTGCCGATGCGCCTTCTTGCTCCACTTGCTAAGACAAGCGGGCCTTGGCTTTGACTTTAATGGTTTCAACTTCAACATTTGAACCATTACGGGAGATGCAAAGTTATGGCTACTTCGAATCTATCGGGACTATAAATGACTTGGCCTTGGCCTTTCCCAACTGTGGAAATTACTTTATCGCGGCTTTACGCTTGCTCGTATCTATTGCGGCAAAGATATGACACTCACCACGAATGTAGTCGCGGGCCTCCTGCGCCGTCGTCGTCCGGACAGTGTCCCAATCTCCCAACTTCTGCTAAGCGCTGCACTCATGACATATGGGCGGGTTCATTTGTCCTATAACTTTGGCTGGAAACACACGAAACAAAGGCGCTTTTTCTATGCACTCTGTCTCTTTTCCTTGGGCATGGCTGCGAGAAAGGATCGCCTTGCTTTGGAGTAGTTTGACCCTTCTGTTTGTCTTTGAAGGACACACTGCTTCTTCTCCTGCTTTGTTTCCCTTGATTGCCACTATATGGGGCTCTAGGCTGATCTGGGCTTTGTCCTCGGGCTAAAACTGCTTTCTTTGCCTTGCCTTTATCTTGGTATCTTGTTGCCTCGCCGCTATTACGGGTCTGTCCCTTGCAAGCTTATTGCCTTGGACTCAAAAGATCTTGTTCTAGGGTTTTATTGCCCTTACAAAACTTCCGGATCTCCTCATTCAGGACCTTCAATGTAGCTTTCCCTTTGCATGCTTCTCACCTAACTTTGGCACATCTGACCTTAGCCTCATAAATTCCTCGTGTATTTACATGCTTGACTTGTTGCCTTCTTTGCGCAACTGTAGAAGCTATTTGCATCATCTTGGACTTGTGCTCTCTTGGAGCGTAATGGGCGAAGGCTTTAGCAAACTTCTTGAACACGCAAGCATCCACTGCTTAAGCCATGAGCCTTGGCATAGCCCTTCCACCAAATCGTCTTTGCTCCCCGGGTTATTTGTTGCCACCACGCCTTTATCCTTATCCTTCATACTATAGGCATTGCCGTGTTAAGCTCATCTCGTCAAGCCAAGCCTCGCCTCCATGCGACGCTGTTCTGCGCTTTGAGAATTGCTTTCGAGCTTCTGGCCTTCCAAACATTTCCCAATCACGAGTCTACTTTCTTACGGTAGTCGAGGAGGTTCTTGTGTCCCTTTGTCGTCCCTCAGGGTGGTTCCTCGCCTTTAGATGCGCTTTCCGGACTTGATTACGCTCTTCTTCTTCCTCGAATCGGATGCGAATCGAGCTTAGTCGGAGGAGGAGCTGGGGGACCTTCCTCTCTTGCTCCTCTTCTTGTCTCTTCACGTTCTCCGTGATGCTTGCGGCGGTTGGCGTTACCACCCGAACACTGCTCACAGCGTGCGGCTAGCAAGGCCTTTATCTGTTCGGTCCGTCCTCATTTGCGATATTTCTTCTTACGGGGTCATTTGTCCAAATTCTTCAAAGCGGGTTCCTTGCGGGCGTGGCACAGGCGGGCTCTGTTCCCCAATAAGTTCCAGGTTATGCGTTCTCTGGCGCTTAGGCCTCTAGCTGCATACACAAGTGGTTCATATCTACATGGTTAGTTTTCCTTGCTTTCTTGCATTATTTATGTTTGTTGGCATGGTTGAGGGGACACAAAATATATCAACAAAACATTTATAGTGCAAAGAGAATGTTATATTTATATTTTATATTACACTAATACAAGAACTTGCAACTATTGCTAATCATTTACGTTGATGTCGGTAAGATGGATTATCCTCGGGGAACTTTTTCACTTGGGCTGTTCCCCAGCGGTGGCCCAAGTTCCTAAGGACATTGGCTGGAGATCCACCTTGTAATGCCCTTGCCAAATCTTCTATTCTGATTGGGAGGTATAAAAGGCTGCATCCTCAGCGGCGGTCTTGCTGCCGCTTTAAGGTATGGCCGAGAAGTCGAAGGCGTCGAGTGCTACCGCTCTTTTCACGGGGATTGCATACTTTCGGTGTTAAGGGGTAGCCGTGCATGCGGCCGAATCACGAGTGCAATCAGCGGCGATACTCCTTCCTGCCCTCACGGGGTGAATTTGCGGTGGATAACCGCTATTCTTCCATCCATCGGCAATGGCGGTAATAGCGTAATGACACAATGTTGCGAGGCGGGTCCTCGGCCACTTTCGGTATCCAGCTGCGTAATGCGCTTCGAAATCATCAACCTCCACCGTGGTGAGCTCCACGTAGTCTCGTCATTTGTTGCTGAAGCCCTCACGAGGTCGAATTCGCTGTCCTATCCCAGGAGGTCTGCTTGCGGACGAGCTTGCGTTAGGATGTTTGAGTCGCATAGCGGATCCCCATCTGTTCACGGAGAGCAAGGAACTCTTCCTCCGTCGGTAGCTTGTTCTCGGCCTTATGCGCCTCCATGATCTGCGATGTTGCTGTAGGCTTGGATGTGGAGGTAAACTCTCCCGTGTAAGTGTCGGCTTCCCTTACTTGGAGGGGAAGTCGGACTCTCCTCGATGATGAAGTCGTCAAGTCCGTTCTTGAGTTGGTGCGGCAACTCTTCAGTCGGTACTCCCTTTCCCTGCACTCCGGGGAGGTTTTGAATGTCGCTTAGGGTAGAAACTCCTCACCTTAACCGGCGATAATGGGAGCTAGGCTTGTGATGCCTAACTTGGGGGTGGCGACTCACGAGTCTCTGCCGGCTTCTTTTAAATCTTGCCACTCTGCTCGCTTGTCGCCCGCTCCTCTGGCAGAGTCGAGCTTCGACATCGTCTTCCTCCTCCCTCAGTTCTGTTCATCCGGAGTCTTCTTCCTTCCCTTCCTGCTCCTGTTCATCTTGTGTGAGGGAGCCGTTGTTATAACTTCTACGGCTAATGGATCCCGTCCATGGGGGGAATGGAGGTTTCCCCACGATGTTCTCGGCTTACGGTGGGTGAGAAAAGATTGCCGGGGCGGTGTTGAAAGAAAGTACTTGGTCACATTGTGATTAGGACCATTGGCTCAGGTGTCGCGGTCGCTTTGTTTGTGAGGTATTTGGCGATGTTGGGACATCGTCTATCTTTTACTACCCGAGGGGCTGTCTAGGAACAAAATATCCTACACAAGGGGGGTTGCACTAAGCGCTGGTTCTACCCTAGCTTGGAACTTCGATCAAGACTCTACTATAAAAGGCTGGGGGTGCGTGCAAGGTTGCTTGGGCGTCTACCTCCTTCTGAAGATCTGGAAGATTTGGTCGGCGTCGGCCTCGGCGGCATGGCGGCTATACCATCTCTGAAATCGAGAAGTTGCCATTGATTAATTGCGGAAGAGGGTAACAAGCGGTTTGCAAAACGCCTCGGGGGAGTTGGGAAATCGGCTAGAAGGGCGGGAGGCAGTTTGTAGGGTGCTATCGAGTGGCGGGTCTATTTATAGAAAAGGGAAACCCTAATTTTTGGATGACTTGAAAATTTCCTAGGATTGGGTAATTCTAACTTATCGAGGTCAAAATAGGAGTTTGAGGACTATAGGAGATGCTTGAGCAAGGCTAGGTTACCTAAAAGATGCTATCACGGTAGTTTGAAGGTGACTTTGACAAGTCCTGGTGAAGGATTGGTAAGAGGTCTCCACGACTTGCGCCTCGCTTCAAAACTAACTTTTTGTTTTTGCGACCCGGTAGCGGTTGTGAGACATCATCCCATTTAATCAAAGATGTCCAACTTGGGTAAACTAATGGTGTAAGGGTGATGGGCTCATCAAATTAGGCGAGAATCGACCCCTTATTTGGTCAATTTGGAGCTGTTTTGGTCAAGCTTGGTAGTCTCTCCGCGACTTGCGCCTCGCTTCAATCCTAACTTTTGTTTTTCTGACGGCGCGAGCTGTGAACATCATGTCTCTCGGCTCCCCAAATGTCCTATTTCCTTTGAAATAAAAGCTAAAACTTATTAATTTGCTCTAATTACCCAAGTTTATATTATCAAGATACACAAAATTGCTCTATATTACAAAATTTTTAATTATTTACAACAAAAAGTTTCTAAGGGCGTTCTCCCTTAATGCGGGTCATAAGACTCATGTCTTGTCGCATTAAGGTTACTAAACTGGCGTGGATAGTCTGCGGTGTTGAATCTTCAAAATGTTGTACTATCTTTGCCTCGGCCGCCTCTTGCATTGCCGGTGGCCCTCGTCCGAAGTGACTCTAAAGTCACGTACAGCAGGCACGCATCACTTCACGCACCAACCGGCGAAGGGGGGCCGCGGGGGATTAGGAGGCCGTAGCTGCTTGTTTGGAAGTGTCTAATCTCCCTTAGCTCTTCTCTCCACCTCCTTTCTATCGGCTTTCTTCTTTGGTGGTGGCTTGGGAACCTTGGGCTTCGGTGGTGGCGGCTTTAAGGGTTCTTTGCTTAGTTGGTGCAAGCCCTCCCTCGATGACCCTAACCTGTTTTCTTCATAATATTGGTTATAGGCCTCCCATTTCTTCATGTAGGCCTCGTGCTCCCTCATCTTCCTCTCGTAGATCTTCACCACAGCCGGTGGCGTAGGCTTCCCGGGCAGGTCTTGGTTCTTCTTTCTATCCCATGCGGGTACTTTCGGGGGTTACGCACTTGGTCTTCTTTGGGGTTGCTTTCAGTCTTTGGTTGCTTTCGGGTGCTTCTGTTCATCGCCTGGGTGCTTGGAAGAGCTCCCACCTGCAGCATTAGGGTCGAAGTCCTCCTCAGAAGAGTCGTCGGAGGGGGTTTGGGGGTTCGTCAGTTCTTGCGCTCCTTGATGATAATATTTGGGTTTGGCCTCTTCCTTGGCGGGCAGTCCTTCGTTCTCCTTATGCCAGCCACGAACTTCCCTTTCTCTTTCTTCTTTTCTTCTGCTGCCTTTTGTTCCTCTTCCTTCCTTTTCCTCTTTTTGTCTTCCCTTTTCTTCTGCTTTTCGTACTTTTCGATGAACCTTCTAAAGGTTACGCTACCTCCGTGGCTCGGACACATCACACCTCATCATCATCTTTCGAGGATCTCGTGGAGTGCGTCACGAGATGGTGCGCTTGTTCTGGCTGCGGGATCTCCCGCTCTATTTCTTCATACACCTCCCTCGTCTAGTCGTCCATGGAGTTTGGTGATGTGGCCTCGTCCTCCTCCACTGGCGGTTGAAGACATCAATCAGATCAGAGGTGTCTTGCTCTTCGTCCGGAAGCGAGCGACCCCCTCTTGCGAGCCTCTCCACGAAGCATCTTCCGAATGATCTACCTTCGGTGGCTGGTGGTTTCGCTGGCGGCGGCTTCCTTCTTGATCTGTTTGGTTGGGCCATGCTTTACGGATCGTCAATCGGATAAAAGCGCCGAAAGATAAGCTAAGTTGGGAAGCGGTTTCTAGGGCTTGGGCCCGAAAAAATGAGGGTTCTACATCTATTTATAGCTTGGGGAATTTTAGGTCAAAACTCAAGTTGCTCACATTTAACATGCTAAGGCACCAATTTATCTAAAACTTATACTTATTTCAGGACTTTTTCTACCCATTGGTCTCCGCGACTTAGCCTCGTTCCAATACTAATGTTTAGTTTTTCGCGACCCGGTAGCGGTGTCGAATCACTCCCATTCTAGGGTTTTAGGTAATTAAAACATGCTATTCTAACTAATTCCTACCTTAGAATTAGCCTTACCACATTATTTTTCTCGGATTCATCATGTTTTGGTGTTCTTGGCTCAATGTCTCATAGCTTGCGCCTCGCTTCAAAACAAAAAGTTAGTTTTCGCGACCCGGTAGCGGTATGGAACCACCTTACTTGGAAAATTTTGGCTCATTCTTTTTAATCTTGTTAAATTCAATTCACTTAATTGTTACTAGCTTAGCATAACTACAAAGGTGAGAAAAAAAATTTTCCCACTTTTTTAGAGGCTTGAGGACCCTATCGGGTTAGTACTCTTGGGAACATGGTGGGTGCTTTGCTCTTGGTCTCCAAGAACATTGCTCTGATACCAGCGTGGCGTCCCCTACTCATATCACGATGCACTCACAGTATACAACCGGGGAGTTCATCCCCATACCAGCTCCATGCCAATCTGAGGGCCCTCCACATGACCTTTGCACCGTAGCGGGTTTCGATGGGAAGAGTGGAAGGGTCATTGCACCGTCTCCCTCGGGGCCTACCTAGGCTGCTTGGCGTAAACATACATGTCGTTAGCACATACATCAACATCATATGACCATCGCTGAAGGATGGTCCTCCACATATCTGCATAGGCGAAGATCGGCACATCACATAGGGAATCCTACCCAAGGCTCGGACAGGGGATGGGTGACAAAGCTTGGGTCTCGAGTTCATTCATTCCAGAATTCATGGCAATGGATTTGGGCGGCATAAGAACATGGCCTAGGGTTGTCCACTCCATCGCCCCTCTGTGCACACTTTCGCAGTAGGCTGAAAAGTGTTGGGACTGGCAGGCAGCGGGATGCATAGCCAAAGGGGGCTATATCACGGGTTGCATCTCCCGATTCCGATGGGGCGGTAGGGATCTCTCCCTCGAGAGATCTCCATCTTTGACTCAAGGTGACTAGAGGCCCCTTTGCCCGTGTGATTGCGACTTGAACTCAATGGAAGGTCATATTCACCACCTCCGAGTGTCGAGCCCATGCCTTGCCCACCGCGGTGGCAAGCCATTAGACCTAGTCCACGGTGACCCCGTGATCTTTACACACCATAGGGGTGGTTCAAGAATCGAGAACATGAACCTCCTTATAAGCGGTCGGCCCCTTCACCCCACAACCGGTGTGGCTCTTGTGCCGCAGGCCGCCCAACTTCTGATTGTGCTAGAGAGGCTACTCTAGGAGCATCAACTACAAGGCTTTTAGTCTCTACCCCCTTCCCAATACAAGGGAGTTCCGCCCAGGAGATACATCATCCAAATACATCACGGAGAAGAACTAAAAAGAACTAGATCTAATCATAGAGTTAGGTTCTTTAGTTAGTGTCAAGATCTAAGATCTAGCTAGCTACTATGGGCAATTTAATAGTCTAAACCCTCTTGATTCTATGACTAGAAGGCGGTTTAAGCTATTAAATTGACCAAACCTCTGATCCTTGAGTGGCTCCTCGACTGAGTTCAACCATCTGTTGTTTGGCGGTCGGGGAAGCGATGGTGCAAATTGGCTTGAGCGTACGGGAGGCCGGTTTTAGCTCGCAGGGCAGCCAAAGCCCGAACTCTAAAACCTAAGGGCCGAAAAACTAGCAAGCTAGGTTTTCCTACCCTAAATAGACATGGGGTTTAGGCTAGGGTTTCCCAATTACCCAATTTGGCATGTGGGATAATTGGAAGGCCCCACTGCCTTTAATGGCTAGGTGGCAAAATATGCCAACATGGAAGGTGTGCCTCATTAATGTGCACATGTGCACATTAATAATATATGAACACTCTAGTAAGTTGCCCTAGGGCTACTTACACGGCTATCGTTAGCGTACCGTCGATTCGAATTGGCGTGTATCGTGGCGAAGCGTCTGATGCTCGATCACGGGACCCGTATCGTCTTTGGAAACGTGCTCACACCTCATAAATATTGGGGAGTTACGGTAGCACAAAGGCGGGGTTTGAAATTTTGGAATGCTTCCCGAGTTGGCACTCCACTCGCCCACGGCGATTTTGACCACTGTTTGCCGTAGTAAGAACGCGTAGTCTTCGTGCATCTTCTTGTATGCTTTGTAATCGCTAATTCTTTCTTGTACCTCACTCGGTCTAAGGTGTACGAGTCTCGAGAGTTTTAGTTTGCTTTCTTGCGACGCCTTCTACATCCTAGCTTCTTTGCTTCTTGCCATACCGAGAATGGTGGGGGCAACGGCAGGCGGGATTGTCGTGTCTCAAGCGTGTTTGGAGTTGGGATTAGCTCTTCCTCGCCCAGTTTCCTGTTGTTTTGATTGAGGGTTAGGGTTACTGTTGTGAGGATTCTCGGTTAGAAAGAGGGGTTGCCCTCAGAATCGCTATATCCGGCGTTCTCCTCCGTGGCGAGGTTGGGATTGTTCACTGCTCCGGTTGTCGTTTATATGAATCGCCAACCGAGGTTCTTCTCTGCTCTTTGGGGGTTCTTGAGTCATTACCGCGCCCTTTTCCTTTGGGGTGGAATTCCTCTACTGTTCTTGGTTCTTTGTTCCGCCATTGAGTGATGTGCAGTTACGCAGCCTCCTCATGCGGCACCTGTTCACCAGCTTTCTCCTCCTTCCTCTTGGCTCTGCTTCTCTTCTTCTTGCCTTTTCCTCTTTCTTCTTGGCAGCATAGCTGCTTTCCTCTTTGCCTTTTCTTCTTTCCTCTGCCTCTTCTCTCCCAAATTCTGTAATACCTAGGCAGCTCTCCACCATGACCTTTAGTTTTGTAAATCGGCATCTTTGAACCCCACAGGTATTTCACGAGCTTGCGCTGAAGCGGCTGGGCCTATCTTCCTTCTTTTACAGCTTTGCGAGGTTTTGTTTTTGGTCCTAGCCATTTATGCGACACGGCGTCCCGATTTGGGCTTGGTAAGGCTCGGCTAATGAGAAGAGGCTTCGTGGAAAGCAGGGAGAAACCTAAAAATATGAGCCTATGTCAGAAGTAATTTTATAGGGTTTAGTTTTTAGGGTTTGGTCGATTTATTTAATCTTCGGTGAGTTTCTTTGGCGAAGTCTCTCTCCCTGTCTTAGAAATTAGGGGTCTTGTTTGAGTCTTGCTTCTTGAGAATGGCTCTAAGAGTCTTGTGGGGAGGGGTGTTAGGTTGGGACCTAACTATGCTTTCTGTAGCACTCTTGGAGGTAAATCGACCTCTCTGCTCAACACACCCAATTACACAATTCATCTTCATTACTCCCTAATTTAAGCTTTTGGCGGATCCTATCATTACTTTGACCCTTTTATTAATTTACAATCAATTTTAAGGGTCACTTTGGAGATGACTCTAAGAGTCTTGGCGGGGTGTTAGGTTGGGGTTCTTTATGTAAAAGCACTCTTGGGTATTTGTTCCAAAAGGCTGACTTGTACTTAATGTTTTGATGTTTTAACATACAGATTTCTAGCGCTATTCGAGCTTTTTTTTTGAGTCGAGGATTTCATCTTTTTATCTTACCATTTTGGAGTTCCTAAGGTCAAGTTCACAGGGTTTTATATGGGGTGGCGGCTCTAAGAGTCTTGTGAAGGGCCGTGGAGTGCGAACCTAACATGTTCTGGCGCCTCTTGGAGTCATTGGCCAAAGTGCTTGAATTTTAGTAGGGTCTCTTCACGTGCTATTTCGATTGTTTATTCCTATCTTACCTATGCTCTCTAATTATCTTAATCTTAGATAATTACTATCTCTACCGGAGAATTACCAGCTACTTTTCGAGATTTTGTGCACGGGCTTTTATCTCCAAGGTGAATGTCTGGGTTAGTCCTATAGGGTTTGATTAGGTCTTTCGATCACAGTGCGCAAGATCATAGCTCACGATACCAACTACATGGCCGTCCCTACTGCGTGCTCGCGATTGCACTCGCATTATACAAGCAGTTCATCCCCATACCAGCTCCATGCTATCTGGGGCCCTCCACGCTGACATTTACAGCGTGGTTTCCGGTGGGAAGAGTGGAAGGGTCATTGCACCACTGTCTCCCTCGGGGGCCTACTGAAGCTGGCAGGCGTAACGCCCACATGTCGTGCTTGTATACATCAACATCATATGACCATCCGCGAAGGATGGTCACTCCACCTGCTCTACTGCATAGACAAAATCAAATACGCACATATGGGAATGCACAGGGGCTTCCGGACTCAGGGATGACGGCGGCTTGGGTGCTCCGGAGTTCATTAGAGGCGAGAATTCATGGCAATGGATTTGGTGGCTGATATGAGCTTATGGCTTAGGATTGTCACTCCATCCGCCCCTCCACGTGCACACTTTCTGCGAGTGGTGCGAAAAGTGTCGAGGACTTTGGCCCAGCCAGGATGCATAGCCAAGAGGGCTACTCACGGAAGCGCCTCATCTTCCAGTTCCGATAGGCGGTAGGGATCCCACTCCCTCGAGAGATCTACATCTTGCGACTCAAAGTGGCGCTGAGGGGCCACTTGCCGTGGTAGCGACCTGCTGGAAGGTAGACACCACCCCGCGAGATTAATGAGCCATACCTTGCCATACGCCGGTAGCAAGCCGGTGGACCTAACCACAATGGTTTCCCGGTAGGCCTTACACGAGGAGAGCGTTCGCGGTAGGACGCATGAACCTCCCTTCTCGGCCGATGCGGCCCCTTCGCCCACATCCGGTGTGGCTCTTGTGCCACCGGGCGAATCTGATTATTGCTAGAGGGGGCTACTCTGAGCATCAACTACAAAGCTTTAGGTCTCTACCCCCTTCCCAATACAAGGGTTCATAGAATGCATGTCCATATGCATCCGCAGAAGAACTAAGGGGCAGATCCCTCTAACCTACAACATAGAGTTAGGTTCTTTAGTTAGAATCTGCCATCTAGAGATCTAGAGGCTGCTATGGCCAATCTAATAGGCTAAAACCTCTTGAGATTCAATGACTAAAATAGGGTTTAGACTATCCTAGTGGCCAAATACCTGATCCTTGAGGGGCTCCTCGACTGAGGCTGACCATCCTGGCTGAGAAGCGGCTGAATCTAGAGAAACTAAGGATGCAACTCTCCTAGTCAGTGGGATCGCGGTTTTGGTGAGGCAGCCAAGCAGTTAAAGCCTAAAATAAAAAATTGGGCTAAGTTAGGGTTTCCTACCCTATATATAGACAAGGGGAGTTAGCTAGGGTTTCCAATTATCCCCTTTTGGCATGTGGGATAATTGGGGAAATGGAACCCACTGCCTTTAAGGGCTAGGTGGCCAAATGTGCACACATGATGTGTGCCCACGATATGTATTTTTATTGGAAAATGTGCACATTAGTACACCAAGGTGTGGCCCACTTGGCATGAAGTGTCCCACTTGGAAATGTGTGCCCACATTAATGTGTACATTGGAAAATGTGCACATTAATAGTTACTATATTTACGGCAAGTTGCCCCCTAGGGCTACTCACACGGCTACTTGGCCCGTACCGCGTCGATTCCGGGCGGTATGCGGCGTGTGAAAGCGGCGATGCGGTATGGGTAGGGGCGTGGCTGGAAACGTCACAACACCAACCATACGAGCGGATCTACATAAACAAATGTAAGCTGATTAATAGCTTCGAAAAGGAACAAAAATAAATAGATAAAATACCTACATTGCCCTTAAAGCTTCGGAATAGGTTCGCAGAAAGAATGGCCTTGGACACGCAATCTCCTTGACCGGAAGATCAGGACATACTATTTATGGTAGAATAGAGAAATGGTGCTTCATGGGTCGGTCGATGGCCTAAATTCATGACTCATCAAGTAAGTCCTTTATTTAATTTTTTACTTGTCCTCTCGTCATAAAGGGAGAAACTTTGAAGAACCATCAAATTTCCAAAGTAAAATCCACATCCTTACACTCATATAGCTCGAGCGCCACCCACGATAACCAAAGCGGTAACCAAAAATAGCAAAGTCATTTACGGATCCCTTCGGACTATGGATTTGGAAATCTAAATCACATATAGCGAGATCTTTTTACGTGTTGAAAGGGATGGCGGTGGCTTTCTTCTTCTTAACACCTACACCCTCCTTCCTTGCTTTATCACAAACCGCCGAAACCTAGTCTAGCCTTACCAAATCATGAGATCCCTTAAAATATTAAATGGCGGCTCCTTAGGTCACCCATCAAATTAGCTAGCGCCTCTCCACAGCTACTTCGCATTACAATGCGACCTATTGCCTTCGGTAGGCAATTCAAACTGAAAAAAGAAAACATATAGCATAAAATGCAAAATAAACTACTCTAAAACTATTCTAAAAACTACCCTAACAAGCTGCTAAACTACCCTAACGCTAGAAGTAAACTACGACACATGCTAGTAAACTACCTAACACTTTTGCTAAAGTAAACTAACTTAGAGACAGAAAATAGAGTAAAATTACTAACCTCGGTGGAAAGGGTGACATTCTTTTTTCTAACTTGTAGAAGGAAGAGCATGACCATGTCATTGGTTGCAACAACGGAATATCTTAGATTGGAGTTTTACGGTGAAGCAGGTAATTCCTTTTAAAAATGCCTTCTCGAGCGTCCAGAATGACCTCTAGCCCATTTAGTTTGCTTGCTGGAGCTATCTTTCCACCCTTCTCAATTTCTAAGACAACCTTTTCATCAAGTTCAGCATATTCGCTTGCGGCCTTTCTTTGCCCTCTTTATCAACAAATCCTTATTGATCCACATTGCCTCTTGGTTGAGGACTATTCATACCTCCACCGAGCCGGACCAGGTCAAAAGCTCAAAGGATCCTGAGACGGCATGGGTCAGCCATCAAAGGCTCAGCGAGAAGACCAAGCGGCGGTGCCTTGATCAAAGCTGGCGTCCGTCAATAAGAGGCGCGCTTCGGACAAGTGATGACCCGTCCTTTGCCGCGTGTCGGCGTCGGCGGTAAAGGCATTTCAAGAGCCGCAGCCAACATTCGCGCAAATGGGGCCTCCTTCCGAGAATTAGGCACGAGGCCGGTCCAGTGTCTATATTGGGCGAGAGAGGCCATTGTACTATATATATGAAGGTAGAGCTAGCATATGGGGGGGCTAGATGAGTTTTAGTCTTGTCTCTTTTCGGTCTTCTCTCAATTCCCAGAGGCTCATGTATGTTCATCGGTGATATCAAGGGAAATATCATTTCCTCTCATTGTTCTAGCACTACATTTAGTTTTCTTCTTCTTGTTCTTTTCTTGCAAATCCCGGCGTGACATAGTCCCAGGATTCTCTGTTAGATCAAGGGTCCTCCGCAGTTTGTCTTGCAGTTAGAGACGCCGGACCCCAAACCATTTGGCCAGCCCATTTCCAGGAGTGCGGTCGTTTTCCGCCTTACGTAGCCATATGCGTGAAACTTCCGCGCAGCGGGGAAAGACGCTCCCGACGGCGTCTCCGGAGTTGGGCGCCATCATGTGAGGAAAATTTGTTAAGTGACATGTATGGATACGCTTGCGGGCGTGAGAGCCACGGTGATCACAGGGCACCGATGCGGTAGCCACCCACCGTGTCATGTCTGCGTCAAATTCGCCACCTCAAAGCGTGCAAAACATTGCTCCGCGGCCTCGATCTCTCATCACTATCGAGAGCCCTATCACGGCTCCACACGCTCAACACCTTACTTTCATACCCGGAACATGCCTTCATCCATCACTCTTCGGCCCATGCGCCTGCGCCTTCACAACCATCATCTCCCTCTACGGGTAGGCCGAGGGGGATATCCCACATGTCTCTTTTTGCTCCTCCCCGGGATTTTCCCTTCCCTACCACCTTTCCCACGCTCTTCCTGTCCTAATCTAGTCACCCCGTGAGGTCTTTCATTTTCCTACCCCCTCCAACTCACCTCAATATCCTCCCTTATCGTGTTTCGGTCCAGCCCAGCACTTTTACCTCTACCTTTCGGACCCTTAGTGACTAATCCCACCTTTGCAGCTTACAAAGGCAAACCTTTAGACCAAGTGCCGATTTATGGAAGAGGTGAGGCTCACGGTACATCTGAATGGTCATGCGCCCAGCCTCACACGAAATTCCATCTTTTCCACCATTCGCGTGGCTCCCTCATCAATGGCTCATGTCCAACAAAGCCACTTTGGAAACAAGATTGGTCCAGAAATGAAAACTGCTTTCTTTTCTCACTATGGGACCCACGGATGATGATCAACTGTCTCAAGCAACTCAATGACCTTCAACAAGAGCCCCGCAGTGCCGCGAGTTTTCAGAGACCGTCTTCCACGTGCGCTCAGCAAACTCAAGGAGTACCCCACCGCGAGCCGGATCTTGAGTAAAGTTTTCTACAAGGATTTCCTCGGCTATGGGACTCATGGTGAATACTGGCCGAAGACTTGGGCGGGCTATGATCTTGTCAATCCGCTTTCGGTCAATGTTTCCTCCGTGGCGTGGCTCGCCGGGGAGCTCCCTTTTCATTCCACCCGTCATGGTTCCCGATTTCTTGTTCAGCCTCAACACGCCCGTCCGCTGGCCTTTGATCGGATCTGGTGCCATATATGCGCAAAATATCGAGAGCCACTTGGCGAATGGAGTGCAAAACTCCACCAATGGCGCCTCATTGCTTATTTGCAACATGTGCAATCATGCCCGCGGAAGAATGCACTTTCACTCATCCTACACCCCTTTCACCCAACAAGATGGTTTTATCAAATTACCAAACTGTACCTCGGCACCAATAAGCCATGTCGGCGGCCTGCTGCCGAGGCGCCAACCCAATCAACTCTATCGACGCGGGGCAACAGCGGGGACCCAACACACGTTTACCGCTTTGATCAGCTTCCAGCTTCGGTGTTATCCTTTGTCCAAGAATCAGGGTCATACCACCACTGGCGTGTCCTCAACTCCCCCAAGTTGAGTGCGGCTTTTACAGCAATGAGACCACATCAGTCGCCTCCGCGACTTACCAACTACGGATTGCTAATGGCAAACAAGGCCAGCGTCAGTTCGCCGGAAGCCACCTCGCGCCTCGGCAATCGCGCTATCAGCGGCTCACGCCAATCCAGCCTGGATGGATCAACAAGCCACGGGAAGAAATTTTTGAATGCCCATCCTCCGGTCGGCCATCAAATTGGGTTGGTTTACGGTTTCCGCGCTTGAACCGAGCGTCCGCGTCCCATAACCATTGTTCTGGCGCGCATAACTTTGCCTTTGGTCGGCGCCATTCCTCATGCGAGAAGACAAAAGGTCAACTTTGCGGACTTGGAGAAACTCATGCGAATGTCATGCCTAAAAGTTAAGCCAAAGCATTTTTGAACCTCATGCAAGGCTGCTGAAGGCCGCCGCGTTGAAAGCTATCATCCACGTACCACCCGCAGGAAGCATAACAGCGACAAGGCAGCACCTTCCATCCTCCAACCTCCGGCTCTCGGACATATCCCAATATGTGGCGAGGAGGTTGCGACTACTCAAAAGAAGTTCGCGCTTCGCCCTACCACGCTTGCTCCGCGCACCTGTGGATCCAGCCGATCCTTTTTCTCATGTGCCTGCTGGAACTCCAGAGGAGCTAGCCAAAAATCAAAATTCCTTTAAGCTTAGCAGCTACAATTTTGAAACTACGTCACCAGCTCTCAAGGACCGGTTACCACTCCGGCTGACAGTTTGGGGGAACATTGCTACCTCTACTCCCCGGTCCATGCCGCGGTGGGCAATCAACAAGTCGATCATGTTTCAGAATTGGCGGAGGTAAGCGCTGATCAATCTCATCACGGGATAAACTCCACTTAAACAAATGGGCGTAAACAACTCTATAGGTGCCCCATATGACATCAAATTGGCCAATGGCCATATCCACGAGACCTCAAAGGCGTCCGCGCCTCTTCTTCACATCAACATAGGTGATCTCAGTTCCCCTTGGAATTTGGTGTTTGGAAGAGCTGGAGAAGATCGGTGATTATATATGAAATGTTGGTCGGCGGACCTTTCTCCGCGCCCAGAGCCAAGAGCATTCATTCTTGGAGCCACGGATGAGTTAGTCATCAGCGATGAGTGCCTCAATGCCACCATGGACTTGAAGCAGGCAAAATCATTTTCGAGTCGACAATGCTGAACCCTCTCTCTCGGAATACCGACTGCGAGGCGCCCGGAATATTTATCAGGATTCGGGAGGCTCCACTGGCAGTGCGCCTCTGTCATCTGCAGAGTATCGCGATCCTTGGGAGAAATGACTCTTGTCCGGGACGGCTGTGGCTGCTTTGCTTGACCTTACGGCTCCTTGCAATCGAATCAGCGTGTTGATCACTTTTTGAGCCAGTGAACCTCTGCGGCTCACCGGTGGAAATTACTTATTTACATCATGAAGCAACCGTGCTTGGAAACTTCGAGCGCTTCCTTTTTCACCACCACCAGGCGCCCACGCATCTTTGTTATGCCCCTCACGCTCCTTATTGTCCGGAACATGGAGATTATCCCCCATATTGAACTCAGCGTAGAGATTTGGCGGGCGTAGGCAACAATAGAAGCTGGTCAGGATTAGCTGCCAATCTTCCGACACCCTATGCGTACTTGAGGCCGTCCGCGCTTTCAAAAGTTCAAACACATTTTAAGCACGGAGCTTCTGAGAAGTCTTGGGGGATCAACAAAACTTTGGGGAACTCACCATTCCTGCAAGTCGTGCCGCGCCAGGTCTAACTTAGCGGCGGTGCGGCTCAACCCCAATTGCATTGATGGCGTCAAGGCGATTGACAAACTCCTTCTTTGCAGGTTTTGATCTATGAGGGTCAAACATTCTGAGTGGGTGAGCCCCATGGTCATTGCACTCAAACACAATGGTAAGATCGGCGTTTGTGGTGGATCCCAAGAAACTCAATGTCCAGTCCGCGGGCGTGATCATTTCCCCTTCCCTTCACGGACGGGTTACGGAAGAGGTTCTTGGACATGAGATGTACTCCTTCATAGGATGGTTTTACGGCTGTGCGAGGATCTCAATCAAAGAATCGATCAACTCAAGACTTACCTTCACCACCCGTTAGAAATTTACTTTTTTGCCTATAAGGTGGTTCCTTTTGGATTATCGAGCTCTCCATCCACGTTTCAGCGTATCATGCTCTCAGGATTTTTCATGATTTTATGAAGGAAAATCCCTTCTTACCATTTTTCAAGATGACTTCTCACGCCTCTGATTCCATAGGTGACCATTTGGATAAATTGGAACTTGTCTTTGAAACATGTGGTATTCAGGCATTAGTCTCAATCAGAAATGCACCTTTTAAAACCGCCGGTGTTACTGTTGGGACATGTGGTCGATAAGCCGGAGTCTTCACCCGCGGATCACGCCAAAAATCATTTTGTGTGCTCAAGGCTCAAGCACGATAATATAAAAGGGGAAACCGCGCTCTTTCTTGGGTAAAGTCAGGTATTACTCCACCTTCATTCACAGCGGACTGCATGCATTGCAGATCCATTCATAAACTCCACGGGTGATATGAATCCACACAGGCTTAAGAATTCCCAGGCGGATACTTTGCTTTCAACGATTGAAGCTCTTGCTTTTCGGGTGGTTCTTGTTCCTCCTCAATGGGACAAGCCCTTTCATCCATGTCGATGTCTCGGCCTTTTGCTATTGGAGGCTGTTCTTTCGAAATATGATGCGCCTGCGACAAACCAAACGCTTCGCCCGGTAGGAAACTCAATTGGCTGAGCGCAACTACTACGCCCGCAGGCCGAAGCCTTGGGTTTTAATTTTCTGCGTCCAGCAGCTTCCGTCACTATCTTTTGGGCTGATCAAAATCAAATTCTTTGTTGACCACCGAGGCACTTCTTTACTTGATCAACAAATCCGCCCACGGGCGGCGCATTTGCTCGTTGGGTCTCGCCTGCAAAATTTACCTTTTGAAATTGTTCACAAAGGCGGCAAATCTCATGTTGTCCCGGATTATCTTTCCGCATCCCACCTGAGATGATCCCTCCCTTTGGAGTCTCCGAGCGCCTTTCACGGCGGCTCAACTCTTTACGGTCGGCAACACCTCATTGGTTTCATGACTTTCAGCATTATCTCCTCACGAGCTCTTCCACGAGAGGGCGCCCGCGCTCTCTCCAGCCAGCGACAATCCCGTGCGCCATCAATTTCTCGCGAGTCCGTGACGCTACACCATGGTTGCAGGCCATCTTTACAAAAGGGTAAGGATACATCCTTACGTATTTGTGTTCTCCCCTCATGAGGTCGGATGACCCGTTGAGAAGCCGCAGAAGGGCTGGGTGGTGAGGCCATTTTCATGGAACGCCCGCGACCGCCAAAATCCTTCTTGCTGAAGTTATTTTTGTGCAGCTCTTCAAAAGGCAGCTCGCCCGCCCTTGCGTGTTTTACCCGGCGTGGGGCGGTACAGCATGGCGGCTCTTCCTTTAAAGCCGGTTGCCGCGCCCTTCCCGCGCCGGCAAATGGGGAATGGATTTTTGTGGGACCATCGATCTCTGTGACACACCGTGCCGCTACGTCTGATTTCTGCCCGACTACGCTGCAAATGGGGCGCTTGCGCGCTTCGGAACAACTGCTTTAGGCGGCCGCGGCCAAAGTCATCTATCAACAAATCATCCGCAGCGATTGGCTGCCCCGCGGAGCTGGTCGGTGTCGTGGTCAATCCATTTTATCAATCACACCATCAAAGGGTACGGCGGATTATCTCATTACATCATCACAAGAGCACACCTTACTATCCTCGGGGGTGCGGTTTGGCTGAAGCACCAACAAAACTACGGTCACTAATTCTCCAAGAAAATTTGTGGCGGCTTCGCCTTGGCCAGCAAAACAAGCTTCCCTCTTGTTCTTTGGGCTTACAATACTTGTTTCCAAAATAGCTTCTGAGGTCACCCCTTTCAAATTGGTTTATGGTGTCAAAGAAGCTCATGCGGTTTGAATACGCCGCCAGCTTACTCCGTTTTTCAAGCTGGCTACTGCCCATAATCCGCTGCTTTGCCTCAAAGGGTTTATCAATTGGAGCAGTTGGATGAACTTAGAAGAATGTTTATATTAGGTATTCTTCATGGACCTTGATTTGCAAATCCTTACACTTGACAAGCGGTGAAGACAAAACATTCCTTGAAAGGAAATTTGGTTCTTCTTTTATGATTCTCGTTACAAAACTTTTCGGGGTAAACTTAAGTTTTAGATTGAAGCAGCCCTTATCAAATTGTTCAGAGTAGTTCGACCCGGCGTTTTTCAGCGGCTGAGTTAGATGGCACTCCATTACCTACAGCGGTTAATGGCTTTTAGCCTCAAAACATTTCATACAACGAAGTGCACATCCTAAGCGGATGTTGTTCTAGACCGCATACCTGTGAGATAGTGACTAAACGGCATATTTATATTATAGGTGGAATTTTTACAAAATGTAGAGGCGCAACCGATAAAGCTCATATGGAAGACGCGCCTATATACAAAAAGCGAGGGCTCGAGCCCTATCTACTCTACGTCTAAGAAGAAAAACCCTCTACTCGGGGTTTTGGGCGAGAGAGGTGATCGCAGCGAGGATGTGGTAGAGGTTACGCGCTTCGGGATCGAAGGTCGCGGAGAACCACCTCCATCCGTTGGTCGCCGGTCGGGATGTTGACCATCTGCGACACACCGGCCATCCATTCTCGCGCCCGCGATTGTGGCTGAGAAGGTCGGACAATTCATCTTGCCGGGTAATCCCTCGGCAGGTTAAAATTGGGCATAGTGCGGTCCTGCGTTCAAACCCGGCTGGCCCGGCCATGTCTTTGGCGCCATCGGATACCGCCGTTTTACTCCGGTTAGTCTTATATAGCCAAGCGGGAACTCCTTGTCGGCGTGGACCAATCACATAAATGTAGCGATGTTTGCAATGCGAAATTTGTTTCTAAAATGAGAATCTTTTTCTCGCCGCATATCAGCCATGGTACGCGACACATTCGCTTTTAATGATATCCGCCGAGTTACCCGGCGTGAATGCCATTTCTTCTTTTCCGCTGTCCGGACATTAATGTGTGTCGCCCTTTGTCACATCCCATCATTCTCTCATAGCCTCATCTCCCACCCGTTCATTCCTTCTCCATTTTGTTGTTTGGGGACTTAGCCACATTTTTACTTTCCTCAAATCGCCTCCTTGGCATCTTTTCGACACACAGCACCATCAGCGGTTCGCGACTTAGCCCTTATCATGCCCTTCACCCACCTTTCGCAGCCCTAAACCTTTAGATCTCTCTGGCCTTAGGTCTTTTTGTTCTGCGCTCTCAGCCTTCTTCAAGCAGTTCCTTCTATTAGCTTTTTAAGCCATGGCTGCCCCCAAACTTTCTACACTTCAAACACGCTCCAGGGGATCACGACTCTTTTTAGTGCAGTGTCTTTCACCGTAGCCCACCTTCGAGAGGCCCTTGTTGGTCGAGGTGAGTGGCGGAGCGCCCTAAGCTTTCACGAATTTTCACAAATGGAGCTCAGGCCCCAAATCCGGCGCAATTACGGCTGATTCATCGCACACACATCGTCAGCGGCGGGAAGGATTTACTCTGGTGGTGATGGCACCACCATTTTACTTGCCTTACTTTCGACATTTGATTTAGAATTATTCCACATCCCTTTGCAAAAACCTTATACGTCTCTTGGGCTGCTTCACCCGGGGACAGCCAGGGCGTCACTTCCGATTTGGCTATTGCTTATCAAACCAACTGACATTGCCTCACAAATATTGCCAAACCCTGTAGAGACTTTTTGTGAAGTTTACGTGGCGAAAGTGCTTGGGCATTCATTAAGAACACCCCACATCAATAAGCCATTTTATAATATGGTCATCAACTTGCCATTCACTCCACTCTGCATGTCGATTGGCCTGAAGCTTTTATTCTCTAGTCTTCTTCAAAGAGTATTGGGCCGCGTGGGGCTACCCCCTCCTCTGTCCTCACAGGGGAGAATTTCAGTGGGTGGCCATCTTGAGGCCCTCATTAGATCATTATCTTCCAGTTCTTGAGAGCCCTTCCACTTCCCATACCTCCACTTTCGGCTCTCTGCATTCAGTCAACTCAACAAAATTTTGTACCTTCCGCCAAACCTCCTAAGTCTGGCGTGGCATGCACCGTGGAGTGTTGAAGTTGCTACAGCTCAACCAGAACAAGTAGAGGAAGAAATTGGTGATCTTTGAGAGCAGGCAAAGTTCAAAAGTGTCTTTGAAGGCTCAAAAGGGAATCTTGATTTTGCAAGTTCTTCTTGGAAGTTCGAGGAACATGTGAAAAAGGATCCAGCCCCGGGTCAATGGGCTGGAGATTGAAAGGAGGTAAAAGCGAGAGACTTCCTTGGCTCCCGCCCGGCGACAATATTGGGATGTCACGTGTGAGGCGTCCACCCGTGGAGGTGGAGACTCACTTGTATTCTTGGCCGGCGTGTGGTGGCATGAACATTACGCCAAAGTTACGCCTTCCGTGACTGCATAAGTTTCAAAATGCTTTGTCTCACTTTGGGCATGGCGTGAGGCATGAGCTTGTCAAGATCAGGGGAGCAAAAGTGTACTTTTTGTCATCATCATGAGGAATGGTGTCCACTGTAAAGGCGGGAAGCCCTGCGTGTCATGAGAATGATAGTCAAAGGCGTGGCTTGGGGTGTGGCCTGTGAGACCAACCCAATTTGGCTGTTATGTCTGAGGAGGGTTGAGGCACGATAAATCTCCTCTGACTTTGTTGATCCATGGAGGTGGAAGAGCCTTATTTGGTATTGTTGAGTGGCCGTGGAGGCTGCACTTAAAGCTTGGCCGAGCCTTGTTTCCCAGATTGGCCACCTGGATTGTCTGGCGTAGAGGCGGGCCAGCCCAGGTTGGTGGAATCACAGAGTTGAACTTGAACTACTTGGCGATTGAGGACCCCTTTCCGTGGTGGTGTGACCCATGCTTGACAATGACCAGCGTGGAAACTTTGAAGGATCAAATGGAGACGGTTTACTTATGGGCCCGTGTAGTTCTTGAGAAGGGTTCTTTGTTGAGATACTAGCTTCTTTGTTCTTTGAATGGGATATTAGCGAGGCTGAAATGGCTAGCGTTGTTGAGGGGGTGATACGGACTTGAAAGAACCATTTTATTTGAAAAGGTGTAGGATGAATGCGGCGATGCGATCTTAGGTGCGTGATTGCACATATTCGGCGTTTACAATGAGGAGAGGCCATTGGAGGAATTACATTCATTGGCCAAAGTGACATGATATTTACAAATGGTACACGGATGTGAGCACGTTGTGGATTTGCTTGTTGAGGTTGAGCGAGTTCGAGGGACCATAACGAGGGGGAGCATAAAGGGAGTTAGGTGAGCAACTCCTCGGGAAGAACATTAGCCAGTGATTGACGATTCGATAGCTGTTCGAGACTTGAGACGCAAATATTGATCATGAAGTGAATGGCGGGAGAAACCACGAAACGGGCAGGCTCTGCGTCAGGCCTCTGAAGTTCTTGTAAGAATGTGGAGAGCGGTCATAAAATCCACAGCGGGGCTAAGATGAGCTCTTGTTGAATCATTGAGTTGCCCGAGGAGTAGCGATCATCGCTCCAGGTGGTGCCATAATGAGGCAGGAAAGCGGTTTTCATTTACGGCCCTTTCTGTTTTCCGGTGGCTTTGTTGGCCATCAACCTTTGATGAGGGCACCTACGAGTGTGGTCGAAAAAGATATGGTGAGTTGGGGCTGCGTGCTGACCATTGAGAATAGCTAAGGCTAAATTCTTCCATGTGTGCCAGGCTTGCACTCACGATCCGAGGGTTTGCCCTTAGTATTGCCAAAAAGTGGGATAAGGCGGCTTCAAATTATGAAGTTGGTGGAAGATGGAAATGGCGCCGAAGCGGATTAATTAGGAAGGATAAATAAAAAACTATAAATAGCGGAACCGAAATTGAAAGAACAAAGAGGTGAAACAGAGCTGTAGATACTCGCGCTCGCTATCAGTGAGGAAGACAAGCCGATCAAATAAACTCCGTCAATGGTTAATCGCCAGACGTCTTAAAAATGGTAAAGCGAAATCCTCTTTCTCATTAAAACCAAAAGAACATAATCAAATGCTCAATGGAAAATTAATAAAGGTGTAACGAAAAATAAATCTTATCAGGAAATCAAAAAAATAAAGCTGACGAGGAAGTATCGTCGTCGAAGAGGAAACAATACCTGAGGGGAGACCACAGTCGAGAATGAACGCAGAAATTCCGGAGGAGCGATTGAGCAGAGGTGGAATCTGACGACCACCCTCAATGTCGCCGGCGAGAATCATACATGTCCACAGCGGCCTACAGCGTCGTTGATGGCGCTCAACGAAGCGGCAAATACGGCAAAAGTTCGCCGAGGGGTGAATCACAGTGACATGATGAGGAAAATGGAACCGGCGGCCGGCGGCGGTGTTTAGCAGAGATGCGGGTCCGGGAACTCTGCAAAAGCGACCCTACTGTGAGACCCTTGGATCCTAACGGGCGGCCGGGGAACTATGTCCTTGTGGGATTTGCAAGAAAAGAACAAGAAAAAGAAAACGAGAAACGGGGAAAACAATGTGACCCTATGTCGAGAAAGCGTTCTTGATATCAATGGAAATACATGAGCTCTACGCCAATGAGAAGAACAAAATGAAGACAAGACTCAAAACTCATCTAAAAATCATGTGCTAGCTGCTCATATATATAGTACAATGGCCTTTGGCCCAAATGAACTCTCATTATTCTGGGTCTTGGAGCTCATGAAGAAAGCGACTTTTCGAGAATACTGGCGGTGCCTCTTGAAAAAACACAATAATCCTTGTGGCGAGGTGGTGTGGTAGTAATGTCGGTAGCCAGCCTCTTGTTGGCGCCGGTGGTCTTTAATACTAGCGTGGTCTGGCTGCTTGGTCTTCTAGACCTTTGTGGACCAGCATGGGAGTTTTGTGGACTTTTGGACTGACTTGGTCTAAGATGGTATGCATGAATAGTCTGTGCGAGAGGCAAGACTGTATTGAGTCCAACTATACCGGTATTCTTTGCTCCCTTCGAAATATCTCAATACTCTTTTGGTACGCTGCTTGATGTGTCTTTCCGGTGTCATTATTGTATCTGTAGAACATTCACAATCGCGGGCATGTCGGGCCTCTATAAGGAATTTCTAACATCTCCTCTCGTTCCTTATAAATACGTGGGCAAAGCCTTTTTGAAATCTTCATTCCTGGTACAAAACTGGTGATCTAGTAGAGTTACATTACGTAAATCTCTTAGTCTGTCCCGATCACTGTGTTAATATATTTTTCCTGAGAAAGTGTAATCCTTTTGTTTTTCCTGTCACGTGCAATTTCAACCCCTAAAAATTGTTTTAACTCACCTGAGTCTGACATTTGGAATCTTTCCTTCAATATGTTCTTGCATTTGTCTAAGATCATTGTGCTGCTAGCTGCCATAACACAGTCATCTACATATAATCCCATTATGCAATAATCTTGCTCATCTCTGAAGAAGTACACATTTCCATCATACTTTAGTGCCTCAAAACCCTGTTCATTGTCAATGCATTTGTTCCATTGTCTAGGTGATTGCTTCAGACCGTACACTGCTTTCTTTAGTTTCCAGACTTTGTTTTCACCTTCCTCAAAACCAGGGGCCTGTTTCATAAAAATTTCTTCTTCTAAATCTGCATTTAAAAAGGCTGTGCTAACATCCATATGATGTAGCTCTAGATCATAAGGATTTGCCATAGCAATTAACATTCTAACACTTGTTAACTTAACCACTAGAGAATAGGTCTCTTCATAGTCTATTCCTTGTTTTTGAGAGAACCCCTGAGCCACAAGTCTCGCCTTATACTTAGTACTTCCATCTGCATTTAGCTTTAACTTATAAACCCATTTGTTTCCAACAATGTTTTGATTTTTAGGCATTTCAACCAATTCATAGGTTTCAGTTCTGTCAAAGGCATTTATTTCATCTTCCATTGCTTTTCTCCACATGTTCCCATTTAAACTATTTAAGGCATCCTCAAAAGTTTCAGGAATTCCATTCTCCAAGACCATTAATGCTTCACTTCTGATTTCTTTGTGTAACCTGCTGCTTTTACCACCTTTTTCTCTCCCATAATCTTCAACATTTATGTTTAAATCCTCCTTTCCGCGGACGTTAAAAATTTCTTCCTTCCTTCCTTCCTTCCTTCCTTCCTTCCTTCCTTCTGTTTTCCTTCTCTTCTGTACTACTCTTGGGCTTTTAGGAGGATTTTCTAGATCATTTATAATATTCTGATTTTGTTCAATCTCCTCCTTTTCTTCATCTTCATCACTATCACTTTCAGCATTCTCATATTTTAATTCTTGTGATGGTTCCCTTAATTCTTCTGCCTTATTTTGCTCCTCTTCTGCCTGAGACTTTGTCATTTCAGTTTGCATAGGCTCGATATTAATTCCCCTGGGCTTGTATAATTCCTTTTCAACAAATTCCACATCTCTGCCGACTATAACTTTCCTGTTTGCAGGGTCATATACCCTATACCCCTTTGAGTGATCATCATATCCTACTAAGTAAGTAATTAATGATCTATCATCAAGCTTTAACCTTTTTTCTTCTGGTATATGGGTATAAGACAAGCATCCAAAAGCTCTAATTTTTCATAATTTGATGGTTTTTCTGACCATAATTCATCTGGACTTTTTCCTGCTAGTATCTTTATTGGTAATATATGCTGTACTATCACAGCTATCTTGACTGCTTCTTCCCACAAGAAATTAGGTAGCCCAGAACGTTTCAGCATTGCTCTAACAACATTTAGAATGCTTTTGTTTTTTCTCTCAGCTATGCCATTTTGCTGAGGGGTATAACTGCAAGTATACTGTCTTTTTATTCCATTCTTCTGGCAATAAGTTATAAACTTTGCTGACATGTACTCTCCACCTCTGTCTGATCTAACACACTTGATCCTTTTACATGTAGAACATTCTACTTCTGCTGCAAATATTTTGAAAGCCTCAAAAGCCAAGTTCTTACTTCTCAAGCAATAAACTCTTGTTTTCCTACTGTAGTCATCAATGAAAGTTATAAAATACCTCTTACCTGATATTCCTGTTATGTTCAATGGTCCACAGAGGTCTGTGTGCACAAGTTCCAAGATCCCTTTAGCTCTCTCCTTTGATCTTGTAAATGGCAGCCTGCATTGTTTACCCAACATACATCCTTTACATGTATGGTCAGTCACTTTAGTATTTGAGATTTGTATTAACCCTTTGTTTATTAGATACTCAATGTTTTTCAAATGTGTACGGCCAAGCCTCTCATGCCAACATAGTATATCAGGAACAGTAGCTATGTTTATGCTGTTCAAACAATGAGAGTATATCCCAAACAAATTGCCAACACGTTTCCCTAAAAATTTCACTTTATTTCCTTCAAAAACCTTACATTCAAGTTGCTCAAATACAACTTTAAACCCATGTCAACAAGTTGACAAACTGAAATCAAGTTTCTGACTAAACTTGGAACACATAATACATTTTGCAGATTTACTGCTTTTCCTTCTAGATCAAACAATTCTAAAACTCCTACTTCTTCAATCCTTTGCAAACTTCTATTCCCGACTTGTACATGTCCTCCTTTGTTGCTTTTGCACTCCTTTAACAAACTTGATGAGCAAGTTATGCTCTTTTCAGCTCCATTATCTAAAATTCGGAGATTGTCATCATCAACATTGGAACAAGCAACAAAAGTTTCAGAATTTCTTACTTCATCATCTGTTTCTGAAGTTCCTTCTTCCAGTTTGACCTCTTCAGCCATATTTGCTTCAAAAGCACTCTTTCCTCTTCCCCTACCTCTCCCTCTTGCATTAGAGAATCTTCCTCCCCTGCCTCTACCTCTAGAATTATCTTTAGGAGTTGAACAAGTTGAGGCATAAGGACCTCTGCCACCACAGTTGTAGAAACTTATTTCTTTGGTCAGATTTAGACAATTTACCTTAATGTGACCATGCTAGTTGCAATGAAAACAGGGTCCAATTCTGCCTCGACCTTCCCCTTTATTTTTTCCTTTTGTAAACAAAATTTGACTTGCTTCTTCCTCATCACCAACTTTACTTTGCTCTATTTCAGTTTTCAACATCCTCTCGGCTTCTTCTCTGTTTCTAGCTATTGTCCTTATGAAAACAGAAATGTTACCTAGGCTTGTCACACTTCTGGAAATTACCAACACTTGCTGCTGCTGTGAATAAGCCACCCCTGCACCCTCAAGGTCTGCAATTATGTTATCAAAATTCTGCAAAAATTCATTCACATTACTTTTGTCAACAAGTTTCAGCCTTCTCAATTCATTTTCTAACACATCGATTTGTGAAGAAGTTTTTTCCTCATATTGCATCAGCATATACCTCCACATTTCTCTGGGATGTTTCCCTCTCAATTTCAGAACAATTCCTGAGCCTACTTTGCTCATAATTATTCCTTGAGCTTCACGTACCTTTGCTTGATTTTCACTGCTACCTCCTACTCCAGGGAATACACTAATTCCTTTTCCATCACCTTCAACTGTACTCTCACCTTCTGTTGATGAACTTCCTTCTTCAGCTACATTTGAAGACTTGTCTTCAACACCTTTAGCTACTGCACTAACTGGCTCAATAATATCCCATAAATCCTCCACCTGTAATACATGTTTTATTTTTTCTTTCCAAACCTGGAACCCTGAGTCTCCCTTGAATACTTCAATTCAGTAATCCTGCACCAAAACGGCTAGACATTTTCTAGCTCTGATACCAGTGTGAGAATAATGTCAAACAATTTCCAAAACAATATGATTTTCAACAAGAAATAATGTCTAGGCCATTGAATTGCTTTTTAGGCAAATTTGTCTTGCATATGCTACCACAAACCTTTATAAAATCGAATTTCACAAATGTAGTAGTTCAAGCACTTAACAGAGATGCATTTTAGCCACCACATTTACTCATTGTTTATGAGATAATAATGAGGCTTAGAATATCAATTCATTGAAGATAAAATCAATGAATAATCACAATGCTAATAAACCATATTCTTCCCCTTACCTTCTCGACTAGTATATCCAATGCACCTAACTGTCAATAGAACAAGAACTACAATAGACGACTTCAGCGTAATTTTCGATGTTCCTTCTTAGGTTAATATAGAGCAGTTCCGACGGTGATGGAACCGCCCTCATCTTTAGCGACCCCGTCCTTCACAGGATTCCATATCCATTCCTGTTTCTATTTTCAAATAAACCTTTGCCTCCATTTTGCTCGATGTTGTGATTATCCCAACAATAATAATATATTCAGTTTAAACCATTAAGGTATATTGACCTTATTTTTCAACCATAAACCATAGGGAAGACATGAATATCCCATATTCATATTATTTCGAATCAACCCTAATGGATCTTGCCTTCATTGCTTATCACAGGTTCTCAATTCAACTGCAACCAGGTTCTCACTGAACTCATGTTTTCAATGCTACAGTACTAGCTCTGTCAAATTTTAACTTTCTGCTAAAGTTGTGAACTGAACAAACTCTCGCACCTGGAGCTTTTGTAAAATTAGAGGTAGGAATTGTAAGCAGAATCCTGGAGCTTTTATAAAATTGGAGGTAGGAATTGTAAGCAGAATTGTTTAAAGTAGAGCTGTCCATTTGTTTATGCTCCCTTTTTATATATTTTCATGTTTGGTGAAAGGAGAAGAAATAAGTCAGGATGAACTTATGGTGCTATTTGAAACAATAAAGTTCCCCTTTCTATAAGAAATATCATAGTTGAACTCTTTTGGCTTTTCAAAGCATACAATATCATGACACTATTCATTGTATTTCTTTCATTTACATTTATTGAACATCATAGCCCAGCAAAATTAGGTTGTGCACATGGAAATTAGGTTATCTGCAACCTGATGATGTGTGGGAATGTATTCCACTGTTACAACAGCTTTGGTTACCATTTCTCTTGTGAAGTGTACATGCAGTTCTATATGCTTAGTCCTCTGATGTAACACAGTAGGAGAAGTTTGAAAAAGTTTAAGCTCATCAAGCAAACATCTTGCCCCAGACAATTTCTTTTGTTGCAAGTGTTGTTGAGTTGTACTCAGCCTCAGCGGTAGACATGGCCACCCTCGCTTGCTTCTTGCTTTTCCATGCAATTGCAGTCCCTCCTAATATTAAACAAAATCCAGAGGTGGATTTTCTTGTGTCAACAGTTTTCAGTGATATTCGGGTCGTTGGATGTCGCGTTCGAGCAATCTTGGCCAATGTTCGGTGTGACTCGTTTAATATAAAGCGTCATTTAACTATTAGTTAGAAATACAAAATTGTTGCATTGTGGGAGGGGTTGGCGTCTTTGCATGTATGTACATAGGGTTCCTCGCCTACCGTTGGACGCCTTGTACGAATATCACCAACAACAACACCGGGGGAGGGGGGGTATGGAGGGATTATATTCCCAGGGGTTTCACCAGGACATATGGGGATACCTTATATGCGTGCAAGGGATCACCAGAAAACCCCTGTATACGACATTTTAGAGGTGGAAAATCCCTATGTACGTAAATAGGAAAAGCCAGTTTCCATGCCCCCTTCCATAGATGTACTTACGGACTATCTTAGTTTTTACATACCCCTACCCGATCTTGTACTTGAGTTTGTGCACCTTAGCTTTATTTAGAGAAAAAATGGTCTTTAGAGAGGAGAGAGAAGAAATATGTGGTTCAGGAGTTATATTAGAGCTGAGCATTATCATCTTTCGTCCCTCCTTAATTGTATGTCTAAACTTATATCTATAAGTTCACTCAGTTTAAAGGAAATCGTCTATGGGTCATCTATTTTCAAATTTGTGTTGATTTAGTATATCCATACTCCTCTTGCTCCATAAGTTGGGACATATGTCCTTGCTCTTGCTCCATAAATTGGGGCATGTGTCCTTGCTCTTGCTCCATAAATTGGGGCATGACTTCTTGCCCTTGCTCTGTAACAACCTTAAGGCTATATCCGGAGCCGTTGTAATTTGGCAATGCATTTGCATCTTCAGTGCGCATGCATCCCCATGTGCTTGTTGCTGGACTGATCCAAAACGTTTCTTGTATTGTTTCTATGGTGTAGCAGCTACTAGCAGCAGCCTCAGAATAACTAAAGGGGAGTTCACAACTCATGAGAAATTGTGTTACACGATATGTACTATCATGAAATTATATGCCCATAGCAACACTTATTATAAACCATGGATTAATAAATGCCAACATTTGGTGGCTTAACATGCATCATTTATCTCTTTACGTTAAAACAAATTATATCTTACTAGTAATGGGGCCTGGCCATTAGAGGAAATTTGAGATCTCATTTCATCCTCATAAGAATCCTCCAATGGAATGGCTTACCCTCTATTAACTACAATTAATGCAGCACCAACAACTTCATTGCTGTTGTTTTTTCCCCATAACTTTTGATCCACTTATCAAAATGTTGCGGCGTTTGTTGCATTAGTTGTGGAATGAAAAGATCTTTCCAATGATATATGGTTATGATGTATTTCAATATGGTCATATGCGTTAACCTTAAAACAATATTGATTTTTTGCTTATTTCTTATATATTTATATCGTAAAAGATGTATGGATGGATTATCACTAGATAGATCTTGTGAAGACGAACCCATTGCTACAAAAAGTTTTTAAATCGGAGTTCTGGATCAAAAGTTATAATGAAAAAATGATACTACAGAAGTTAGTTGCAGCTGCATTAATTACAGGCTGCCACATAATACTGGAATGAGATATACTGGAGCTCTTCTCTTATTGGACAGTTTAAAAAGCTGACATGGCATTTTAAGCATCCCTTAATGGGACAAAATGTGATCTCATTTTTCCTCTAATGGTTGCCGGGCAAAAGTACAAATATATGTTAATGAAAGTCATTTGGTTGAGTGATGCTAGACAAAATCGACAAATTAGATATTGAGAAGTGGGATGTTATTTAGGTTAGAACTTACCATATAAACATCATAGACTATCTTAACATATATAATTATTGGAGGGCGATTTTCATATCACGACACGTCAGCTTTTTTCGTGCGCAACACTTCTATAGAATTTTTTTCGACACGTTGCAAACTTTTCTGGCTATGGCATGTTCGGCAACTGGCAACCCACTCCTCCGGCTATGGAATCGCCCAGCACCCATCTGCATCAAGCTCTTCAGTCTGTTGGAGGAGTAATGCCGCATTAGCGCACCTTTTATGTTTTGAAGCGAATGGACTTGAGATGAGAGCAGTTGTGCCAAGTTTTTGCTGGCTATGGCGTATGCTTTGCTTGGATGCCAAGCTACATCGCTTAGTTGCAATCTTTTGCGACGATTTATTTTTTGGAGGGTTTGCAAGGTGTGGATTTTGTTTTCTTTGTGTTTCTTGGCTTCTTTTCTAGCAGATGCCCCTGAGATTCAGGGGTTTGAAGGCTTTTCCTAATACTGGGCGTTTCAGAAACTCTGTTTCTTTCCCTGCTAAATCTTTTCCAGTTCTTCGCATATCATGTGCAGCAGTAATGGATCATGTGCTCTGTTTTTATTCTAATCTTCAGTTCATTTCTGTACCTTAGTCTAGAGCTTTATCATAGAAAGTAGATCCTTTTGTTTTGCATATAAGCGAAAAGGAAAATTTTTGTCGGACTCTTGATGCATATGAGAGACCTAAAGTTTACTTCGTATGCATTGCTGAGACAACCCTAATCTTACAAAATATTTTCATACCCTGATGTCAGGCTGAGCCAGCGACTTTAGAAACTGTACAAAAGATCATTGCCTGTCAGTTGTCTGTGGAGCCTTCCTCTGTTACACCAGATGCCAAATTCTCAGACCTTGGAGCAGATTCTCTTGACACTGTGAGTTCGAAAACCTTTTAAAATAGTCTGATTTTATGAGATGTTTTTCTGATACTAGATATCATCTTAACAGGTGGAGATTATGATGAACCTAGAAGAAAACTTCAAGATTTCTATTGCTGAAGATGGAGCCAACAACATTGTTACTGTGGGAGATGCTGCAAACATGATCCAAGATCTCATCTCTAAGCAGAATTGAGAATAGGTATTGGCAATGGAGCAGGGAAACATGGATCCTGTTCGAGATATTGGGAAATATGTTTTAAGATGTCATCTTTTAGAAAAATTTGTGTTTTAACTCCACGAGTAATAGAATTTCAGACTTTTTGTTATTTGATTCAGTGTTCCTTTAAGAGCGAGGATGATGAGGAACAAGCTCTATCCTAATGGTGGATTTATTTTTTTATTTTAATCCGTAAGCGTGAAGATGTGCATCTAGTGCAACGTAATAGCATGGCCATATGCTTTTCATTTCATTATTATATTAATTATATTACTGTTTTGATGGTCAAGTTTGTCTTACGTCTTAAACTCTTAGGCCTAGATATTATTCCTTCTTTAGAACATAAGGACCTTTACAGTACACTTGCATCTCCAAAAAAATAGTGTGTAAAATGAACCAATAGCTATTTTATTTATTTTCTGTCAAATTAGCAAATTAGTGCCCGACAATATTTCAAGCTAATTGTTAAGCGCTAATTTGAAGCGGCAGTCTTAGCGACTTAACCTTGAATATTTGTCCAATAATCCAACAACCCGATGAGCACCAAATGTGCCCCTTCCAAGGAGTCGAAAGAAGACTCCAGCAAACATGCCCCTTCCAAAAAGGTGGAGCCGGAAGAAAACTCTAGCAACAGCTAGGACATGTTTTAGTTGTTTCGAATTTTAACCTCAGAGTTACACTCAGAGTTACACGTAGCCAGAGAGGAAATTAAAATGATGACAGAGTTACACGTAGCCAGAGAGGAAATTAAAATGATGACAGAGCTGGAAGAAGACTAGCAAACGTGCCCCTTCCGAAAAGGAGGAGTCGGAAGAAAACTCTAGCAGCTGCAAGGACATGTGATTCGAAATTTAACCTTAAAGTTACATACAGCCAGAGAGGAAATTAAAATGACGAGGGAAGAAATGAAATCAGTGAAATACGAGATTAAGGATTTGAAACTGAGAGTGGATGGAGTTAAGAGTATTGTGGAAAATATCCCGGAGAACTAAAAGGAAAACCAAGAGTGCGATGAACGCTATGAAGATTTGGGTTATAAGGGCCAAGAATCGGGTTTGATAAATGTCTTTGCTCATAATAGACCTCGCCAGCGTAGTGTTTTGTGGGCACTGTGAGGAGTAATCTGTGTCCTGGACTGTCTGTACATTTTTTCCTTTTTTTTTTCGTTTTTGCTAACCTAGCTAGAGGGGATATATGAGGGGAACTCAGGTCATTTTGACTTGATATCAAGTGTACATTATTCAAATTATTCAAGTGGGCACACAAAGAAAACATATTTTGATTATTGTATAATGTTCCAAGTGCTTACCCCATCAAACCAATAGTATCATGTTAATCAATGCACACAGTTTGAGGATATATATTGGTCATACCATTAAAATTTGAGGATATCTATCGGTCATACTCTTAAAATAAATGTCTATATGTATGTTAACTCTCAGTTGGCATGAAATCACTCGGTCGCTACCAGCATTCCCTTTTAACAACTACCCATCTAAAGACAGGGAAATCGAGAAAGAGAAATGTTCGCGGCGGCCTTGGCCGCCGCGATAAATTTCTTGTATTAGTTAATAATATGAATAAGAATATCGAGAGAAAAGGTTGGGCTATTATGACGGCCATATGGGTATAATGAGCATAAGGGTATAATATGGAGATGGACATCACAACTATATATATATCAGCCATTCTCCATTGTGGAGAGAGAAGGTTGCGCTATATGTAGCTGATGTAGTAGTGCTATATAGATGATGTTTGCACCATGTGGATGTGCTCTTTGAGGAAAACAATTATGTTTTATGTTCTTTTGAAGAAAAGTGGAGAAATTTTGAAATAGAAACAATTGCCCAGCATTGTCAAAGTTCAACAACAAAGTTTTTATGTTGATGTTGTCATTGATTGGGCTTCAGTAATAGAGTGTTATTTTATGGCGGTCATAAGATGTAGAATGTCCAATCTTCATGAAGTTGTGATCACACCATAATATGGTGGTCATAAGATGTAGAATGTCCAATCTTCAACTTGTACATTCTTAATTCCATGCTACGTAATGCACAAATTGCTTAAGCAAATATGGGTAGTGGAACTTGCAATTGTATGCATTTTATATTCATTGCTTAAGCAAATATGGGCAGGGGAACTTGCAATTGTATGCATTTTATATTCGTAGACCATGTTGCTTGCTAGAAAGTATATAGTTCTTGCATTTTGGCTTTTAATGTGACTATGTTGTATATCCTTTTGTTGAAAGCGAGATTGAGAGTGCGATTCGTACTTTGCCAGATTCAAGGACTGAGGGGCAGGGACCTTGGCTTCTCCCTTCATACTATGTCATAGTTTAGATCAGACAATACATATTTTGTCACATTATGTATGATATAATTTCTACTATTATTATATTTCCTATAGTACATTAGGAGTCACAATTGCTAGTGTGACGATATAATCATCGCATGGACATCTAACATAACTCACGTTTGACAATTGTAAATTTTGATGTGTGGTCATTAGGTCAATTTTCTTGTGGCATCAAAACTCCATGCTTGAATTAGAATCATATGAAAGATGACTTTCTACAACCACCTATACCAAAGGGTGTTTAGAAAAACAATTGACAAAACAATTGCATTTTGGAGAAGTTGGCTGGAATTTGTTCAATCTAAAAGTTGCAGCACTGAACCAATGTAATATAGCTGAGAAGTCCTAAAGGATATTGAGCTTGATGTGATCAAGAACACTACGATGCATCATTCCAATAAAAGACAAAATTTTGATGTCGAGAATTGAAGGCAAGATAAGTTTAGTATGAGGAGCAAATGTCTAAGCTGTAGAAACATGATGCACCAATACTATTATTTCTGCATTGCTAATCTTGAGAACGTGGCTTTGTCAATCTTATTACCGCCGCTCCCAAAATCCATGTGAGTCCTAGTCGGAGTCTTGCAATATGTAACTTAGCTAGCACTTGCCACTTTCAGAGTCTTGCAATATGTAACTTAGCTAGCACTTGCCACTTTCCAATCCTAAGGCAAAACATGGCTTGGAAGCAGGTAGGGATAAAAAATAAATCTCATAACAGCATATAACCAATAGCAAGCTAGAGATTTGAAAGCCCGTCCATGCGGCTGGGTATGGAGCACTGGAATTTGATAAACAACCATAACCTGAATCCAAAAGGAACGTAATGTCTGTAGCATGTCTGGCCTAGCTATTCAAAATATAGATGTGGCAATAACTCTCCTTTAAACCAGAGATAAGGCATTTCAAAAGAGATAAAGAATATTTTGCTTGCAATTATTTTGCAACACATGGACGTGCATAGCTTAAAGACTTTAACTTGTTCTAAACTTCAAAGCCCAAAGTTTGAAGCTGCTCGCCGCAAGATAGTAAAATAGCATAGCTTCATGAAATTCCTCATATATCCTCATTCTTGGGAATGGGTTTGAACATGAAAGAGTATGAAATTCATCCAGAATGACATTTACCAAGACATCCGCTTCAAATTGGAAGCAAAGAACTGGAGAAAGAAATCTTGACATTTTGGAGAAGGCAATATAAAATGGCATGGAAGAGCCCATTTTGGTGAAGGGAATATAGACTGGTATGGAAGCGCACACAATCAATTGGAAGATTGATTGCCATGAATCACATGTACACATATCCAACAATAATTATTTCGAGCTTAATAGGTTTCCTGCAAGCCCTATTTGTAAAAACTGCTTATTCTACAGTCATTTTCAATCTGAACACATATCTAGACATCTCTAGACATCTTAGCATGCATGAGCATAGGTCCCTGAATAAAACTCTAGAAGTTGTTGCACTTGTATTTAAGAAAACATAACAATGCAAGCAAAATCAGAGCACGTCAAACATAAGCTCTTCAGCATAATGTTTACAACATTGGCAAATAAGATCAATTGAAGATGATAAAAATACCTAGATTCTTTCAATTGGCGAGGTACATGCTTATTGTTCATGTTGGATTCAAGGCAAACTGCTCCTCTATTGTCTGAATCAAAGCAGATATGGTCAAAAGCTGGATGGACAGAAGAAATCCAATAAAAAGTATATGTAATCTAGCTTAAACAGTGTACCTGTGTCTTGCTCTTGGCCTAGCAAAAACACAATTCCCGGCGATTGACAATAATACATCATGATGCATGGCAAGAAAAAGCATGCAACATTTGCAACTTCAACGCCACAAACTGCATTGGAATTCATATAAACAAATGTAGATTACAAATATAGACACATGATTGGGTATTAACAAATGTAGGTTAGAAAATAGACAAAGGTTTGGTGAACACTATAGACATAGGATTGGGAATTAACAAATGTAGATTATGAAATAGACAAAAGTTTGGTGAACACTGTCAGACCCAAATATCTGCTTGATAATTCGTTGATTCTTCATAAAGAATCAACAACAGGACCTATTTATCTTTGTTGAGAGGATTGGTTCATATCTGAATGTTGCCATGGCTCAAACCTGTTTATTCTACAATCATTTTCAATCTGAACACATATCTAGAAATCTCAGCATGCATGAGCAGAAGTCCCTCAATAGAACTGTAGAAGTTGTTGCACCTGTATTTTAAGAGGACACCATCTCAAATGCAAGCAAAATCAGAGCACATCAAACATAAGTGGCACGTGGGGCTCCTCGGATGGCATAAGCTCTTCAACATAATGTTTACAACATTAGCAATAAGATCAATTGAAGATGACAGAAATACCTAGATTCTTTCAGTTGGTGAGGCAGAGGCTTATTGTTCATGTTGGGTTCAAGGCAAATTGCTCCTTTATTGTTTGAATGGAAGCAGATATGGTTAAAAGCTGGACAGAGAAAAGAAACCCAATAAAAAGTATAGTCTATGTCATCTAGCTTAAACAGTGTACCTGTGTCTTGCTCTTGGCCTAGCAAAAAAAAATTCCCAGCCATCCACAATAATACATCATGATGCACACCAAGAAAAAGCATGCAACATTTGCAACTTCCAACGCCACAAACTGCACTCAAACTGAACTGCAATTCAAATAAACAAATGTAGATATAAAAATAGACACGGGATTGGGTATTAACATATGTAGATTAGAAAATAGACAAAGGATAGATGAAGAATGTCAGACCCAAATACTTGCTTAACTAATTCATAAAAGGATCAACAACAGGACCTGTTTATCTTTGTCGAGAGGACTGGTTCATATCTGAATGCTACCGTGGCTCAAAGCTTCAGCTTCTATGGCCATTTGGAAGTTAAGCTCGTTGCCAAGCATGGCCAGCAGAATGACCATTCCATATAGAATAAGAAGAAGAAGAAGAGATTTTAACGTCACGCACATCATGGCACTTTTGTCTCTAAGCAATCCTTGTTGGTAAATTTGTGAGTAGAAAATTCTGTAACTTGATACCCAGCTGCTCTGGCTTTTGCCAGTTTTGAAAGGCCTGCAAAACAAATATGCTCGAATTTTAGTCACTGACATACCGAGTGTTCATAACATCCAAAAATGACAATCGCATGGCTTATATTTTACCAGAACAATATCTGTTGCGCAATATCACCAGGAATCGATTCCCATGGAAGCATCCGAAGCATAAAATGGCACTGAATAAACATTGAGGCAGGAATTCCTAGAAAAGTATCGTATGCTGACCTCCTAGAAAAGTATCATATGATTTTTTATATCATATAAGAGCGTCTTCAAGGAGGCAGGCAAATCGAAGCTCGCCCTAATCAAACAGGTAATGGCCGGTTCAGAATCAGATTATGGCATCGTTGAATTACCATTCAAGCATCATTTAACAATCGTAATAAAATTGTAATAGAAAGCATGCATGATCTGGTTAAGCAAAGTCTGTCCTCCATGCCGTCTTTCACGCCTGACATCGAGAATTCTAAATGTGAGTCACACGCACGCCTTGATTTCCAGAAAAAGAAATAAATCAGTCATAAAAAAACCCCTTCTGAAATCATATCGAGGAAATTGAGTTGATTTTTGGAGTCAAGAAATATTTTTTGGCATAAAAAACCCCATAACCTTAGACAAAGAAGCCTGAAAAAAAAATCCAAAAAGTTTCCCACTTGCCGGAAAAACCAAATTTAAACAATAGATACTATCATTGAACGATGGTAATCTAAAGGTGCATTTGACAAATACGCCTTACTAGATTGTTGTTAATAAGAAGTTTTTACTTCTCAAAGCAAAGTTGGTATCATATGTACTTTGTTATCATCAAAATGCACCTAATATGCTCCCATTGATTAAATACAAAATTGAACCCTTACAACATGTCTTAGAGTTCTAAATATAAACTATACTTTCCACCAAAATGACATATATTAACCACTATCATTGGTATTCTAAAGTGTAAAATCTCCAACAATTTGACATCAACAGACTATTATTTATAATGAAAGCTAAATACGTGTACACCCTTGCTAAATTCCACACACCACATCGATGTTGAGATATATGTGAAATCTTAGTCATGCAAATCCATATTATGTTGACAGCATCAGAGTTTAATGGTTCAGAAGATGTTAACATGAAAGAGGAATGATGAAAATAGCCATGTTAAATCATCTGAGACATTCATTTGCAACAGACATATTAAGTTCTTAAGGAATATGCCATGATGCAAATTATCATGGATATTCATGTTTGCACAATGGTTCAGATTGTGCAAAGGTAAAAGTTTATTTATAGGATATTATGCTCGGTTGAATGTTATGTAGGCCTGATTTTCGCGGCCCATAGCAGTCGGATATAAGCCTAAGCAGCCGGATCTGGCCCTATAAGAACAATAAGAAGATAGAGTGATGAAATGAAGCTGTGATTCAATTGCAGGCTCGAGCTCTCGAGGTTTTATTATAGAAGTGAAGGTGCATGAGTTAGTATCAATGAACAATGCTTTGTTCTAATGGTTTAAATGTGTTTTCTTAAGTCCTCTCTAAATACATTGTTGTACACTATGATACTATCAATATAATATGAATTTGCATGCCTAAGATTTCACATATATCTTAACATTGATGTGGTGTGTGGAGTTTAGCAAGGGTGTACATGTATTTAGCTTTCATTATAAATAATAGTCTGTTGATGTCAAATTGTTGGAGATTTTGCACTTTAGAATACCAATGATAGTGGTTAATATATGCCTTTTTGGTCGAAAGTATAGTTTATATTTAGAACTCTAAGACATGTTGTAAGGGTTCAATTTTGTATTTAATCAATGTGAGCATATTAGGTGCATTTTGATGATGAGCAAAGTACATATGATACCAACTTTGCTTTGAGAAGTAAAAACTTCTTATTAACAACAATCTAGTAAGGCGTATTTGTCAAATGCACCTTTAGATAAATGATAAATGATGCAAATGATGCATGTTAAGTCACCAAATGTTGGTATCTATTAATCCATGGTTTATAATAAGTGTTGCTATGGGCATATAATTTCATGGTAGTACATATCGTGTAATACAATTCTCATGAGTTGTGAATTGCCCCTTTAGTTAGTCTGAGGCTGCTGCTAGCTGCTACACCACATAAACAATACAAGAAATGTTTTGAATCAGTCCAACAACAAGCACATGGGGATGCATGCGCACTGGAGATGCAAATGCATTGCCAAATTACAGCGGCTCTAGATATAGCCTTGATGTTGTTACAGGAGCGAGGGCAAGAGGTCATGCCCCAATTTATGGAGCAAGAGCAAGGACACATGCCCCAATTTATGGAGCAAGGGCAAGGACATATGTCCCAACTTATGGAGCAAGAGGAGTATGGATATACTAAATCAACGCAAATTTGAAAATAGATGACCCATAGACGATTTCCTTTAAACTGAGTGAACTTATAGATATAAGTTTAGACATACAATTAAGGAGAGACGAAAGATGATAATGCTCAGCTCTAATATAACTCCTGAACCACATATTTCTTCTCTCTCCTCTCTAAAGACCATTTTTTCTCTAAATAAAGCTAAGGTGCACAAACTCAAGTACAAGATTGGGTAGGGGTATGTAAAAACTAAGATAGTCCGTAAGTACATCTACGGAAGGGGGCATGGAAACTGGCTTTTCCTATTTACGTATGTAGGGATTTTCCACCTCTAAAACGCCGTATACAGGGGTTTTCTGGTGATCCCTTGCACGCCATCAGGCCCAGGAAGGCCATCAGGCCCAGGAGTTTTGCCATTCTCCATGCCCATAATCACCTGTTTGAGTTCACACTCCGTGAAAGGGGAGGAAATCAGGTCATTCTGATCCTGGCTAACTCTGCTCTCAAGATTAATAAATCTATCCATCTCAGCTTCTGTGCAATCAGTATTGGTACCCATAATATTGGTAAAATGGTTTACAGCAGCCTTCTTGAGATCATTGTCTCCAGAGATGATTGAATCACCAATTTTGATTTCATGAATCCGATTTCTCTTTATTCTGGTTTTAGTTTTGATAAAGAAATACTTGGAATTACATCTCTCATCCTCTTTTAGCTCCTTGATCTTAGCCTTTAATTTCCATCCCTTAGCAATATCAAGCTCTGCCCCACAAAAGAACCATAATGCCAAGCCATGTATTATCTCTTTCCTAAATTCCTATTTATGTTAGTACTGCTACTGATGTTAGATAATTCTTATCTTTGCTCTTGCTGCATGTAAGAGCAATTAAATTGGAGAGGAAAGTGCCTGTATTTTATCTGATGCAATGGTTGGATGGACCCAGGATGTGGCCAACAAATTTAACATTCCAAGGACTACCTCTTTCAAGCTCCAGCTTGTATTGTAGACCTACTTTCCCCTTGAGATCCACATACAATTGCAAGCATAATATGACTTGTTTCTTTGTTTTGTGCTCTATCCAAAATAATTACATAGCTTAGTATCATAAAATTCACTTGACGTGTGGAATCTGATCAATATGTCTATATTTTTGTTGTTGGGTGAGACATCCACACATTTGAGAATGTGTGATTGATAGCAATCAAGATTGTCCCATTCTTCAAATACTGTAACAAAATCATTGATGTAATTTTCAAATCTACTTGCTTTCATTGTGAAGCTATAGAGTTTAGAGCTAAATGTCACTATTATGAGACCACAAATAGCTTCAAAAATTATTATGGCACATCATTTGTAGATGCTAGGTACATGCTAGAAACTATTTCCACACGGCGGCTTCCTATGGAGTAAACTACTTGGTGTAGAAAGAAGAATGGTTTTCACACATCACATGAATGGCACATTACAAGAAAACGTTCGCAATACAATGTAATACTAAAATGTAAGATGCAATCAAATTGAATTGTACATTGAAAGAGCCATTACTTTATTACTTAGTATGGCTCATTACATCAAGTTCAAAATGCAGGAGTTTGGAAATGTCAATCAATAGGACTACATGATGGAAGCTCACAAAGAGCTTGTACATAAAAACTGTAGAGCATGAATATGCATCGAAAGGATGCAAGACCCTTCTTTCCAACCAAATTTCTAGATACTTAAAAAGCTAGCTCGCCAGACTGTAATTGAGCCACAGTCTGAGAGAAAACAATTATGTGTTCCTGAGTTGGCAAGAGAAATCGCCAGTTAAATTCTTCGCTATCAAATAGCTGAGACATGGCATGTGTGTCCATGTCTTTCTCTGCATCTACGTGTGACATGATATCTAGTTCTCCAATATCAAATAAAGCAGAATCAACATTAGCATCAACATCAACATCCGTGACCGTATCGTCTCTGTTCTTCTCTCTCCGCCATGCCTTTCTCTTGCTCTATAATTTTGAACATTTGCTCTTGCTCTTGCTCTAGCACTGGCACTTGCTCTTGCTCCATAAGTTGGGATGTATGTCCTTGCCCTTGCTCCATAAATTGAGGCATGTGTCCTTGCTCTTGCTCCATAAATTGGGGCATGTGCTCTTGCCCTTGCTCCCGTGAACGACCTCAAGGCTATATCCGAGTCACTGTAATTTGGCAATGTATTTGCGTCTCCAATGCACATGCATCCCCATGTGCTTGTTTCGGACGGATCCAAGACAATTCTTGTATTGTTGGGTTACTTTTTCCTTCTTTTTTCAAGTGTGAAGTGTTCTCCTCTATTGCTTACGTGGTGTAGGGGTTACTAGCGTGTGACGAGAATAACTAAAGGGCAATTCATATTAGCGTGATTATATGTCCGAGTTTGATTCCACGCCATTCTTGGAGTCATAATATTGTTATCTCTCATGTATGCCATTGCCATATCGGAAGGTCCCATATTTGGGGCATCTCGCTCACGCGAAACCCATATGCTTGTTGGGAAATGATCCAAATTCTATGTTCGTGTGCTTCGCTGAAATGATCCAAATTCTATGTTCTTGTCGCGGACGATCCATCGCTTTGTATGGTGGCTGAATGTGAGAAGGCAATTCGGGATTTCCTTTCGAACACGATCAAGGGCGTAGAGCTTCCACTAAAGGTCTTAGGATCACCCATCAAAAAAATTGCTCATATGTTATTTTGCAGATGTTTGATCGCGGCCCAAGCAATAAAGAATGAGGCTTGCTACCCTCTTGCTCTGACTTTTCTTCCTCTTCTTAATCTCACCCAAGACCGAACCGGGCTGCTCGATCTTATTATTGTCTAAGTAATTGTAGATGGTGTTGAAACTGAGGCATGAAGGGCATGGAAACTTAGCATCGTACCTCTTGTAGAAGCTTCGAACTACACTTAGGACCTCGGATTTTTTCATTTCTCTTCTAACGCTGGCTGGCTGAAAGTAAAACCCAAAAATCACCTTATTATTAAAATTTCACGCCGGTTTTTTATTTCCCGGAAACGAAATTTTTTTATTTTGGTTAATTTCTTTTCTTTTTATCTTTCCCGGCCAGCCAATTGTCCTTTTGTGGGTTTTCGCATTTCTCATATGTGCGATTCCTTCCTTCGATCTGTCTTTTGGTATTGCAATCTTTCTCTTCGTTTCAGAGATAATGTTTCTTTCTCTTTTTGTTTCAGATGCAAGATCGGAAGATACATATAAAGCTACGGAAGCCATGGCATTTCTGATGATCGGCATGCAGTACCCTGCTTCTGTGCTCAAGTAAGCTTTAGATATTTGCGTTTGATTTACAAAGTAGGGCTTTGTTCCCTATCTTCCGGTGAAACTGTCCTATTCATGGAAACTCTTCCTCACGATTATCAACGATGAATGCCCATCGGAAGGTTGAAATACTTCAAACTAAGGTCCTTTGAATAAGGTGTATGTGGGATACTGTATTCAGGAAAAATTTGTGGGCTATGTATCTAGGATTTGGCCCTTCAACTTGCCAACGATAAAGAAGGTAGCACCAAAGTAGAGCTCCAGCTTCATGCTTTTGCCAAAGCCTGCCCTTGTTTTAATCTGCTTTGGATCCCTTGGTTTTGTCTACAAATTTGTGAAGAAAGTTTCTATGTTTCTAAGGTATTCGTTTTTGTTTTGTTCTACGTGCATTATCTGCAGTTGAGCTAGATTATCATGCCTAAGTTTAGGGTCTGTCGTTTTCCCATTTTAATTCATCTCATTGCATATTAAATCTGCATACATCAAAACATGGGTTATTGATAATCAACTCCCCTTTTTGCATTATCTAAGAAGTTTGCTTCCCCATAAAGGAAGGATGCTTTTACTGAGTTATAATATAAAACCCATAATCAATATAAATCAGCAGGCGCTCATTGCGTAGCTGCTTTGTACAGATGTATTATCACATGTTTATTGTGGTTATTTTTATATTATTTTTTGCCCATATTGAATGCATCATATATCTGCCTACCTGCCTGCATCCGGTACTATAGAGGGGAATATATAATTTACAGGTTGATCAGCCAATAGCTTAAGTGTAGAATTGATATTCCTAACTGAACACTTATAGAAGAACTTCGTGCACCAGGCTTGGAAGTCCTACTGGAAGAATACAGGGAGAAAAACAGTCCCTTAGTGTAAAGGAGGGGAATGAAGCACGTAAATGATTTAATGAGAAAAGCAAAAGGCTTTGCTGCTTCGGACTTCTTATCAAAGCGCAAGACAAGAATTCTACTCATGACACTTAATGGACTAGAGAGGTAGTTATTCATTCTTTTGGTTGATCAGACAAAGGTGGATTCGTTCTTTGTGTTGTAATTTATCATATCTATTAAACCCAAAGCGTGAGAGCTCTAACTGTTTCTACCTTTGTTTGCAGATTCCAGAGCCCTCTTCAGGTTTTGGAGCAAGCTATCGAATCTGGCCACAGGTGAGGCTACTCCCCTGTTCCTTCCTGTGTTCACAGACTATTACTTCAGATCATTTCCCCATCTCTGTTTACACTGCAGAAATACCCATATTCTATGATCAATGAACAGAAGGAACTGATTCGCCAAAGCAACATCACTTCTAACAATGCTTTCCAGAACCGTTCCCAGATGACGTCTCTGTCATATTTGCTGATCACCACTAGTTCTGACAAACACTATTTGCAGGAGGCATGGAGCTGGATTCGTGTTGCATGAGTTTCATGGAGATGAATTCGTGCTTTGACATCACCCCATTAAGGTTTGCTGAGAAGCTGATATTAAAGCATATTATTCATTAGTCTTGCATGCTATGTATCTTCAAAACTCAAAGATTTATGATCTATAGTTTTGCTTTGGTTTAAATTTCTTGAAGCTCAAAAATTGTGTTCCTTGCAGATAGCAAGATGGACCTGCACTTTGGCTGGTCCTTACCTCAGACCAAGTATTTTGACTTTAGGTCAATATTAAGGGTTCTTGCTTGATTGATGATTCTGCAATGCTAATTGAATGTTTCTCCTTTATTCATCTTTGGCCGCCTTGAGCTCTGAGGCATTTACTTGGTCAGGAAAAAGGTTTCTCTTATAAAACTTTTAAGTCTATCTTCAAATTTGAACCTCACGGGATGCTCTTGCTGATGAGATTCTGAAAATTCGGATAAGAAGTGCAAAATATATGTTCACTATGCATGCCAGTTTATTTGTCTCATTTGTCCTGGGGGTCTCATCGATTTAAAGTGGCTAGACCTTTAACCAAGGCATTGCTAATGCTGTTGCATAAAATGTTGGTTGCTCTTACCATTTGATTAACTGCTACTCTAACCAGTATCTACTTGGCAAATTTTTATGCTCCAAAAACATTTGTTGTGGTGGGTATGGGGAACCTACATTTGCATGTACTCAACATTTTTAGGTTGCTTGGTTAGAAGAATTTGTGTTCAGTCTTCATTTGAGCTGAAACATTTGTGTTCGAAAGGATGGCAGTCTTGCATGTAGTCATGTTTGTAAGGTTCTATATCTTGGTACATAATGTAGCCATATGCATTTGATTGCAGACCTGCGTTTCTACAACTTGGAGCTTTTGTAAAATTAGAGGTAAGAATTATAAGCAGAATTGGTTTATGCAATTATAATCCGCTTATCGTGTTTAAAGTATAGTTATCCATTTGTTTATACTTCCTTTTTATACATTTTCATGTTTGGGGAAAGGAGGCATGAATGAATGCACGAATGAATAATGAACGCCGCTTTTTCTGTCTTAGAAGAAGTGAGAACGATTCAAATGGCACCTAGCTCCATTACTTATCATGCACTAATGGGTGCCTGCAACAATATAGGTTAAACTATTTATTCTGTATGGATCTGTAAGATAACTATTTTCATAAACCATGCTGAGAGGAAAACCAATACTGATGGTTCTTGTCTGAACATGCAGCTTGGGACCTCTATAAAGGACATGCAGGCGATGAACTTGGTTACAATGTTCAGGCACTAATATCTGCAAAATGAAAGTTTAGGCAAATACAATGTTTAACACCATGAAAGTTTAGCACCAAATTTGCTTCTTACTTGCATTTAAAGTAGTTGTAAAGAAAGGCATTATTTATGGCGACTAGAATAAATTTCAGAAGGAATGAGGAAGTGTTGCGGTTTGACGTGAAATAAATCAAGATGAACTTATGGTGCTTTTGAAACAATAAAGTTTCCCTTTCTATAAGAAGCATCAGAGTTAAACTCTTCTGGCTTTCCAAGGCATACAATATCATGACACTATTCATTGTATTTCTTTCATTTATATTGTTGAACATCATATTAGCATTTTTGCTAGCAAAATTAGGTTATGCACATGGAAACATTATCGTGTTAATAACTACCAGAAGTTGCGTCAGTGAAACTTTAGGAATTAAATAGGGTGATCCAACTCATAAACATACATAGCAAGCTCAAGCTCAAGATTGGAGGCCATTAATAACAATACATTAATAACAGTACATGCTTTCAAACACTCTCTGTGTCGTCATAAATATATTTAGGACATCAAGACACCATATCATTTACATGAATAGCATATGGGAGTTGACCAACAAGTCTTGCTAGGAATTGTTCAAATGTCTCCACGTAATAATGTCCACTTTTAATTCTTCCTACTTCTCCTACAGCCCCCCCTTCTCCTGCTCCTACTCCTGCTCCCTCACGACCCACGCCCTCTCAGCCACATGCTGCCTCCGCCCCATCTACTTCTCACTCCGCCTCTCGCTTCCCGTCCTCCCCTCACACCCAGTTATGATACCACTATGGCGACAAATAGGAATTGTGCCTCGGGTGGTCTCATGGAATTGTCGAAGCGGGCATAGGCTACCCGATCTGGGGGGTTACCAACATTTCTGGTCTTCAATAATGACAGACGGAGGGGTCATGGTGGGGTTGCTTGCTACTACCGGACAACCTTGGCACATTTCCGGGTTACCCTCCAAAAGATAGACAGACACAACCCGGTACTTGTGGGTTCGTGTGCATAATACCGGTGGCAACCCTCTTTTTTCGCTCATTATTTCACGCAGAGAGCACCTTCTATCGCAGCCATTCCGATGCGGATAGGATGGACCCTTATGTCGATCTATATGATGACATATAGCAAAGCCAAGCAATTGGGTAGGGTCGTCCCTTCTTGGGGATTTCAATGCACGCGGACGAGGGGAGTAGAGCAGCCCCATGAGACTTGACCCCTCACGACGATGTCCCCGCAGCCTACATCCCCCAGAGGCAACGGCGGCCACGAGGATCGGATGACCGCCCGTGTCACTCGCCGGCGCATGCATTGCTCCTAATATGTGGTATTTTTACTTGATAATTTGCAATGGCCTATCACGGTGGGCTTCATAAGTGCACCCTGCATGTGACAACCGTGGGGAGGGTCTAGTGTAGTGGACTATGTGCTCAGTGGTTGCACAAGATATGCATCTCATCGGGCCGCTTCCGGGTGGGCACCGACACGGGATGAGGAGGTCGACTCGAGATCACCTCCCACTTTATTTGGACATGGTTTGGCAAGCCACCGTAACCCCACTATGCCCCCCTCGCCATCCTCGCCATGCATTGATTATGAGCAGCAGAGGACTACGCCGAGATGCTCATGGACCCTTGTCAACAAAAGCAGATAGCCGATTTGATCTGAAGCTATTGCGGGATGCAACGAGGTGCTTTGGCAGACCGCTGCCGGGCCGCCGGGGACATCAATATTTCGCCAGAATCGGTGGTTTGATGCGAGTGTAAAGAACATAAGCGCCCGGCCACATTCACGATCGGATAACCGCTTGTTATTTGACCACGCATCGCCTATCTGAAGGACACAAAGCTGGCGGTACCTTGCCAGCATCGGGGAGATGTTCTACCTGGCTGGACACTCATCCTCGAACCTTTTGGCACGTAGAGTGCTTCAAGGCCAGCCTGACCTACGGGGGACATCACACCCCTGGGGAAGTACATTTGCAAAGCAGCTCTATGACCCACTAGGGACGCAGACGCCCATACCCCCTGGGGGATGGCCCCCCATTAGTTCTCGGGCGAGGAGGATGTTGTGGAGGGCCCCGCAACGGCCGGCTAATGGGAAGGCGGTACTGACCTCGATGGTATGCGTGCCGAAGTTACTCAAATAGGCGTGGCACCGCCGGTGCCGATCCTCACTACCATCGCTCAACGAGCATTGCAAGAAGGTTCCCGACAATGGACCACAGCGGGGTTGTCCCCATTCACAAGGCTGGGCGACCCACACCGTCCCGCCAATTATCTGGACGATCATGGTCGGGCTTTCAAGATTTGCCAAACCGTTGGTTGGCATTCTCGAAAGCAGCAGCTTGACCCAAGGAGGCAGCAGATGTGTGAGCCCTCACACAAGCGGGCTTTAGACCCGCCACTCAGCGATTGACCATATCTTTACACTTTAATGGGCACCGATTGAAGACACCAAAACATCGGCAGGACTTGTATTGTCGCTGTGGACTTCGAAGGCTTTTGATACGGTCCCCGGGAAAAGCTATGGGCTAGATCTGGGCGTCAAGCCAAATTTGCCGCTGCACATGCAAAATGCCATATACAGGTTGTATGAGAGTTGTTTTGGCGTGATGCACCCGACGGGCCAAGCATTCACCAAGTAGTATCGAGGTCGGCAGGGCTGCCCCTCTCACCAACACTTTTGGCCTCTACATTGACCGGTTAGAGCCCCGGCTTCTTGAGCATGGGGAGGATGGCATACGACTTTTTGCACTGGTCATCCGCCACTCATCTACGCGGACGATGTTGACCTTTCCGCCCACACGAGGAAGCTATGCGCAGCCTCATCCGATGCCCCTAGACGCCTTAAGCTGCTCTGACACATGCGCTGAACCGCCAAGACCGGTGTGGTTCTCATATCCTCTTCACGCCATCCGCCTCCTGACTCACATATCTGGGACACTGTGGAGGTCATGCCCACCTACAAGTACCTAGGGGTGGAGTTTCCCTCCTCGCCTGCTGGGAGGCGCCCATCCGCTAAGGTGATGCCAGGCCGGAAAGTTTTTATGCCATGCGTAACTTGATCACCGTGCCACTCCATGATTGGGGCCATCGGTACATACATTTTGCGCCGGTCGAAACTCGCCCTTGAAGGGGTCGAGGCGTTTGGGGCCGGGGTCGCTCTTTGGCGACCCGGAATGACTGGGGAGTCACGAGAAGGCATTTTTGGCACGAAGCACTTGGGTGAAACTTCGATCCCCTATCGGTCTAGCTGCGAGGAAACTGGATTCTTCTTGCCAGTCGGCAACCCTTGATAGACACATCGTCTAAAGTGGTTAATATGGGTGATACTCGGCTCCCTTTTACCGGCTTGCTTATTGGCAATGGACCCGCGGCAGCTCAAGGCTGTTGGAGGGGTAAGAGAGATCGATGGTTCGCGGATGGGCGTGTGAGAACGCGGTCTTGAGGGTGGACACTGAGCGCCCGATCGTGATAGCTGCCGGGAGTACCTGGCTTGCTTCCTTGGCAGCTCACGGGATCGGCTCTAGGGCTCTAGAGCGGGGTCAAGGCGGCCCATTACAAGGGCACATCAACCCGGGTGGCGGGGCGCGGCTCTACACTGCGTTATTTTGCCCTTGAAAGCGCGGACTCATTGCCTCCGATTCGCCTGGGTGCCCACCATCTTTGCATCAAGGCGGGCAGGTGGATTGGGGCCCCGCGGGGCGAACTCTGTCGATCTTTGTCGGATGGGTGCCATTGAGGATGAGTCTCACACTTTCCGAGTTGCCCAAAGATTCAAATGATCCGGGGAGATCGTTCCTTTAGTACGGCTGACTCTGCCCCTACATTTGCCGATGAAACACCGCCGTCACAAGACGTGCTCACGGGGTCGAGACATCCGTGGAGGTAACCGGGATCATGAGCCACCTTTGCCCCCACTGGCCGCCGCTGATCCGCACTACTGCACGGTAATCTGGATTGAGTGTACATATTGTGTGTTTTTGCATTTCAGATATTGGAACGGTTTGTCGGCAGTTGATTGTCGCCACGCTTTTCCTCGAAATCCTTCGGGGCGGGTTTTTAATCCCGGGTAGTAATCCGCTTGCTGCGCTTTTGTTTTGGGTCCCATAGAACGATTGGTCTCCGTGGACGATAAAAATACCTTCCTTCCTTCCTACTCATACATGCACCAAATATATAGATGTGCATGTACACACGTGCATGAAAGCACACATGCTCTAAGATGTCCTATTTTGCTTATTCATCTAAGCACCCATGTTGTAAAATGTCCTATTTTGATGTTCTTTGTGCCAATGTTAAACTTCTACACCACTTCATCATGAATACCCATTATATCTAGATATATCCATAAAGCCAAATGTCTAGAATAGGTAAAAAAGAAAACTATATCATTGTCTTGGGTTTATAGGCGTCTACGACTAATGCTTGGCATTGCCGGACATGTGTTTCTAGTAGCAACTACAAAGTAAGCAACTTCAACCCTATAGCCAGCCATGTAAAGGTGTTCATGGCCAGTGCTTTTGTCCATGGCCAGGCTTTTGACTTTAGGTCAATATTAAGGGTTCTTGCTTGATTAATGATTCTGCAATGCTAATTAAATGTCTCTCCTTTATTCATCTTTGGCCGCCTTAAGCTCTGTAGGCATTTACATGCTCAGGAAAAAGGTTTCTCTTATAAAACTTCTAAGTCTTACTTCAAATTTGAACCTCACAGGATGCTCTTGCTGATGAGATTATGAAAATTCGTATAAGAAGTGCATAATATATGTTCACTATGCATGCCAATTTATTTGTCTCATTTGCCCTAGGGGGTCCCACCAGTTTAAAGTGGCTAGACCTTTAACAAAGGCATTGCTGATGCTATTGATAAATGTTGGTTGCTCTTACCAATTGATTAACTGCTACTCTAACCAGTATCTACTTGGCAAATTTTTATGCTTCAAAAACATTTGTTGTGGTGGGTATGGGGAACCTACATTTGCATAAACTCAATATTTTTAGGTTGCTTGGTTAAAAAGAATTTGTGTTCAGTCTTCATTTATTTTGGTTGAGCTGAAACATTTGTGTTTGAAAGGATGGCAGTCTTGCATGTACTCATGTTTGTAAGGTTCTAGACCTTGGTACATAATGTAGCCATATGCATTTGAGCTCTGTTTTGCAGACCTGCATTTCTACAGCCTAGTGTGAGAATAATGTCAAACAATTTCCAAAACAATATGATTTTCAACAAGAAATAATGTCTAGACCATTGAATTGCTTTTTAAGCAAATTTATCTTGCATATGCTACCACAAACCTTTATTCAATCGAATTTCACAAATGTAGTAGTTCAAGCACTTAACAGAGATGCATTTTAGCAACCACAATTTACTCATTGTTTATGAGATAATAATGAGGCTTAGAATATCATTTCATTGAAGATAAAATCAATGAATAATCACAATGCTAATAAACCATATTCTTCCCCTTATCTTCTCGACTAGTATATCCAATGCACCTAACTGTCAATAGAACAAGAACTACAACAGACGACTTCAGTGTAATTATCGATGTTCCTTCTTAGGTTAATATAGAGCAGTTCCGACGGTGATGGAACCGCCCTCATCTTCAGCGACCGCGTCCTTCACAGGATTCCATATCCATTCCTGTTTCTATTTTCAAATAAACCTTTGCCTCCATTTTGCTCGATGCTGTGATTATCCCAACAATAATAATATATTCAGTTTAAACCATTAAGGTAAACCTTTTTTTTTTTTTTTTTAAACCATTAAGGTAAACCATTGAGGTATATTTACCTTATTTTTCAACCATAAACCATAAGGAAGACATGAATATCCCATATTCATATTATTTCGAATCAACCCTAAGTGATCTTGCCTTCACTGCTTATCACAGGTTCTCAATTCAACTGCAACCTAGGTTCTCACTGAACTCATGTTCTCAATGCTACAGTACTAGCTCTGTCAAATTTTAACTTCTGCTAATTGATCAACCAAGTTTATTTTTCTCCATGCTTGTGTCTGCTAAAGTTGTGAACTGAACAAACTCTCACATTCCCCTTTTTTTCAGATCACAACTTTGAAATGTCTCTGCAGTTCAACTTAGCAATTATTTTCTGAAACCTGATATTACTTAAGGACTTTGTTAACACATCTGCAAGCGATTCCTCAGACCTGACATACTCAACCTGAATCATGGATTTTCTCAACATATCTCTAATAAAATGTAATTCCATTTCTATGTGCTTTGTCCTTTCATGCAATATAGGATTCTTGGTCATGGCTATGCAACTTTGGTTATCACAAAATAATTTTGTACCTTCCTTTTGCAATAAACCAAGTTCTTCCAAAAATCTCCTGCACCAAACTATTTCTTTTGCTGCAAGTGTTGTTGCTGCATATTCTGACTCTGCAGTGGACAAGGCAATTGATGATTGTTTCTTGCTTCTCCAGCTAACTGGCCCTCCTCCAAGCATTAGTAGATAACATGAGGTTTATTTTCGCTCATCTTGATCTCCACACCAATCTGCATCACTATATGCCTTTAATATTAGATCATTTGAGTCAAAAACTATACCAGTATTCTTTGCTCCCTTCAAATATCTCAATACTCTTTTAGCTGCTAGCCAATGTGTCTTTCCAGGGTCATTATTGTATCTGCTAAGAACATTCACAATGCAGGCAATATCAGGCCTTGTGTTGTTCGCTATGTACAACAAACTTCCCACCAGTGGCCTATAAGAAATTTCTAACATCTCCTCTCGTTCCTTATCTGTATGTGGGCAAAGCCTTTTTGAAATCTTCATTCCTGGTACAACTGGTGATCTAGTAGAGTTACATTCTGTCATCTTGAATCTGTCAATCACTATGTTAATATATTTTTCCTGAGAAAGTGTAATCCTTTTGTTTTTCCTGTCACATGCAATTTCAACCCCTAAAAATTGTTTTAACTCACCTGAGTCTGACATTTGGAATCTTTCCTTCAATATGTTCTTGCAGATCATTGTGCTGCTAGCTGCCATAACACAGTCATCTACATATAATCCCATTATGCAATAATCTTGCTCATCTCTGAAGAAGTACACATTTCCATCATACTTTAGTGCCTCAAAACCCTGTTCTTTTAGGTAATTGTCAATGCATTTGTTCCACTGTCTAGGTGATTGCTTCAAACCGTACACTGCTTTCTTTAGTTTCCAGACTTTGTTTTCACCTTCCTCAAAACCAGGGGCTTGTTTCATAAAAATTTCTTCTTCTAAATCTGCATTTAAAAAGGCTGTGCTAACATCCATATGATGTAACTCTAGATCATAAGGATTTGCCATAGCAATTAACATTCTAACACTTGTTAACTTAACCACTAGAGAATAGGTCTCTTCATAGTCTATTCCTTGTTTTTGAGAGAACCCCTGAGCCACAAGTCTCGCCTTATACTTAGTACTTCCATCTGCATTTAGCTTTAACTTATAAACCCATTTGTTTCCAACAATGTTTTGATTTTTAGGCATTTCAACCAATTCATAGGTTTCAGTTCTGTCAAAGGCATTTATTTCATCTTCCATTGCTTTTCTCCACATGTTCCCATTTAAACTATTTAAGGCATCCTCAAAAGTTTCAGGAATTCCATTCTCCAAGACCATTAATGCTTCACTTCTGATTTCTTTGTGTAACCTGCTGCTTTTACCACCTGTTTCTCTCCCATAATCTTCAACATTTATGTTTAAATCCTCCTTTAAACCATTGAATCATAGCTTCATCTCATCACTCTATCTTCTTGTTGTTCTTATAGGGCCAGATCCGGCCACTTAGGCTTATATCCGACCGCTCTGGGCCGCGAGAATCAGGACTAGACTTGCCTTAAATATTCAAATGTAGTTGGCTCGAAAACATTCGACCGAGCATAATATCCTATAAATAAACTTTTACCTTTGCACAATCTGAACCATTGTGCAACCATGAATATCTATGATAATTTGCATCATGGCATATTCCTTAAGAACTTAATATGTATGTTGCAAATGAATGTCTCAGATGATTTAACATGACTATTTTCATCATTCCCCTTTCATGTTAAGGTCTTTTGAACCATTAAACTCTAATACTATCAACATAATATGAATTTGCATGACTAAGATTTCACATATATCTCACCATTGATGTGGTGTGTGGAGTTTAGCAAGGGTGTACATGTATTTATCTTTCATTATAAATAATAGTCTATTGATGTCAAATTGTTGGAGATTTTGCACTTTAAAATACCAATGATAGTGGTTGATATATGCCTTTTTGGTAGAAAGTATAGTTTATATTTAGAACTCTAAGACATGTTGTAAGGGTTCAATTTTGTATTTAATCAATGTGAGCATATTAGGTGCATTTTGATGATGAGCAAAGCACATATGATACCAACTTTGCTTTGAGAAGTAAAAACTTCTTATTAACAACAATCTAAAGGCGTATTTGTCAAATGCACCTTTAGATAAATGATAAATGATGCATGTTAAGCCACCAAATGATGCATGTTAAGTCACCAAATGTTGGTATCTATTAATCCATGGTTTATAGTAAGTGTTGCTATGGGCATATAATTTCATGATAGTACATATCGTGTAATACAATTTCTCATGAGTTGTGAATTGCCCCTTTAGTTATTCCGAGGCTGCTGCTAGTAGCTGCTACACCACAGAAACAATATAAGAAATGTTTTGGATCAGTCCAGCAACAAGCACATGGGGATGCATGCACACTGGAGATGCAAATGCATTGCCAATGCACACTGGAGATGCAAATGCATTGCCAAATTATAGCGGCTCCAGATATAGCCTTGATGTTGTTACAGGAGCAAGGGCAAGAGGTCATGCCCCAATTTATGGAGCAAGAGCAAGGACACATGCCCCAATTTATGGAGCAAGGGCAAGGACATATGTCCCAACTTATGGAGCAAGAGGAGTATGGATACAACACAAATTTGAAAATAGATGACCCATAGACGATTTCCTTTAAACTGAGTGAACTTATAGATATAAGTCTAGACATACAATTAATGAGAGATGAAAGATAATAACGCTCGGCTAATATAACTCCCGAACCACATATTTCTTCTCTCTCCTCTCTAAACACCATTTTTTCTCTAAATAAATCTAGGGTGCACAAACTCAAGTACAAGATCGGGTAGGAGTATGTAAAAACTAAGATAGTCCGTAAGTACATCTACGGAAGGGGGCATGGAAACTGGCTTTTCCTATTTACGTATGTAGGGATTTTCCACCTCTAAAAAGTCGTATACAGGGGTTTTCTGGTGACCCCTTGCATACATATGAGGTATCCCCATATGCCCTGGTGAAACCCTTGGGAATAAAATCCCTTCATACCCCCTCCCCCCGCTCGGGTGTTTTTTTCGGTGATATTCGTACAAGGCGTCCAACGATAGGCGAGGAACCCTATGTACATACATGCGAAGACGCCAACCCCTCCCACAATGCAGCAATTCTGTATTTCTAACTAATAGTTAAATGAAGCTTCTATTAAACGAGTCACACTGAACAATGGCCAAGATTGCTCGAAAGCGACATCCAACAACCCGAATATCACCGAAAACTATTGACACGAGAAAATCCACCTCTGGATTTTATTTAATTTAGGAGGGGCTGCAATTGCATGGAAAAGCAAGAAGCAATCGAGTGTTGCCATGTCTACTGCTGAGGCTGAGTACAACTCAACAACACTTGCAGCAAAAGAAATTGTGTAGGGTAAGACGTTTGCTTGATGAGCTTAAAATTTTTCAAACGTCTCCTACTGTATTGTTCTTAGACAGCTTAAGTTGCATAGCCATTACCGGGAACCATGTGCTACATCAGAGGACTAAGCATATAGAACTGCATGTACACTTCATAAGAGAAATGGTAACCAAAGGTGTTATAACAGTGGAATACATTCCCACACATCATCAGGTTACAGATGTGTTGATTAAAGGTCTACCTAAATGTAAGTTTCAGAAATTCAAACATATATTGGAAATATTAGAGGCTGAGTGCACAACAGACATTAACACGAATTCATGCAGTAAGCAGGTTAAGTTTGCAGAAGAGTAAACAATTAAAATGATGAAATAGCTGTATACAATGTCAGATGAACATGTGGCATTTACACGAAAGGGGAAGGAAGGAATTCGACATGGTCATGCAAATCCATATTATGTTGACAGTATCAGAGTTTAATGGTTCAGAAGATGTCAATATGAAAGGGAAATGATGAAAGTAGCCATGCTAAATCATCTGAGACATTCATTTGCAACAGACATATTAAGTTCTTAAGGAATATGCCATGATGCAAATTATCATGGATATTCATGGTTGCACAATGGTTCAGATTGTGCAAAGGTAAAAGTTTATTTATAGGATATTATGCTCGGTCGATTTTTTTTTTTTTTTTGAAGGACGACAAGCTTTATTCACCAACTCAAAACCAGAACAACATAAAATGCAAATACAGGATTATAACCCCAGTGGACAAACCGATCCAACTGAGCACAACCACCCGCCTATGCAAAAGAATGAATCTGAAGATAAGTATGCCAGATCAGTACTTTCTTCTCTTGATCAAGAGAAGAACAATTGTAAGCCAGAACAATTTTATTTTGCGCCCACTGAAGAACAATCTCATCTGCAGTATCTATGCCCTTAAAGATAAATAACCTTCTTCTCTTCCAGATTGACCATAAAAGCCAGCCACATGCGAGATGAAAAGCTCGTTTCCGTAGTTTGGGCCAAGCATCGGGATAGATATGCAAGCAAAATTTGCTGGCTAGATCGCGACGTGCCAAAAGGTCGACAACCAAGACCATGCCCGCGAAGCCGCCACACAAGAAAAAACAATGCTCAATACTCTCAACCCTTTTTCGGCATAAAGGACAGAGCTGAAATTGATTATCCATTTTATGGACTAACCCGTTGACTCTACGAGGCATCTATGGATTACTTGCCACCATAAAACTACTACTTTGGGATGAAGCAGCTTATCCCATACCCATATCCAAACACTTTTCCATTGTGGTGAGGGACGAAGATGCCACCTATTAGATGGAGGCGGGATTTCGAAGAATAAAAAGCAATTTATACACGAGAAGACACAAACCGCCGGGCTGGATATCGATGGCAACCCCATACGACTACCTCAATGTGGACGAGAATCCTGCGGGCAACAATGCAGCAATATGATTCCAGATTACTCTGTCCCATCTGTACAACAAGAACTTTGTTCTAAATGCTTCCCATGACATGAGATGACCAGACTCATACCAAGCTGCAATAGTGCCGACCAGCAGCTACCCACCGTCGTTGTGTCTTTGGATGAACAACCACACTTAGAGGCACATTCTGCGGAGGTCTCGCAGAATGGACAACTGCAGAGGACAACCAAGACATGCCTCGGGATTAATATGGAAAAGAGACTGACGGTGTGTCCCAAACAGCAAGCAACCCCTTTAGAAAGGGAGAAGCATTAGGATCTGGATGCATATGATAAAGTGAGCCCAAGGAAGGAGGGGCTTAATGGTGGCCTTATGAAATGGGAGACAATCTTTGAATCATTGCAACAACAACCTCGGGCGGAGAATCATCCTTACCAATGAAAATCCTCCAAATAAACTTTGATATCATCACCTTGCTTTGGAGGTGAAAATCCAACATACCAAGACCACCAGCTGCCTTAGGTCTAATGCATTTCGCCCAAGCTACCTTGACCACCGCTCCTAACTCATTTCCACCCCAAATAAAATTTCGACAACACGACAATCTCCTCCATCTTACACTCAAGGGAGCTAATAGAGCAAAGGCCGCCATGTAGACATGAGTATTACTAAGAACACATTTAGCCACGGTGATTCTACCGGGCATGACCCGATTTTATTTGTATTCCACCAAAACAAGTGCTTTTGCAACCCACTAATGATTTCATCCCAAGCACCGGGCGTAAAACATGAATTCCATTTGGGATACCAAGCAACTTTGTGGTATTGCCATGCAGAAGAATCTTCCATGGATAGTCCAAAATACAGGGAGGGATGGGACTGTCCAACGTCCACAAAGCTGTACATTTTTGCCACCCTACAAGAACTCCTGATGCTAAGGAGAATGTGTCTAATAATAGCTTAGCATTACGAAGATTCTCAGCCTCGGCAATTAGGAACAAAAAGTGTCAATGCATATTGGTTACATACCTCTTGAGAACCATCGTCCATTGGGAGGCCTTGAATAACGCCATCTTGGGTAGCCACGGAGAAGAGCTGGGACAATACTTCTGCCACAATTGTGAAAAGCAAGGGTGCTAAGGGACAACCTTGTCGAATTCCTCTACCCACTACAAAAATATCCGATGGCTCGCCCTGGAAAAGGACAGTAGATCTAGCTGATGTATGGAGCTTCATGACATTCCTTGTGAATGACTCCCCAAACCCAAGTGCAAGAAGACACTTCTCCAAGAAGCCCCAATCAACACTATCGTAAGCTTTAGCAAAATCAAGCTTAAGATACACTGCTGTATGACCTTGTAACCGGGCCCAATATATTCCTTCATATGCAGCAGCCACGTTGTTGAGAATACAACGACGAGGGAGAAAGCCAGATTGTGTTGACGAGATAGCGTCAGCCAAGATGTCTCGGACTCTTTCTGCCAATGTCTTAGCAAAGATCATGTACATAGAGGAAAGCAATGTAATAGGTCGCCAGTCAGAAATAGTCTTCGAATTATGCTCGGTCGAATGTTTTCGAGCCAACTACATTTGAATATTTGAGGCAAGTCTATGGAACAGTCTAGGCCTGATTCTCGCGGCCCAGAGCAGTTGGATATAAGCCTAAGCGGCCGGATCTGGCCCTATAAGAACAACAAGAAGATAGAGTGATGAAATGAAGCTGTGATTCAATTGCAGGCTCGAGCTCTCGAGGTTTTATTATACAAGAAAAGGTGCATGAGTCAGTATCAATGAACAATGCTTTGTTCTAATGGTTTAAATGTGTTTTCTTAAGTGCTCTCTAAATACATTGTTGTAGACTTGATAGAAATATTGATAATCTAGAACTTAGATTATCTTATTGTTGTCTAGTAGTTGAATAAAACATCTTTCAAAAACAACCGGGAGGGGGAGGGGGGGAAGGGGAATTTTATTCAATGGTTTAACTTCCTAATATGTGGGATGCCATGTACAATAATTTAATGTGCAGTATTAATACACTGTTAAAATACACATTAATATAATAGAATATTACTTGATCTCCTTCTTTTATTTGTTTTGCATGGTTCAACATCTCCTATATGTAAAACTATCATTGGTATTCTAAACTGCAAAATGTCCAACAATTTGACATCAACAGACTATTATTTATAATGAAAGCTAAATATGTACACCCTTGCTAAACTCCACACACCACATCAATGGCACAAAAGAACCGTAATGCCAAGCCATGTATTATCTCTTTCCTAAATTCCTATTTATGTTAGTACTGCTGTTGATGTTGGATAATTCTTATCTTTGCTCTTGCTGCATGTATGAGCAATTAAATTGGAGAGGAAAGTGCCTGCATTTTATCTGATGCAATGGTTGGATGGACCCAGGATGTGGCCAACAAATTTAACATTCCAAGGACTATCTCTTTTAAGCTCCAGCTTATATAGAATAGAATAGAATATACATTAATGTCCCTTGTGCCGCGAGGCCCCTGGACTTGTGTAGCATGGGCGAGCTCCCTAAAAGGGCGCTACTAGCGCATCACACTGTTATGATGTAGCCTTTTCTGAAGGCTGACTTTTTTCTTTTATTACCAGCATCCCGCTTTACCTCGGCTTCGTGGCCGTGCAGTGATGCGTCGTTATCAATCAGCTTTTAACTGAACAATTTGTATGGGGCTTTTATGACCCGTTTTTGTACGTATCATATTAGGAGTCCTCTTTCACTGTGTGCTTCTCTATATTTGGTCATCATTCTCTGGATCGCATCTGCCAGGTCTCAAAGTGATTCTGTTATTGTCATCAGAATGTAGACCGGTTCCCCCCATCTTATATTTCTGTATTTGTCTCTGATGTCTCCGTAAATCGGGCAATCGTTGACCACGTGATTCTCATCCTCTACTCTCCCATCATCACAGATTCTGCATATCCTGTCCTCCTTGTCTATCCCTCTCCACCTGTCTTTTTCGATTCTTAGATCATGACTTCCCAGTATGTTATCCCGATACATCTGGTGTCCTATTTGCTGATCCGGGTTGAAAACTTGCATGAGCCAAAGCCTGTCTTGGGTCTGTGTGTTTTTGCGTACCACGCTCTTGTGGTTCGATACCGCCACTCCCTCGTTCCATTTGCCCTTCCTTTATTAGGGTCGCTCAAGTTTAATCCCATCTCTACGGTCCGGTTTTGCCACATCTTTAAACCATCCACCTTTATGAGGATGTGTGATTTTGCTTGATTCGGTAATTGCAATACTAGACAATTTCCTTGAATGTCTCTCGCATTGTCCCCGATCGGGTACCTTATGGTTCTCCCATGCTCTCACCTCCATTGGTTTTGCCCTTTTTCGAGGATCATGATTGTCGATTGGCGATTTGTCCTTACTTTAAATTCTCGTCACTGCCTTTGCCTAAGAATTCCTTCTGCTTTTCCCATTTTAAATGCATTAGGCGGCCCCGGGCTTACGCCCCATATATATTTGAGTGGTGGCTACCCCTTTGACCAGTATAAGTAGCATTTGATGTCATAGTCTATTATTCTACTTTTGTTGCAAAAATTCTTCATGATGAAGTAATTTCCTATAGCTGATTGAAACCTGGCGTCTGCTCCCTTGGCCCATTTCCCTGTACCATGTGCATCGTACCCTAGATATCTGTATTCCGTTGCTTCCTCTATATCTTTTTCTTTATATCTGAAGGGTCTATGCCTGTTCTTATGACCAAAGATGACTATCTTAGTTTTTGCTAGATTTACAGTCAGCCCTGTTTCTTCACAGAATTGCTCTAGAATTTTTAGCAGTCTGTGCATCCCTTTGTTCTTTGTGGCCATCATGCTTAGATCATCAGCATATAGCATAATTGGTACCTTCGTTTCTCCTAGCGTAGGGACGTATTCGTCCCCTTGCTGTTCTGCTATGTATCCCTGCAAGGCATCTATGTATATTCCAAACAGAGTTGGGGATAACGGGCAGCCCTGTTTTACGCCTGTGTCACAGATTATTGGCTGTCCTTCCTGTTCCATCTTAGCATATACCTTATGATATAATCTTGCAATTGACCCTACCATATTTATCGGGGCTTGCATGTCCATCAATCTTTGTACTAGCTTCTTTCTCGGGACCGTGTCGAATGCTTTCCTGAAGTCTACAAAGCAACAGCCGATCTTCCTTCCCTGTGCTTTGTTCTGTTCTATTAATATCCTGAGGGTCACTAGGTGATCAGTGGTTGAGTGTTCCGGCCTGAATCCTGCTTGTCCTTGTGCTCTCATGTTTCCTTCTTCTGCCCATTTCTTTAATTTGTTATCCAGTACTTTTCCAAACCATTATTAGGACTTTTGTTATAGGACTTTTGTTATCCATTATCGTCCTATAATTCCCTGGATCCTGCCTGCTTCCTGCCTTATATAGAGGTATGACTCTATTGTATGTCCATCTGTCTGGAAGCTTTGTGTGTATGATGTCGTTGAAAATGTCTGTGACCTGTCTGCTAATTTCTGTCTCGGCACATTTCAGCAATTCCACAGTCAGGCCATATAGATCCAGAGCTTTATGGTTAGCCATCTTGTTTAGAGCTATCATTACCTCTAGTATGTTGAAGCGTGGTTTGTCCGAATCCTGCAACATTGGTATTGATACTGGAGGAGCCCCTGTCTTATACAATTTATCCAGGTAATTCTCCCATCCCGCTGTTCCAATACCGTCTTGTTCATTCCTTGTTCTCACATTACTGTCCCCCCCCTTCTGTTTGAGTCCCCTCCAAAATCTTCTTGGCTGTTTCTTCAACAATTTTCCCATATACCATTGGTGTTGTAGCAGGTTATTGTACCGTTTCTTCTTTAATAATCTTATGTATGCTGCTTTTTCTTTCTGGTATGTCTCCTTTCCTCTCTGTCCTTTTGTTTTCCTTTTTTGCTCCCTACACTCGTCATCATACCATACTGATGCTCTGAATGCCCTGTTCTTCCTGATTTTGTTCCTTTTGCCAAACACCTCTGTTGCTGCTCTTACCATGATGTCATTGAGAGTGTTTCCATTGTCATTCGCGTTGTGTTTTTCCCATTCCCATTTTCCCATTTCCTCCCTGACTGTTTGTATGAATGTATCTGCGTATTTCTCTTGGAATCGGATCCTCACTCTATCTTTCTTGTCCTCCTTTCTCCCTGTGCTATTAATCTGTGGCGTCCCATCCATTCTGAGTGTTATCTTGATCGGTCTATGTCTTTCCCTTTTTCCAGTCAGCCATTCCTGCAGTTTTAGTTCTTCTATTCTTTCTACTGCTTGGTCATTCAAGATTACGTAATCCACTATGCTCTTACCATGTGCATTCTGACTCGTAAAATCCCCCGATCCCCTCCATTTCTTTACTCAATTAGCTATGATCATCCCTGTTGCCGTACAGACTTCCAGCAGTAGTTCACCCCTGGCGTTGACCTCTGCCTTATCCTCTGTATCTCTCTACCATTCCTGTGTTCTTGCCGTGTACGTTATCTGACCATCCTTTTCATCCGTGTTTGTGCTTTGTGCCTGTTCCTGCCTGGTTCTGGCATTGAAGTCCCCTACTAGTATCATTGGCCCCTGTTCTTTCCACTTCATCATATTTTCCCCTAGGTCCAGCAGTTCTAGCTTATCACTGTTTGGCGGATAATATGTAATTATCAGAAATACATCTTGTTTGTTTTTCAATTGGACATTCAACACCATATATCTTTTATTGATATCTGAATGTAACATACATGCACTGTTAACTATACTATTCTTTACATAACAGGCCAGACCTGCACTTCCCCTCCCTATCTTGAAATCCTTGTCTTTCCAGCACGTGAACAGTTGGTATCCTTCTTCCTCTGGAAGCCTCTTGACGTTATGCTCCCATGTTTCTGCCAGGCATATTATGTCGCAACCGTGGGCACCTTCTAGTCTCTCTCCATCATCCCGGTGCCGGTGCAGTTCAGTACCATATTGTCGTCTTTTCCCTCGAGGTTGCTCGCCCGGGGTTTTCATTGCCTTATGTACCATTGCACATTCTTCTTGGTCTTCCTCGGTCTTCATTGTCGGGGTTGGCCCTCGATCCCTTGCTTGTGTTGTTGGTCTTCGGCTTCCCCTCTTCCGCTTCTTCACCGCTTCTCATTACGATCCCCTTCTAGCGTGATCGTCCTCGGTGCTCTCCCGGTGATCGCTCTCCTGCCCTCTTTGTATTGCCTTCATGGGGTGTATGTTTTCCTTTCACCTTTTCGTTGCTTTTGCTATTCCACCCCCCCCTTTTACTTTATGCATTCTTCTTGGTTGGGTCGTTTGTTCTCTTACCCTCTTGTGGAGGTAGACTTTGCCATTCTTGATTTACTTTGTATCCTGCTTGGTTCAGCTCTCTGGCTTTGGCTAACTCCCTGTGTAGCCCCTGTCGCTACATTACCGTTAACGACTCCTGTACTTTGATTCCATTCCTCAATCTGGATCCCATCCGCAAGATTCTTTCTTTGGATGCCATGTCTCTCAGTGTCAGGTTTATATGCCTCGATCTCCCCCTCCATTGTCCTGACCGTAGTGCCTTGACAATGATGCTCCTGTGTTCCTTGAACACTGTCTCTATCACTTCTGCGGTAACTCGATATATATCCTCATTAGGTCTCTCCGCTACCCCAATTAGCCTAACATCATGCTTAATTTTACTTTGCTCCTCATATTCCATTATATGTGGCTTTATCCTATCAAATGACTCCCATGCATCCAACTCAACATTTGATTTCTCTAATTCAACCAACCTTCGCAGAATCTTTGCTTTCTCCTCTTCGATCTCGTTCATTCTGCGCTGTATTTCCTCATTCGTCTTCTCCACCCCTCCTATTCTCCCGTCCAGGCTAGCGATGGCTAGTTTGTTACTGTTGCAGGTTTCAGCCAGCGCGTTGAGTGCATCCAAGTTCGGGATCTTCGATTCTAGCTGCTTGTCCATGGTGCCAAGAAATCCTTAAGGTCCTGCTGACTCACTGGCGCTCTCGCTGCATCCGTTCTCCTCTGCTGGCTGCTGTTGAAACTGTCGGCCATATCTGCTGTTTGTGAGGAAGCTCTGTGGTGACTTTGGGCAGTGCGCTCGTGCTACAGTCTCTCTGGTAGCCGTGATGCCCCCTTAAGGGTATATATCTTCTTCGTCTAAACGGTATTTTTATTTAAAATTACCGTTTTAATTTGAATTTCAAAATGTCCATTATTATTCCGCCCGTCTCTTTTTATTGTTGTTCGATCTCCTTCCCGGTACTGTCACCTTTCTTCCGCGTCTGTTGGCCGAGGTTGATCCTTTCATGGCCGGTTAGTTTGGTAGCTGCCTATTGATTATGTATTTACGTGTCAATATTCCATCCTTTTTGTACTCCTGTACTTATGTATCTCTGTATTTCTGTAGTTCTGTATTCCTGTATTTTTGTATTTCTGTATGTCTGCCATTTGGTGATATGGGGACCAGTTGGGGGCCGTGCCCGCGCTATCCTGGTTTATGGCGGGGGTTAAACCCCTCAGTCCATATTTTTGCCCCACTCTCCAATGTGTCGACAATTTTCGACAAATAAGGTATTCTTCATACCCCTCTAAAAGTCATATGTTGTCCTCCAGATGTTAACAAGTTTTTAGTGGTCCGGGTTACTAGTTGGTGGGTCTAGCCCTCGCTATCCTGGTGTACGGCGGAGGCTTAGCCTCTCTGTCCCGTAACTTGCCCCGTCCGCCTTTTACTCTGCGGTCCTTGCAGTCTTTTGTCTTATACCTTCACTGTTCCATTTTACCTTTACGATGGTTGTTCCCTTGAGATTTTGTTCGTCCGACCTGTCACTGTTTCCTTATTTTCTTGCTTACCTATCTCCCCTTGTCCTGTGTGTTTCCCGTTTTCAACATGTTCGCCACCCTTTTTGTTCAGCTTCTGTCCCTGCCACTATATGTTCCGCCTTTCTTTGCTTTTTGTCTGTTATCTTTTTCTCGTATGTAGTCAAATGTATCCTGTTATCATATATCCTACCGGTTGGTTAAACTGGCCGGAGTACATATTTGAGACTCTCCCTCCTGTTATCATATGTCACCCGGAGTGTCTTGTTACCTGATCCTATGCTTAGTGTACGAAGATATCCGCAATTCCCCAACCATTGTCATGGAGTATAATGTTTTAGACTATAATCATAAGTAGACAATTTAAGTTATACAATGAAGCTGCTTCACCAGTGACAGTCATTACTTCCGATTTACTATTCAGAAAAAGTTCTCAAAACTGAGATAATACAATCGTGTACATATAACGGGGATACATTCAGCCATGCTTGGAGCATGGTATTTTACTTCATCTAAGCAGTCATACTCAGCCGGTGGCTGTTACAGTTATCCATCTTTAACAATTGATGGAGATCATATCTGATGCATACTCTAAAGAGGGTTGATTCAAAAGGAAGACAGAAACAAAAGCAGTAGGAGAACAAAACAAAAAGAAACAAAAAGAACCTAAGGTTAAGCCCTATCTACCTCGGACCTCTTCCACTTTTCCCTCATTCTGTCTTTCCCTTGATGCTTTATCGCCTGGATCTACTTCTTTTGCTTCTTTTCCGTTGATGGCTCCCCAATCTTCTTGACCTTTTCCAGGTTCCTATGCATAAAAGCCTGGCATAAGAAATCCACCGGGTTCTTCTTGCAGCAGAAGATGCAGATTTTGCCATAGTCGCCGACCATAAGACTGTGCTGGTAGCTGGTAGACTTTTGTATCGCCGCATGCATCTGAAGCCTATTGAAACATTGCATCACTCTATCTAAATCTTGGCGCCGAACTGTGTCGTTCTTATCTGACAGAACCCCAAGCACTCCTAAAAGGCCGAGGTTGTATCCGGCATCCTTCATCGACTGCGCATGGTGAATGCGGTCGCAGAACAAGCAATGAACACGTCCACAGCTTATGCATGACCCTAAACCCTTATGCAAGTATATGCACTCTGGATCACAAATGCACCATGGATTTAAGTCTTCAAGGTCTGGATTGTATGGCACGGTAAGATTACCCGGCACTCCCGATCTCGGACGTTTCCCAGCTGATTTCCTTTCCCCATCTTCATCTCTAACGATCCTTTTCCCTTTATCCATTGTGAGCGCAGAAATCTACTGGCGCTGCACTAGAGACGGAGTTCGGGGAATTCCGAAAGCTGTGAGAGCTTGGGGCGCTCAGAGGCGGAGCTTCACTCTTCACCTTCTTCTTGTTATCTCCTTTAGGGTTATGAAATCTGTCTAAATTCCCGCTTCTTTATTACGTTCGCCTGTCTTAATTGCTGGTCTTGTATTATCCTGTCCTACTTCTTTCGTATGCGTGTATCCGCCACCTGTTTGCTACCTGTTGCTCTGACATTCGTACCATTCCCTCCTAGCTCTACAGCCATAATTATTTCCTTATTACTCCCCCCCTCCAGGTCTGGCGTTTGTAATGATTACTCCGGGCCAATTGTAGGTGTTAATTCCCCACATTATAAGGTATGATTCATGTATTCTCGCGATCGCCCACAATTTGCCACGTTACCCCCTCCTTTGATGATTCACATATTTATGTGACATTTTAACATTACTTAATATTACTTTCTAGCCCCTTAATCGCTAGGATTTTAAATTGAATTGAATTAAATAGAATTAGGTTAAATGAACTGAAATTGAGTTAACCTAAGTTAAGTTAAATTCAGTTAAATTAAATTAAATTGAATTGGATACCATCCTCCCCCCCTTAATTTAAGTTAAATTAAATTAAATGCAGATCGTTCTAACGGCTCTGTATTTTGAATTCGCCGGAAGCCGGAGTCTCGAGTTCCTTTTCCTATCTTTCCCTGTAATTCCATGAATTGACGATTTTCCTTTTACGCTTCTGCCTCTAACCTTGGATCACAATGGTACCCCTTGTTTCGACCTATTACTTTACTTCATTTCTCCAGGATTATTTCGAGACCTTCTGAGGTATTCATATCTCGGTGATCAAAACATTTCTCTTAATCGACATCACAATTTCGGTCTAATGTAATAATCATATAATCTACAAATTTATAATATCTATGATTGGACTTAGATACTTACCTGCCATCGCCCATCTCTGTTGACGTTGCCCATCGCCCATCGCCCATCGCCTTTCCCCTTGAGATCCACATACAATTGCAAGCATAATATGACTTGTTCCTTTGTTTTGTGCTCTATCGAAAATAATTACATAGCTCAGTATCACAAAATTCACTTGATGTGTGGAATCTGATCAATATGTCTATATTTTTGTTGTTGCGTGCGACATCCACACATTTGAGAATGTGTGATTGATTACCAAATTAAAGCAATCAAGATTGTCCCATTCTTCAAATACTGTAACAAAATCATTGATATAATTTTCAAATCTACTTGCTTTTGTTGTGAAGCTATAGAGTTTAGAGCTAAATGTCATTACTTACATGGCTTTCTAGTCATTTATTATGAGACCACAAATAGCTTCAAAAATCATTATGGCACATCATTTGTAGATGCTAGGTACATGCTAGAAACTATTTCCACACTACGGCTTCCTATGGAGTAAACTACTTGGTGTAGAAAGAAGAATGGTTTTCACATATCACATGAATGGCACATTACAAGAAAACATTTGCAACACAACGTAATACTAAAATGAAAGATGCAATCAAATTGAATTGTACATTGAAAGAGCCATTACTTTATTACTTAATGTGGCTCATTACATCAAGTTCAAAATGCAGGAGTTTGGAAATGTCAATCAATAGGACTACATGATGGGAGCTCGCAAAGAGCTTGTACATAAAAACTGTAGAGCATGAATATGCATCGAAAGGATGAAAGGATGCAAGGCCCTTCTTTCCAACCAAATTTCTAGATACTTAAAAAGCTAGCTCGCCAGAGTGTAATTGAGCCACACCGAGAGAAAAACAGATTATGTTCCCTGAGTTGGCAAGAGAAATTGCCAGTTAAATTCTTCGCTATCAAATAGCTGAGACATGGCATGTGTGTCCATGTCTTTATCTGCATGTCTTTATGTGTCCTTGCTCTTGCTCCATAAATTGGGGCATGACCTCTTGCCCTTGCTCCTGTAACAACATCAAGGCTATATCCGAGTCATTGTGAATTTGGCAATGCATTTGCATCTCCAGTGTGCATGCATCCCCCATGTGTTTGTTGCTGGACTGATCCAAAACATTTCTTGTATTGTACATACATTTGCAAGCATAATATGACACGTTCCTTTGTTTTGTGCTCTATCCAAAATAATTACATGGCTCAGTATCACAAAATTCACTTGATGTGTGGAATCTGATCAATATGTCTATATTTTTGTTGTTGCGTGCGACATCCACACATTTGAGAATGTGTGATTGATTACCAAATTAAAGCAATCAAGATTGTCCCATTCTTCAAGTACTGTAACAAAATCATTGATGTAATTTTCAAATGTACTTGCTTTTGTTGTGAAGCTATAGAGTTTAGAGCTAAATGTCATTACATTTAGTTTACATTTAGTTTATAGAGCTAAATGTTTAGAGCTAAATTGAATTGTACATTGAAAGAGCCATTACTTTATTACTTAATGTGGCTCATTACATCAAGTTCAAAATGCAGGAGTTTGGAAATGTCAATCAATAGGACTACATGATGGGAGCTCGCAAAGAGCTTGTACATAAAAACTGTAGAGCATGAATATGCATCGAAAGGATGAAAGGATGCAAGGCCCTTCTTTCCAACCAAATTTCTAGATACTTAAAAAGCTAGCTCGCCAGAGTGTAATTGAGCCACCCCGAGAGAAAAGGTTATGTGTTCCCCGAGTTGGCAAGAGAAATTGCCGATTAAATTCTTTCGCTATCAAATAGTCGAGACATGGCATGTGTGTCCATGTCTTTATCCCGCATGTCTTTATGTGTCCTTGCTCTTGCTCCATAAATTGGGGCATGACCTCTTGCCCTCGCTCCTGTAACAACATCAAGGCTATATCTGGAGCCGCTATAATTTGGCAATGCATTTGCATCTCCAGTGTGCATGCATCCCCATATGGTTGTTGCTGGACTGATCCAAAACATTTCTTGTATTGTACATACATTTGCAAGCATAATATGACACGTTCCTTTGTTTTGTGCTCTATCCAAAATAATTACATGGCTCAGTATCACAAAATTCACTTGATGTGTGGAATCTGATCAATATGTCTATATTTTTTTGTTGTTAGTATGCGACATCCACACATTTGAGAATGTGTGATTGATTACCAAATTAAAGCAATCAAGATTGTCCCATTCTTCAAGTACTGTAACAAAATCATTGATGTAATTTTCAAATCTACTTGCTTTTGTTGTGAAGCTATAGAGTTTAGAGCTAAATGTCATTACATTTAGTTTACATTTAGTTTATAGAGCTAAATGTTTAGAGCTAAATTGAATTGTACATTGAAAGATCCATTACTTTATTACTTAATGTGGCTCCTTACATCAAGTTCAAAATGCAGGAGTTTGGAAATGTCAATCAATAGGATTACATGATGGAAGCTCGCAAAGAGCTTGTACATAAAAACTGTAGAGCATGAATATGCATCGAAAAGATGCAATGCCCTCTTTTCCAACCAAATTTCTAGATACTTAAAAAGCTAGCTCACCAGAGTGTAATTGAGCCACAGTCTGAGAGAAAAAAGTTATGTGTTCCTGAGTTGGCAAGAGAAATTGCCAGTTAAATTCTTCGCTATCAAATAGCTGAGACATGGCATGTACTGTGTCCATGTGTTTCTCTGCATCTACTTGTGGCATGATATCTAGTTCTCCAATATCAAATAAAGCAGAATCAACATTACCATCAGCATCAACATCTCATGACTGTATCGTCTTCTGTGTTCTTCGGCCACGCCATGCCTTTCTCTTGCTCTATAATTTTGAACATTTGCTCTTGCTCTTGCTCTGGCACTTGCTCTTGCTCCATAAGTTGGGATGTATGTCCTTGCCCTTGCTCCACAAATTGGGGCATGTGTTCTTGCCCTTGCTCCTGTAATGACCTCAAGGCTATATCTGGAGCCGCTCGTTCTAAATGTTGTTTTATGCACGTCTTCTGGCGCCACTTTAAGTTGCCAATAGCCAGACTTAAGATCTAGACGGCTAAAAACCTTAGCACCTTGTAATTGATCAAATAGATCATCCGCACATGGAATAGGAAACTTATTTTTTATAGTAATCTTATTCAAGGCATGGTAGTCAATACACATACGCCAAGAATTGTCCTTTTTCCTGACCAGTAAAACTGGTGCACCAAAAGGTGAAGAGCTATGCCGAATCAAACCAGCTTGAAGTAACTCATCAAGTTGGCGATTAATCTCAGCTGCCCATGCATTCTCCTATAAGGAGCTTGATTTGGGGGTTCCTTTCCCGGCAAAAGATCAATTTTGTGGTCTTCTGGCCGCTGAGGAGGTAATGATGTGGCAATGTCATTAGAAAACACATCAGAATGATTCATAAGAAACAAAGTTTGACGCTCATTTATTGGTGATGAAATGGACTTATTACGCGAACCCACCAAGTAAACAAAATGAGATTTCATTGCCAAACGCTTAAATTGAACAACAAAAACCATTGGAATGGGGGCTATCACAAGATCCTTAACCAACTTAAAGGTCTTTTTAATTTCCCGTCATCCAAGGCTAACAAAAGAGTACGAAAACATGGGCCAACCAAAGGATTATACTCTTGATGCGGGGGCATCCCAATCAAAAGATCCATTAATCGCCAAGGTCGACCACCAAAAAGTACGCTTGGCATTAAAATCTTGAATGGAATATTCCAAATCTTTTAACAACCAAGGCACAAGGTGAAAGTTGACCACCAAAGTTTTAATCGACAAATCCATCGTGATTTGTCAATGGAATAGTGGACAAGTCCAACGCCTTCACTAACCCTCGAGAAATCACATCAAACTCACTACCGGGGTCAAAAAAGAGCATGCACTTTCGGGATCCCGGACGGTTGCCTAAAAATGCAAAAAGTCGACTATGTTCGATGGTCTAGTGTATAGGAATGACCCACAAAAGCCACCGTCTTTGTCCCGCTTTCTTTCTTCGATTCCGGTGGAACTTTAGATGTACCCGGTTTTGAATCCCCTTTTTTTTCTTTGGGGTGTACCTAGAACATTCAAAAATTTATGGGGGACTAGAGCAAATAAAACACTTATGCTCACGATGGAGTAGGATTCTTTAGGCTCCCTCTCTTGGAAAGACTTATCCTCCTCCCGAGAACGCTTTGCACCTGACCCTAAGGCATAAATAGTAGGAACATGATCTTCATTGTTATACATTCTTCACGATGCACGGGTTTAACAAACTTGTGAGAATGACCAACTGGGAATCATCACGACATAGGTTTAAACCCCTTTGTGCATTGATGGCCGAAAGTTAATGAAAGACCCTCCTCTTCAACTTTTTACGCTAGTTTGCGAGGGCCCCAAAAGGTTTGCAGCTTTGAAGATCCAACTTGGCTTCGGATCCAACGATGGACCGCCCATCAACCGGGTCCGATTTCTCCGCATCATTTTTGTTTGTTTGGAGCTTTCTTCAAGACTCTTGCGAAAAATCAATTAACGGACTCCTTGTCTCTGGCGGGTCAACTAGTTCCATTCTCGCAGCAAATCCCGCTTCCAATTATGACCCGTAAACCTTTCCTTAATGAGTGTCTCAAACTCACGCAAATGTTGTGATCGGAGTTTCCTTAGGTTGGTGCTTGAGTAGATCAAGCCACCAATCCTTAGCGACCCTTCCTAAATGACGTTTAGCAAAATAAACAAAAGTGTCATCATCATCTTTAGTCTTGGCGAAATATGAGTTGGATCCCGCAACCATGCAAAGAGTTCCTCCAGCATCATCCGTGGTCGCCAAATAAGGTTTGAACTGGAGGGGTGGAAAATTTTCACACATGGCGCACAAATCTTAATACATACCGACATCGTGGGCGCCCTGCATCATGTGGCAGCTTCATTATGCCGAACTTGACCCAAGCGAAGTCCATGTCCCGAAGCCATGTTATGCGAGCAAAAGCGACTTCCAACTTTTAAGCTCAAAATGCATTTATTGTCTGGTCTCCAACTCCATTATCAGATCCACTTCCTCGCGATTGGTCCATCACAACTTGAATCGATACCAGTGAAACGCACAAATGACGTGCTAGCTATACTCGCCACCCAACCACGAGCTCAGCACAGATACTCCATGCCCCATGAGCTCTCCCCCGAGCCTCTTTATAGCTAGCAAACCCTTGTGGATGCATACAACCCCGGGACGGATGCATGCAACCCCCTATAGATGTCCCGCGTCCCACCATTTAAACGCTACAAATGCCGTGCTAGCTATATCGCCACCACCCAACCCGACCTGTACCAGGTCTCCATGGCTCTCCCAGAGCCTGCATAGCCAGCAAACCCTCTACGGATAGGGTTTGCCAGCTATAAAGATGCTCTGGGATTGTCTCATGGGGCATGGCATGGGACGTGGAACGTCCATAGGGGGGTTGCATGCATCCATAGAGGGGTTGCATGCATCCCTAGAGGGGTTGCATGCATCCGTAGAGGGTTTGCTAGCTAAAGGCTCTGGGAGCTCATGGGGCATGGAGTATGAGTTGAGCGTGGTTGGGTGGCAGCATAGCTAGCACATCATTTTGTGTTTATGCAATAGACATCCCCCGTGGGCATGGGGGGGCAAATCCATAGAGGGGTTGCATGCACTACGGTTTGCTTCCATATGGAATGGGAGTCTGAATGAAGATCAAACAGCGCGGTTGGGTCGCCCCAAACCACGCAGCTTAAACGCATACCCATCCCCCAGCCTCTTTATAGCTAAAACCGGGATGCATGCCCTCTAGGGATGCATGCAACCCCTCTATGGATGCATGCATCCCATGCATTGAAAAGGGTTTGCTAGCTATAAAGAGGTTCGGGAGAGCTCATGGGGCATACTCCATCCCCCGAGCTCTCAGGTTGGGTCTTTATAGTATAGCAAGCACTCATGGGATGCATGCAACCTCTAGAGGATATGCTAGAGGGGCCATTTGTGGTTTGAAACGCACAAATGGTTTATATACCGCCACCACTTGCGGCCTGGCGTGATACTCCATGCCCCATGAGCTCTCCCCCGAGCCTCTTTATATCTAGCAAACCCTCTACGGATGCATGCATCCATAGAGGGGTTGCATGCATCTCTAGAGGGGTTGCATGCATCCCAGGGGTTGCATGCATCTGTAGAGGGTTTGCTAGCTATAAAGAGGCGGGGAGAGCTATTGGGCATGGGTAGGTAGCGAAGCTTCGTGGTTGGGTGGCGAGTATAGCTAGCACGTCATTTGTGCGTTTCAGTGGTATCAGAGCTTCAAGTTGTGATGGACCAATCCGCTGTCTTTATAGCTAGCAAACCCTCTACGGATGCATGCAACCCCTCTAGGGATGGATGCAACCCCTCTAGGGATGCATGCAACTGAAACGCACAAATGACGTGCTAGCTATACTCGCGACCCAACCACGAGCTCAACACAGATACTCCATGCCCCATGAGCTCTCCCCCGAGCCTCTTTATAGCTAGCACCCTAGCTTTATTTAGAGAAAAAATGGTGTTTAGAGAGGAGAGAGAAGAAATGTGTGGTTGAGGAGTTATATTAGAGCCGAGCCTTATCATTTTCCATCTCTCCTTAATTGTATGTCTAGACTTATTTCTATAAGTTCACTCAGTTTAAAGGAAATCGTCTATGGGTCATCTATTTTCAAATTTGTGTTGATTTAGTATATCCATACTCCTCTTGCTCCATAAGTTGGGACATATATCCTTGCCCTTGCTCCATAAATTGGGGCATGTGTCCTTGCTCTTGCTCCATAAATTGGGGCATGACCTCTTGCCCTTGCTCCTGTAACAACATCAAGGCTATATCTGGAGCCGCTGTAATTTGGCAATGCATTTGCATCTCCAGTGCACATGCATCCCCATGTGCTTGTTGCTAGACTGATCCAAAACATTTCTTGTATTGTACATACATTTGCAAGCATAATATGGCACGTTCCTTTGTTTTGTGCTCTATCCAAAATAATTACATGGCTCAGTATCACAAAATTCACTTGATGTGTGGAATCTAATCAATATGTCTATATTTTTGTTGTTGCGTGCGACATCCACACATTTGAGAATGCATGATTGATTACCAAATTAAAGCAATCAAGATTGTCCCATTCTTCAAATACTGTAACAAAATCATTGATATAATTTGCAAATCTACTTGCTTTGATGTGAAGCTATAGAGTTTAGAGCTAAATGTCATTACTTACATGGCTTTCTAGTCATTTATTATGAGACCACAAATAGCTTCAAAAATCATTACGGCACATCATTTGTAGATGCCAGGTGCATGCTAGAAACTATTTCCACACTACGGCTTCCTATGGAGTAAACTACTTGGTTTAGAAAGAAGAATGGTTTTCACATATCACATGAATGGCACATTACAAGAAAATGTTTGCAACACAACGTAATACTAAAATGAAAGATGCAATCAAATTGAATTGTACATTGAAAGAGCCATTACTTTATTACTTAATGTGGCTCATTACATCAAGTTCAAAATGCAGGAGTTTGGAAATGTCAATCAATAGGATTACATGATGGAAGCTCGCAAAGAGCTTGTACATAAAAACTGTAGAGCATGAATATGCATCGAAAAGATGCAATGCCCTCCTTTCCAACCAAATTTCTAGATACTTAAAAAGCTAGCTGATCACCAGAGTATAATTGAGCCACAGTCTGAGAGAAAACAGTTATGTGTTCCTGAGTTGGCAAGAGAAATTGCCAGTTAAATTCTTCGCTATCAAATAGCTGAGACATGGCATGTGTGTCCATGTCTTTCTCTGCATCTACTTGTGGCATGATATCTAGTTCTCCAATATCAAATAAAGCAGAATCAACATTACCATCAGCATCAACATCTGCATCTGTATGCGTCTCTGTGTTCTTCTCTGCCTCTGCCATGCCTTTCTCTTGCCAGTTAAATTCTTTGTTATCAAATAGAAATAGCTGAGACATGGCATGTGTGTCCATGTCTTTCTCTGCATCTACTTGTGGCATGATATCTAGTTCTCCAATATCAAACAAAGCAGAATCAACATTACCATCAGCATCAACATCTGCATCTGTATGCGTCTCTGTGTTCTTCTCTGCCTCTGCCATGCCTTTCTCTTGCTCTATAATTTTGAACATTTGCTCTTGCTCTTGCTCTGGCACTTGCTCTTGCTCCATAAGTTGGGATGTATGTCCTTGCCCTTGCTCCATAAATTGAGGCATGTGTCCTTGCTCTTGCTCCATAAATTGGGGCATGTGTTCTTGCCCTTGCTCCTGTAATGACCTCAAGGCTATATCTGGAGCCGCTGTAATTTGGCAATGCATTTGCATCTCCAATGCGCATGCATCCCCATGTGCTTGTTGCTGGACTGATCCAAAACAATTCTTGTATTGTTGGATTCTTCTTTTTTTCAAGTGTGAAGTGTTCTCCTCTATTGCTTCTGTGCTACTAGCAGCAGCCTGAGAATAACTAAAGGGGCAATTCATATTAGCGTGGTTATATGTCTGAGTTTGATTCCACGCCATTCTTGGAGTCATAACATTGTTATCTTTCATGTATGCCATTGCCATATCTGAAGGTCCCATATTTGGGGGCATCTGCTCTGCTGCAAACCCATATTCTTGTTGCTGAAATGATCCAAATTCTATGTTCTGGTGTGCTTGCTGCTGAAATGATCCAAATTCTATGTTCTGTTGCTGTGACGATCCATCACTTTGTATGGTGGCCTGAATGTGAGAAGGCAATTCCAGGATTTCCTTCCGAACCTGATCAAGGGCAGAGAGCGCCCCACTAAAGGTCTTAGGATCACCCATCAGAAACTGCTCATATGTTATTTGCAGATGCTTGACTGTGCCCAAGGGGCTGAAAGAATGAGGCTTGCTACCCTCTTGCTCTGCACTTTTCTTCCTCTTCTTAATCTCACGGCACCTGAACCGGGGCTGCTCGATCTTCTTATTGTCTAAGTAATCGTAGATGGTGTTGAAACTGAGGCAAGAAGGGCATGGAAACTTAGCATCGTACCTCTTGTAGAAGCTTCGAACTACACTTAGGACCTCGGATTTTTTCATTTCCCTTCCAACGCTGGCTGGCTGAAAGTAAAACCCAAAAATTTAGAATTTCACGCCGGTTTTCTATTTCCCGGATCCGAAAATTTTTTATTCCGGTTAATTCTTTTTATCTTTAACGGCCAGCCAATTTTCCTTTTGTGGGTTTTCGCAGCCAGTTTTCTCGTATGTGCGATTCCTTCCTTCGATCTGTCTTTTGGTATTGCAATCTTTCTCTTTGTTTCAGAGATAATGGTTCTTTCTCTTTTTGTTTCAGATGCAAGATCGGAAGATACATATAAAGCTACGGAAGCCATGGCATTTCTGATGATCGGCATGCAGTACCCAGCTTCTGTGCTCAAGTAAGCTTTAAGTATTTGGCGTTTGATTTACAAAGTAGGGCTTTGTTTCATATCTTCCTGTGAAACTGTCCTCATTCATGGAAACTCTTCCTCATGATTATCAACGATGAATTCGGAAGGTTGAAATACTTCAAAATAAGGTCCTTTATACTATATTCAGGAAAAATTTGTGGGCTATGTATCTAGGATTTGGCCCTTCAGCTTCATGCTTTTGCCAAAACCTGCCCTTGTTTTAATCTGCTTTGGATCCCTTGGTTTTGTCTACAAATTTGCGAAGAAAGTTTCTATGTTTCTAAGGTATTCGTTTTTGTTTTGTTCTACGTGCATTATATGCAGTTGAGCTAGATTATCATGCCTAAGTTTAGGGTCTGTTGTTTTCCCATTTTAATTCATCTCATTGCATATTAAATCTGCATACATCAAAACATGGGTTATTGATAATCAACTCCCCTTTTTCCATTATCTAAGAAGTTTGCTTCCCCATAAGGGAAGGATGCTTTTACTGAGTTATAATATAAAACCTATAATCAGTATAAATCAGCAGGCGCTCATTGCATAGCTGCTTTGTACAGATGTATTATCGCATGTGTATTGTGGTTATTTTTATATTATTTTTTGCCCATATTGAATGCATCATATATCTGCCTACCTGTCTGCGTCCGTTACTATAGAGGGGAATATATAATTTACAGGTTGATCAGCCAACAGCCTAAGTGTAGAATTGATATTCCTAACAGATTACTTATACAAGAACTTCGGGCACCAGGCTTGGAAGTCCTACTGGAAGAATACAGGGAGAAAAACAGTCCCTTAGTGTAAAGGAGGGGAATGAAGCATGCAAATGATTTAATGAGAAAAGCAAAAGGCTTTGCTGCTTCGGATTTCTTATCAAAGCGCGAGACAAGAATTCCACTCATGACAGTTAATCGAGTAGGGAGGTAGTTATTCATTCTTTTGGTTGATCAGACAAAGGTGGATTCGTTCTTTGTGTTGTAATTTATCATATCTATTAAACCCAAAGCATGAGAGCTCTAACTGTTTCTACCTTTGTTTGCAGATTCCAGAGCCCTCTTCAGGTTTTGGAGCAAGCTATCGAATCTGGCCACTGGTGAGGCTAATCCCCTGTTCCTTCCTTTGTTCACAGACTATTACTTCAGATCATTTCCCCATCTCTGTTTACACTGCAGAAATACCCATATTCAATGATCAATGAACAGAAGGAACTGATTCACCAAAGCAACATCATTTCTAACAATGCTGAGAATCTGATACTAAAGCATATTATTCATTATTCTTGCATGCAATGTATCTTCAAAACTCAAAGATTTATGATTTATAGTTTTGCTTTGGTTTAAATTTCTTGAAGCTAAAAAATTGTGTTTCCTTGCAGATAGCAAGATGGATCTGCACTTTGGCTGATCCTTACCTCAGACCAAGTATTAAGGCTTTTGACTTTAGGTCAATATTAAGGGTTCTTGCTTGATTGATGATTCTGCAATGCTAATTGAATGTTTCTCCTTTATTCATCTTTGGCCGCCTTGAGCTCTGAGGCATTTACTTGGTCACGAAAAAGGTTTCTCTTGTAAAACTTCTAAGTCTCACTTCAAAGGATGCTCTTGCTGATGAGATTCTGAAAATTCGGATAAGAAGTGCAAAATATATGTTCACTATGCATGCCAATTTATTTGTCTCATTTGTCCTGGGGGGTCTCATCGATTTAAAGTGGCTAGACCTTTAACCAAGGCATTGCTAATGCGGTTGCATATTGATAATGTTGGTTGCTCTTACCAATTGATTAACTGCTACTCTAACCAGTATCTACTTGGCAAATTTTTATGCTCCAAAAACATTTGTTGTGGTGGGTATGGGGAACCTACATTTGCATGTACTAAACATTTTTAGGTTGCTTGGTTAAAAGAATTTGTGTTCAGTCTGCTGAAACATTTGTGTTTGAAAAGATGGCAGTCTTGCATGTAGTCATTTTGTAAGGTTCTATACCTTGGTACATAATGTAGCCATATGCATTTGAGCTCTGTTTTGCAGACCTGCATTTCTACAACTTGGAGCTTTTGTAAAATTAGAGGTAAGAATTGTAAGCAGAATTTGTTTATGCAATTATAATCCGCTTATCGTGTTTAAAGTATAGTTATCCATTTGTTTATACTTCCTTTTTATACATTTTCATGTTTGGTGAAAGGAGGCATGAATGAATGCATGAATGAATAATGAACGCCGCTTTTTCTGTCTTAAAAGAAGTGAGAACTATCATTACTTATCATGCACTAATGGGTGCCTGCAACAATATAGGTTAAACTATTTATTCTGTATGGATCTGTAAGTAACCATGCTGAGAGCAAAACCAATACTGATGGTTCTTGTCTGAACGTGCAGCTTGGGACCTCTATAAGGACATGCAGGCGATGAACTTGGTTACAATGTTTAGGCACTAATATCTGCAAAATGAAAGCTTAGGCAAATACAGTGTTTAACACCAAATTTGCTTCTTACTTGCATTTAAAATAGTTGTAAAGGAAAGGCATTATTTATGGCGACTAAAATAAATTTCAGAAGGAATGAGGAAGTGTTGCAGTTTGACATGAAATAAATCAAGATGAACTTATGGTGCTATTTGAAACAATAAAGTTTCCCTTTCTATAAGAAACATCAGAGTTAAACTCTTTTGGCTTTCCAAGGCATACAATATCATGACACTAGTCATTGTATTTCTTTCATTTACATTGTTGAACATCATATCAGCATTTTTGCCAGCAAAATTAGGGTGATCCAACTCATTAACATACATAGCAAGCTCAAGCTCAAGATTGGAGGCCATGACATTAATAACAATACATGCTTTTAAACACTCTCTTTGTGTCATCATAAATATATTTAGGACATCAAGACACCATATCATTTACATGAATAGCATATGGAAGTTGACCAACAGGTCTTGCTAGGAATTGTTCAAACGTCTCCGCTTAATAATGTCCACTTTTAATTCTTCCTACTCATACATGCACCAAATATATAGATGCGCGTGTACACACGTGCACGAAATCACACATGCTCTAAAATGTCCTATTTTGCTTATTCATCTAAGCAACCATGTTGTAAAATGTCCTATTTTGACGTTCTTTGTGCCAATATTAAATTTCTATACCACTTCATCATGAATACCATTATATCGAACAAATGCAAAAATGGACGAAGGCGCAGACGAAGGCATGCATGGTAATTTGCCTAAGTCGGCTGGGTCCGACCTAGGTAAAACAACGGGCCTCGGGGCCTCGATTCGCCTCGCCCGGTGGCGGCAAATTTTAGGCCGGACCATTGACCATCCCAGACCAGGGGGGATTCGCAAACCGCCCCCAGCCGATGGGACCTCCAACAAATCGATTTCAGAAATTGGGTCTTTTGCCTAGCATGAGGTAAATCATTTCCCTTGCTTATCAGATAAGAATCCAGGTTCCATCCGGCAGACCCCAGGGATCTGCAAACCGTCCCCTCAGCCGATGGGGCCTCCAACAAATCGATTTCAGAAATTGGAGCTTTTGCCCAGCATGAGGTAAATCACCTCCCCTGCTTATCAGATAAGAATCCAGGTTCATTAGCAGCCGTCCCTGCTTCACATAATCCCCCAAAGGGCAACCGAGTAGATAAGGCATCAGCAGGGAAAGATCTGGCCTCTAAGGCAAATGTGAGTGCCATCGGTGCTATCCGGAAATTGAAAACTGCAATGTTAGGGGCAGGGACCGGAGATAGTGCAGGTGGGCAGAAAAACTTCACACAGTGCAACAAAGCAATCAACGAAACTGATAAGATCATGATGGAGGCTGGAGCAGATGATAATCAAGTATTCCCAAAGGACTTAAACAGAGGTAAGAGTTTTCCCTCTACAGGATAGTGAAGTAGGCAAAGTAAGAGTAGGGGAAGATCGGGGCCCGGCTAGTGGTAATGCAAGGAGTAATGCAAGGAGGCTTGGAAAAACAATGACACGATAGCAAGAGTTAACAAGCCTAGATTTTCAGAGTGGATAAAGAATAAGATGCCAACGTAAACAACCGGGGAGTTTAAGAGTAGATGCAAAGACTTAAAATAGTAGAAGCAAGTTTTGCTCAAGATCCGGGCAAACCGAACAAAGGCCAACTTGAAGAAAATGGAACTGAAAGTCTTTGGAAATATGGAAGTAGACGAGGAATCTAACTATCCAATAGCGAGATAGATCATGGTATGCACGTAAAAGTGGTGGAGAACCCGGTATCACGATCCGTCATTGGTTTCTTCTGAGGAGGATTCACGGACCTCCAAAAAAACCGGAATCGCGGCTCTCAAAGACACCTGAAGAAATTAGGCCTACCTCAACACGAATCGCTAAAGGCACTGGGAAGTAACTTCTTTCTCATTCTTTTTGATAGCGAAGCAGTGGTAGATAAGATGGTGTCCCGCGCAGTAGGCTCATTCATGGGAGAGTACATTTTATATCAATATTACTCACCTGGCTTCTCTCCCCATCAAATCTCGGCCATCAAAATTCCGTGTTGGTTAGAGATCGAACACTTACCTCCAGACATGTTGGTACCTGAATTCTTAAAGGTCATTGCTAACACAGTAGGAGCATATATCTCACATTTTAGATAGACAATCCTTCCTAATCAACTAATGTTATCATATATAATGTGATATAAACTATATTCTAAGGAATTGATTAAGATGATGATGTTCTTGGCTTTTAAATGAGAGGTCATGTGGACCAATAATTGTCATCAGCATAGCAGTCTATCTTGATCTTCTTTAGTCATACCTTTTCATATTTTTCCTTGGTTCATCTTGCATTGCTATCTTAACTTTGAGAAGCTTTGAAATATGGTGTTTGAAGTTCATTTTCAAGACATAAATCTAGAGATCAAATATGGAAAACATTTTATGATAACTTGGAAGTAATACTAAAAGTTTTAGCCCAAACCTAGCAATATATATTTTTTTATTGATAGAGGATCTCATGAAATACTAATATCCTAAAATTCAGCTTGAGATCGAATATGGTAAAGAAGTTATTGATTTAAAATGAACCTGTGGACCAGTAATGGTCTTAGGTACAGAAACCTTTATTGATTTATCATGATCGTGCCTTTTGCTCTATTTCTTTACTTGTTTTTTCATTGGTTTCATATCCATACAAGCATTCATATATGATTTTTTCAATGACATACTATTTCAATAAATTTCCTTCAAATATAACAAAATGAACTTCAATTAAAAGTCACTTAAAATTGTTACTATAAGTCAAAGCTGAAGCTTCAAATTACAGGCCAACAAATATTTTCTATGCATGAAGCAATTAGTCAACTACTTATATACCAAATTTGAAGTAAAAAATCATTTTCATGCAAAAGTTATAGAATTTTAATTGAAACAGCTTTCTGGAAACCATTATTGGTCCACAGAACACAAAAAACTGTTTTGACCCTGTCATGTTTGACTGATTATATCTTCCTTTCTAGACTTCAGATTGGAACAAGGTTTTTTGCATATTCATCCTTATCTCGTATAGAAAAATACCATTATAATGAAAAAAATCAAAAAAATCATTTTGTTGAGACAGTTTTACATTATGTAAATATGAAGCAAACTGGACTTGACCCCCCTTGATTCACCTAAACATAACTTTCAATTTTAGAGGTATATGCATTTTTAACTATTTTTCCTATGCAACATGACTGCCATATATTAACATGTAGAAAGGGTTTAACTGAATTTTATGCCATTGATTTTATATGAATTTTAAAGCGAACTGTACAAATGAACCATTTATGGTCCATCAAGGGACAACTCTAGTGTTAAGAATTGAAAACAATAAAATCTTAAAATGCATTATCGATGAAATTCAGTCTCTTTTCTACTAGAATCTACAATTAAAAGCTAACATCCTAAAGCCTGTAAATGTCCATTTGTGGCATCACATATATTGTCACCACTTCTATTTGCTGTGAACCGAACCGTCAAACTCAAGAAAAACTATATCATGCCCTTGTGATTTTATCAATTATTGCAATCGATTTCATGCAAGTTTGACCCATATCTGCATAGAGATTCTCTTAGAAACTACCTAAAGATGCAGAAGGATGAAAGCTCTATATTAGAAGGTGTGCAAAAACTTAGAATTTAGCATAGACTGGTCACTTATTTTACATATCTAAATTGATGTATGTGCACAGGCTCAAACCCGATAAAGATGCAAAGCCCGGCAACCATGTGCTTGTCAATAATACGAAAATCAAGGATTACGTATGCTGGCTATACAATGGCGGTAGGATCATTCGGCCACAAATATGATAGACCTGCAACGACACAGTTACAATGAAGGGTAGCAAGACATCAATTGGATTTACAAAAAAAAAAGGGGGAAGCACTTCCAATATAGTTAAATCCATATGGATGTCTATCAATGAATCTATAACCACAGAAGCCATCTGTCTCTAGATTCAAAATCAACTGTACCCACTGAGTACAAATGAATAATATGCATCCATGTTTGAAGCATCATAATACCTTCTTGATAAGTAATAAAGGGTCTTTGTACTCACTGAGTACAAATGAATAATCTGCATCCATGTTCGCAGCATCATAATACCTTCTTGACAAGAACCCATATGCATAGATGTGGATACTACATGGAGATTTGTCGCACATTCTCCATTTGAAAGCCCTATAAACCATGAGTTTTGTAGCACACAGATGACTAACCCTAATTAAAAACTCAAAAATTTGTTAATTATATCATGGAAGGCTGTAAGAATAGTTCCCATACTGGATGCTCTTTCTAAACATGCTATCAAGTCTTAATTGAAGTCATCTATACTGCCTTGAAACCCACACACAAAAACCCTACATCAGGACTTGATACATGATTCAAGATCTTACAAAAACTACTTAGAAAAGCGCTTATGATGGTTGTGGCTCCAAAGGCAAGGACATTTATTAATAAAACTGCAAAATCGTAGGAATATCTGCTACAACAGTTGAATGAAGACCCATGTGAGCCTGTTTTATGTGTTGAATATAAGAACATGGAACACAAATTCACCAACCCATGAATCATGAGTTTGGACCAAGACACCAAATAAATGGTTTCTTATTACGCATCTAAATATACCACCTGAGAAATTGAAGAGAGAGAGAGAAAAGACCATAACAGAAACTGAAACCTACCATCTAAATAAGAAACAAAGAATTTTACCTCTAATTTTGCAAAGCTCCAGATCTGTGGAATAATGCTTGATTCTGGTTTCACATATCAACACAAATCTAGTGAATTTTCAGTATCCCATTCACAATAATATCTCTACTTTTGCAAAACCAAAAGCTTAAACTCAAATAACAAAGCTGCGAGATCCCTACAGAAAGAAGCTAAGCATACCATTTCATTGCTCGGCTGGTACTTAAGCTCCAGAATTATGGGCAGTTGAAGAAAAAAAAAGGAATTGCAAAATAGACAGATCCAAATGCGAGACTTCTGAAGAAGAAATGTAGCAAGACATGTAAACGAAAGGAGCAAACATTTGAAGAAGATCTTGCCATTATCTCGGTACACATGCATCCTGCGAGCTTCAGAGACAATCTGGCATCTCAAACAATAAATTTGGCAAAAAATAAAGCAATCTACTTGCGTACAAAGGCTCAGGCCTTACATCTAATACCACCAACGGATTCCATCAGCTGTCGATGCATGCAGTGGATGTCGATGCCAAATACCTGGCTGGAACACCTTAAAAATTCCAATCCATAACCGCATCATTCTGAGCAAATGTGCCAGGCACGCCGAGGATAAGCCAGGATAAGCCATCCCAAATAAGTAATCCACGAGAAATGGGGGATTCCGGATAACTATCGCCCACAAAAATGTTGATTTTGAAATTATAGTGCAATCCAAATGCCCGATTTTTGGAGAACGGTAAATTTTACCGGTGAGAAAAAGCTCCCCCAACCTTAGAAAAATCAACCTAGAAAAAATCTAAAAAAAAAATTCACTTGACGGAAAAACCAAATTTAAACAATAGGATATAAGATACACAACACAAAATTACATAATATTGTAACTTCAAAAGTTGCAACTTTGAAAGAAGAACAAAAAAAAAAGAGAAGCAGAACAAAATGAATGAAAGAAGCTTAGCATCGGCATACCTGTGGGTGATCAACCTCAGTTGCACAGTCTACCAACGAAATGCAGATGACCAAATGTGCCCACAGTCGCCCTATTTATACATACAAAGGACCTAATGCAAGCAGGCATGCGGCTTGATCCGTCGCTATTATGATCTTATCCTGGATATTCCACACACTACAGGTAATGAATATTTGTAGTCTAGATATTTGGATCGACGAATATATGCTCAGGTGTTAAAGATATGCTTAGCTGTTCTTCACGATAGTCCACATGCCGTATTGGCAGAAGCAAAGCAGTAACAAAAAGAATCCTTCGACCATCTATCTGAGCTTTCATCAATAGTAAGCAAATGGCAGGGAACATGAGTAGATTTGAAATGCCAAATATATCAAGGACCTCTGATGCTGTCTGCATGTAGTCCATAGACTTTCTGAACAGTAAACCTGAGGCAGCCAATTAAGTAGCGATAAACATCTGGATGCCCATAATGGATCCAAACTTGTGCCAATCAACTGCCAAAGAAACCGTTGGTTCCACCCTTTGTGGCAACTTGAAAATGACCACAAGGAGACCCACATCATGCAGCAGCCGCATGGCTCTTACTGGCTGATTCCCAAGCAGGATCAAATCAACCTGCAAACATCTTTGGTTTGGTCCATCATGAGTTGAGCAGATATCCAGGATCACATTTGAAAGAATCACATTATAGATTTTGCAAACTTCAATTCCCAAGACCAAACTTGTTGGTCGAGCAATACAACCAAATGCCATGTTATACAGATAGCATTGATCGACAATACTTAGAGTTTTAAAATCACAATACGAATCTCGGACTGCAATGATTCTGCTGTCACAGTTGCATTCTCAATCAGCACATGCTATAACATTTCCATCTACAACACATGAAATGGAATATTGAATTACAATTGGATTCTCCAATCATTCAGAATGGCAATATACATATGAATCCAACAAAAACTGTGGCAAAAATTAAATTTAGGGAATCTCCGCGTACCGCAGCCAACCCTATTAACTATATATTAACATCACAGGACGTGGAGCAGCAACAATGAGCAGATTCTTGTTCAAGACCCGACAAAGAAGATAATACTGAAACAAACCAGCTGCCCCTTGCAAAGATGTAAACCGTTATGTACAAACTTTTAATATACACCTTTGGGATATAATCAGCTGAAACAATATAGGTATCTTGCATGAATGACTGTACTATATAATCTTATGCATGGAATGTGCTCAAAAACCAAACATGACAAAAAATATACTAAAAATCTATGACACAAATAGACGAGTAGACATGAAAGAGTATTTTATTATTTGTTTATTTACAGGCATATGTTGTACACATAAGAGGCTTGTAACAGTAGGAATTTGCCCACACATCAGACCAAAACTTCATAATAGATCTTCGCTTACATATCCGGCAAAATCTCATAATGCTATGTGGCAAAAATCTCACAACACTATGCATCAACGTTCCAATTCCTTACCATTTTCTACACCATTTTCTAAGATCCAATTCTTCACCATCTTCTTTAAGCAACCACAATACCGATTGAACTTGCCATCCTCACTATCCTCAACATAAACCATTCGAAAGCAGTCTTCACAACGAAAACCGTATCACAATCAAACAAAACCTCTATAGGCACATATGGATCCCTACTTACATCGGGAAGAGACATATCAATAAAACCAAACAAATCGTCACCATAATCACCTTCATCGTCACTTTCCATGCCAATACTCTCCAAACCTTCAACTTTGGTGTCATTCATGTAATCCCACTTCAATGCATCATCTATCATCACATTCCCTTCATAATCATAACAATCCAGCCAATTTCATCCATCTCCATCCTCAAAAGAAAGGTATTCTTTATACTCTTCAATTATCAACCAATCATCCATTCTTGCTCTTTTAAGTGGCAACATCTCATCCTCTCCACCGTCAATGACCTCGTCATACTTTCGTTTCTTAGAAACCATGTCTTGTACTCCCACACTTTAACGAATGAAGAAAACTCAGCCTTATATATAAGCCAATCCATGATTCCATCAGTTGGCTGCATTAACACTCATTAATTATTGAATTGAAATCATGCTTATCAGATCTTGAACATTCTTATCTCGTCACACAACTGTCATCGTGAAGCAAAGCAACTGTTATCACGTCTTTTCATTTCATTTCACAAACGTACATGTTTCGAACATCTTAGATTCGTCATAGCCGTCTCCGTGCTTCGAACATCTTAGATTTGTTATAGCCGTCTCCGAGATCTCTGCTATCATCCACAGCCAGACGTCTTGTCGGAGGGTTTGTTCCAAAACGTGGCAAGTAAACACTAAATTAGATTGCGGCGCAGAAAAAACAGGGAGGGACAAAAAATAAAAAAAATAAAAATAAAAAAAATTGCAAACTGCTTTATATATGTTTAGATGGATAGCAAAGCTTTTTTAATTTTGTCTTCAAATAACTCCATCTCACATCTCCTGTCAATTTTGTGTGACAAGACAAATTTTGCAATGTTTCTACAAGTAGTCACATTTAAAACAAACTAAAAAAGGATAGCCACATTTAAAACAAAGAGAAAATAAAAGAAGTAAAAAAAAAAGGGTGGGGGAGGTACAACAAAACAAATAGAGAGAGGGAAAAATAATTCTAATTTATTGAATTTGGAATAAAGAATAAATAATTTCATGTCAACTCACATGAAGTAACATGTAGTATGTCCCATGAAGAATGTCATATGGAGCATGTGCATTGGGTATGCCGCATGGAGCATGTCAAATGGAGCATGTGCATTCGCATGTAAAAGGTTGAGCTGAAGAATTATGGTAATATGGGGACGGGGAGGAGCACTGAAAAGGTGGCGACTCGTACATATAAGGAGGTGGTGGCCATGGAATAAATTACTACTCCTATATTTTAGTGTAGCCAAAATAGGTTTAGCTAAACTATCTTTAAATTGGGGCTAGAAGTTTCTAACACTTGGCTAAACTAAATGGTTTTTTTCCATCACAGTTTCTTGCTTTTGGCTAAACTTTCACAAAATGGAAAGGCAAATATTAGCCATTAGGCTATAGTAATTTTAAAAAAATCCAAGCATTTTGGCAAAGACATTGAATTTATTGTAAATACATAAATCAAGACACAAACATACATGAACATATTCAAAAACCTAAAAAAAGGGGACTACATTGTTCTTTTTCCTCTAAGGCTTCAACTTTGTACTTAGAACAAGAAAGAAAGTGAAAAAGAAAAGGAAAAATATAAACCCTATTTGAAATTTCTTAAAGTTCGTACATACATTGGTGTTGAATTTTAGGCTAATCTATCTATTTTTCTAAGACCATTATATCTTAGGTTTAGCTAATCGATGTCCTGATGGATATGTTTGGAGGTAAAGGTTTGGCTATTCAACCTAAAAACTCACTTGGGCGGCAAAAAACTTAGGCTAAAATTTTCTTTTTTTTGGACATTTTTTCCATTTACTTTAGCCGTTTTTCTTGGCAAAACTGCTACAAAATAGCCATTTGGCTAACCTTAGCCGTTATTTTATTCCATGGTGGTGGCGAAGGTGATGGGAGAGGGGGTGATTTATATATGTAAGGAGGTGGTGGCAAGAGTGATGACAAAGGTGGTGATTTGAGATCCGTATTATGGAGAAGGGGGGGGATTTGTAGACATATGATGGTGGTGGCGAGGGGATGGAGGAGGGGGCGATTTGTAGACATCTGCAAGGTGGCTGCAAGGGTAATGGAGGAGGGGGGAATTTGTAGACACAACGAAGATGGAAAGAAGGGTGAGGGAGGAGGGGGGGACTTGTAGACACATGGAGGTGGTGGCGAGGGTAAGGGAGCTTTTAATTTGTAAATATAAGGAGGTGGTGGTGAGGGTGGGAGGCACGGAGGGGGAGGTGGAGATGGATAGACATACCGAGGTGGAGGTGATAATGATGGCAAAAAAAGAGGGACTTGTAGATAAGGAGGAGGCGGCGGAGATGGATAGACATATGGAAGTGTAGGTGATGGTGATGGGGGGGGATTTGTAGATGTAAGGAGGTGGTGGCGAGGGTGGTGGAGGAGGGGTGATTTATAGATGTAAGGAGGTGGGGCGAAGGCGATAGAGGAGGAGGCTTTTGTAAAATATAAGGAGGTGGGTGAGGAGGGTGATGGAGGAGGTGGAGATGGGTAAACATATGGAGGTGGGGGATAGAGAGGATGGAGGAGGGGGATTTTGTAGATATATGGGGGGGTGGTGGCAAGGGGTGAGGAGGAGGGGGATTTATAGACATACATTATATCTGAGGGGTGGTGAGGGTGAGGGAGGAGGGGGTGATTTGTAAGCATAAGGAGGCGCAATGTGAGATTGAAAGAGGTGGTGGAGATGGATAGACATATAGAGGTGGAGGTGATGGTGGTATGAGGGGGGGATTTGTAGATATAAGGGGGTGGCTAGGGTGATGGAGGAGGGGTGATCTATAGATGTAAGGAGGTGGGGGCGAAGGTGATGCAAGAGGAGGGGATTTGTAGGCATAAGGTGGTGGTGGGGAGGGTGATGGAGGAGGTGGAGATGGGTAAAATATATGGAGGTGGAGGTGAAAGAGGGGTTGTAGATATAAGGAGGCGGTGGGGAGGGTGATGGAGGAGGTGGAGATAGGTAAACATATGGAGGTGGAGGAGAAGGGGGGGATATTGTAGATATAAGGTGGTGGCGGCAAGGGTGCTGGAGGAGGGGGCGATTTATAGACATAAGGAGGTGGTGGTGAAGGTGATGGAGGAGGGGGCAATTTATAGACATAAGGAGGTGGTGGGGAGGGTGATGGAGGAGGTGGAGATGGGTAAACATATGGAGGGGATGGAGGAGGGGGGATCTGTAGATATATGGAGATGGCGGCAAGGGTGAGGGTGAGGGTGGAGGCGGAGATTGATAAACATAGGGTGAAGGCGAAGGCGATGCGTATACAAGGGGTGGAGGAGCCTCAGTAAGCATCACCTTTTGTCCTCAACTATTGAGGTAAGAGCTCATCCGTGAAGTCGTGAGAAGTGCTGCAAGTTTCCCTCTCTTCCCAGGACATTCAATCTAATCCTTAGTCGTCTCGCACTTGATGATCAAAAGTTTTTTACTTGAATTGCCCTTGCTCACTATGAATATCCAATGTATTGGTAACAAACTCAACTTGCCATGTCGGGACGGGATTGCCTGGTATTGTATCTTTTCCTATCCTCCTCCAGCGAAGCATTAGTTGCTTCCTTGATTACCATTTTGGACAACATTAAACCATCTGTAAGTTTCTTTACAATGTCTTGCTCTATGCACCATGCTTCAATCAATAGTAACTTTCATAATATAGCAATTTCCAACCTCTTTTTCAGTTGGAATCAGTCTCCTGCATTCATTTCTTAAGATGGCCCTCTATAATCGGCCCTCTCTATCTTGGAGGAAGAGACTCCATTGCACAAATTCATGGATTCCAATACATTGGTCCAACGTTGGTTGCCAAAGTTGAGCGGCTGATGCCCTAGAAGCTATAAAGCACCAAGAGCTTCAAAAGACAGTGACAAAAGGATCTTTATTTATGCAGCAATCTTCTTACTTAAAGAGTTTGCATGTTGAAGAAGAGCCTATAGGCCTGAAACAAGCTCATACGCATTGCCAAATGCCTTCTGCAACTTGGACATCTGAAATGTAAGCAGATCCAAATCTATTATTATCAATTTCAAGATGGTACGTGTGACAACATGGTTCTTCTAACAGACAGAAGTGAAGCAACATGCACATTTCACTAATTTAACTTACTTTTTCTGCATCATTTGCCTTGAATTTCATCGTGTCTCTTATCACTCCAGTTGATGTTTTGCACTGTAAAACACATTAACATGATCTTTCACCAAGTGCAACAGATAAAATCCCTTCTAGCATGACAAAGGAATCCAGAAAAGATGGATGAGCAAGGAATCTAGCATGAGATTATCAATCCGCATTGAATTCCAATATGCTGAATTTGAAATTATTTAAAGCACCAAATTTAGCACAACATTAATGCACATGGATGAGTCTTTATATTAACAGAATTCAAATAGCTTGCCCATATAACTAATAGTGCCACAAAGATAAGAGCAACACAGTTTAATAAACTCACGATAGTCCACGTGCCGTATTGGCAGAAGCAAAGCAGTAACAAAAAGAATCCTTCGATCATCTATCTGAGCTTTCACCAATAGTAAGCAAATGGCAGGAAACATGAGTAAATTTGAAATGCCAGCTGCATGTAGTCCATAGACTTTCTGAACAGTAAAAGTGAGGCAACCAATTAAGTAGCGATAAACATATGGATGCCCATAATGGATTCAAACTTGTGCCAATCAGCTGCCAAAGAAACCGTTGGTTCCACCCTCTGCGACAACTTGAAAATGACCGCAAGGAGACCCACATCATGCAGCAGCCGGCACGGCTCTTATTGGCTAATTCCCAAGCAGCATCAAATCAACTTGCAAACATCTTTGGTTTGGTCCATCATGAGTTGAGCAGATATCCAGGATCACATTTGAAAGAATCACATTATAGATTTCGCAAACTTCAATTCCCAAGACCAAATTTGTTAGTCGAGCAATACCAAAAACCACATGCCATATTATACAGATAGTATTGATCGACAATACTTAGAGTTTTAAAACCACAATATGAAATATCTCGAACTGCAATGATTCTGCTGTCACAGTTGAATTTTCAATCAGCACATGCTATAACATTTCCATCTACAGCACATGAAATGGAATACTGAATTACAATTGGATTCTCCAATCATTCAGAATGGCAATATACATATGAATCCAACAAAAACTGTAGCAAAAATTAGACAGAATCTCTGTGCCTGCAGCCAACCCTATTAACTATATATTAACATCACAGACATGGAGCAGCAACAATGAGTAGATTCCTGTTCAAGACTCGACAAAGAAGATAAGACTGAAACAAACCAGCTGCCCTTTACAAAGATGTAAACTGTTATGTACAAACTTTTAATATACACCTTTGGGATACAATCAGCTCAATTATATCTTCTGTTTCTTGATTGATTTTACTGCATCGTATCATGTTTCAGGTAATATAGGTATCTTGCATGAATGACTGTACTATATAATCTTATGCATGGAATGTGCTCAAAAACCAAACACACAAAAAATATACTAAAAATCTATGACACAAATAGACGAGTAGACATGAAAGAGTATTTTATTATTTGTTTATTTACAGGCATATGGTGTACACATAAGAGGCAAGAGGCTTGTAACAGTAGGAATTCGCTGTACACATAAGAGGCTTGTAACAGTAGGAATTTGCTCGCATATCAGAACAAAACTTCATAATAGATCTCCATTTACATATCCGGCAAAATCTCATAATGCTACGTGGCAAAAATCTCACAATACTATGCATCAACGTTCCAATTCCTTACCATTTTCTACACCATTTTCTAAGATCCAATTCTTCACCATCTTCTTCAAGCAACCACAATACCGATTGAACTTGCCATCCTCACTATCCTCAATATAAACCATTCGAAAGCAGTCTTCACAACGGAAAACCGTATCACAATCAAATAAAACCTCTATAGGCACATATGGATCCCTACTTACATCAGGAAGAGACATATCAATAGAACCAAACAAATCATCACCATAATCACCTTCATCGTCACTTTCCATGACAATGCCAATACTCTCCAAACCACGTAATCCCACTTCAATGCATCATCTAGCACCACATTCCCTTCATAATCATAACAATCCAGCCAATATCGTCCATCTCCATCCTCAAAAGAAAGGTATTCTTCATACTCTTCAATTATCAACCAATGATCCATTCTTGCTCTTTTGGGAAGTGGCAACATCTCATCCTCTCCACCGTCAATGACCTCGTCATACGTTCGTTTCTTAGAAACCATGTCTTGTACTCCGACACTTTAACGAATGAAGAAAACTCAGAAGCCAATCCATGATTCCATCAGCTGGCTGCATTAACACTCATTAATTATTGAATCAAAATCATTCTTATCAGATCTTGAACATTCTTATCTCGTCACACAACTGTCATCGTGAAGCAAAGCAACTGTTATCACGTCTTTTCATTTCATTTCACAAACTTACATGCGTCTAGTTATTGGAGGGTTTGTTCCAAAACATGGCAAGTAAACACTAAATTAGATTGCGACGCAGAAAAAATAGGGAGGGACCAAAAAAAAGAAAAATTGCAAACTGCTTTATATATGTTTAGATAGATAGCAAAGCAATTCTATCTAACAATTCTTTGCAACAATTATGTATTTCTAACTAATAGTTAACTGAAGCTTTCTATAAAACGAGTCACACCGAACAATGGCCAAGATTGCTCGAAAGCGACATCCAACGACCTGAATATCACCGAAAAATGTTGACACGGGAAAATCCACCTCTGGATTTTGTTTAATATTAGGAGGGGCTGCAATTGCATGGAAAAGCAAGAAGCAGTCGAGTGTGGCTATGTCTACTGCTGAGGTTGAGTACAACTAACCAACACTCGCAGCAAAAGAAATTGTCTGTGATAAGACGTTTGCTTGATGAGCTTAAAATTTTTCAAACTTCTCCTACTGTGTTGTTCTTAGACAGCTTCAGTTGCATAGCCATTACAAGGAACCATGTGCTACATCAGAGATTAAGCATATAGAGCTGCATGTATCATCAGGTTGCAGATAACCTAATTTCCATGTGCATAACCTAATTTTGCTGGACTATGATGTTCAACAATGTAAATGAAAGAAATACAATGAATAGTGCCATAATATTGTATGCCTTGAAAAGCCAAAAGAATTCAACTCTGATGTTTCTTATAGAAAGGGAAACTTTATTGTTTCAAATAGCACCATAAGTTCATCCTGATTTATTTCTGCTCCTTTCACCAAACATGAAAATTTATAAAAAGGAAGCATAAACAAATGGACATCTCTACTCTAAACAAGATAAGCTGATTATAATTGCATAAACCAATTCTGCTTACAATTCCTACCTCTAATTTTACAAAAGCTCCAGGCTGTAGAAATGCAGGTCCGCAAAACAGAGCTCAAATGCATATGGCTACATTATTAGAACCTTACAAACATGAGTACATGCAAGACTGCCATCCTTTCAAACACAAATGTTTCAGCTCAGCCAAAATAAATGAAGACTGAACACAAATTCTTTCTAACCAATGTTCACTATGCATGCCAATTTATTTGTCTCATTTGCCCTAGGGGGTCCCATCGGTTTAAAGTGGCTAGACCTTTAACAAAGGCATTGCTAATGCTATTGCATATTGATAAATATTAGTTGCTCTTACCAATTGATTGATTGGTACTCTAACCAGTAATTACTTGGCAAATTTTTATGCTTCAAAAACATTTGTTGTGGTGGGTATGGGGAACCTACATTTGCATGTACTCAACATTTTTAGGTTGCTATATTTTGCACTTATCCGAATTTTTAGAATCTCATCAGCAAGAGCATCCTGTGAGGTTCAAATTTGAAGTGAGGCTTTTATAAGAGAAACCTTTTTCCTGGCCAAGTAAATGCCTACAGAGCTCAAGGCGGCCAAAGATGAATAAAGGAGAAACATTCAATTAGCATTGCAGAATCACCAATCAAGCAAGAACCCTTAATATTGACCTAAAGTCAAAAGCCTGGCCATGGACAAAAGCACTGGTTATAAACACCTTTACATGGCTGGCTATAGGGTTGAAGTTGCTTAGTTTTGTAGTTGCTACTAGAAACGCATGTCCGGCAATGCCAGGCATTAGTCGTAGATGCCTGTAAACCCAAGACAATGATATAGTTTTCTTTTTTATCTATTCTAGACATTTGGCTTCATGGTATATATCTAATTATAATGGTATTCATTTTCTTTTTTTGAGGGATAAAAAAGATTTTATTTACTTAGAGAGAATGATACAAAGCCACATGGCAGAGGTGCACCCATCCACGAATATGAGATGGGGGTAGCTACGTAGCTCCAACTTGTACTATTCTCTTTCCCGACCTAGACCAGATTAAAATAGGTGCCCCATATTTCTTCCTTTACCTCTTCTTCACATTTAAAAACTAGCCTAAATTTTTTAAGTCTTTCAAGTACCAGGTGAAGTAGCTGAGTTGATGATATGAATACCTCCTGATTATCAAGACTTCGGGCATTCCTCCTTTTCCATATTGACCCGGATCGTCCGGGCCCCGGCTATGTGAAAGAAATCTTCTTCTTGGGACACCATTCTGGAGGGAGAATTCCTAGCAGCAATTCTTTGGTTCCTAAGGGGTATTCGAACCTATCGACTCCAGGCCCATACTTCATGCAAGCATCCCACATTCCACCGACAATGTTCTATGGATTCTTCTTCCTCTTCACACATAGGGCAAAGTGGGCTCACGTTATTGTCCCATTTGGAGACTAGATGATTGACCCTTGGGACCCCGTGGATCACTTGCCAAAGAAAGCGTTGATTGGGTGGAGGGAGGAATTTCAGCCAAGCATTTCTCCAGATGTTTTAAGGATGTCCTCCCGTGATCACTAGCTCCCCACTTGGGAGATAATGGAAGAAATCCCTTTAGTCTTCAAACCATCGTAGCATGACTTCACAAACTTGTTTGGTCAGATCGAAGGATGTATGCGACCCATGGACTTTGATCTCCTCTATTTATTGTGTTTGGGAGATGGAAGCCACACATTCCCAAATTATCTTGTCTGCGCCTCCTTTAAACCAAAAACGGGCTTGAAATGCTTCCCAACCGCCGGTGTTCTCCCATATACCATCGAGCACAAGAATGTATACCACGGTTTTCCATCTCTTCACAATCCTCGTGATCGCCCCACTATACCTAATGGGCCTTGTTTATTGTGCAATTCCACCGGTACCCACCATGAAGGGGAGGTCCCCGCTTTTAAATTTGCTGATATCAAGCGTGAATAGTTTCTTTATGGCATTCCAAGCCGAAATAAGACCCTTCAGGAAGGGGGAGGCTTCTTCACTTGGCTTGAGATAAAAAAAGAGAGACCATGGAAGCGAGACCTTGACGGAGGGCTTACTATGCTTACAAGAATATAATAGAGCTTGGTTGATGAGGTGCAAACCTGGAGACTTCACCTTTTCCTGAAGAATCATCCATATGAATTTGGCTATTAATACTTTGCTCTGTAAGACTATGTCAAACATACCAATTCCCCCTTCTGTTTTGTCCCTCTTGCACTTCCACCAAGCAATTTTGATCGTTGCACCTTCTTCATTACCTCCCCAGACGAAGTTTCGAATCAGCCCTTCTAACTCCTACACCTTCTCCCTCGGAGCAAGTAGAATTGATGATATGTATATATAAGTATTACTTAGCACATGTTTTGCCACAGTAATCCTCCCTGCAAGGGATAACTTTGCTACCTTCCACCAATTTAGATGTTTATGTAGGCCTAGTAGCATTTCATCCCATATTAGTTGCACTAGTGATGTTAATGCCCAATGGGGATTCCTAACAAGCTGGAGTGTTCACCCTCAGGGATAATTTTCCATGGTAAGCTTTCCAAACATATGGGATGCATGTTCTCCAAAGGCCAGCCCTTGAGCATTTTTCCAATTTATGAGGCGGCACGGAAGCAATTGAGAAGGTGGCCGATAGTTTGTCCCGCATGACATATTGTTTTCCTCTACCTCAATAAATAGAAATGAGTCGTCTGCATACTGGTTACAGATTTGTTGAGAACCGTCCCACATTTCTAGTCCCTGAATGAGACCGTCTAGCGATGCTTGCGGCGGGAATAAGCGTGAGAGAGCTTGGCTGCTATATTGAAGAGGAAGGGAGCGGGGACAACGTTGCCTGATGCCCCTCTTAATCTCAAATATAGGAGATGATTCACCTTGAAATAAGAGGCCCGAGGCACGAGCTGATCTCAATAGTTTTATTACCCCTTAGAAAAATATCCCCACAACCCGGCTTTGAGCATCATTTTATCGTAAAGCTCCATCTAATGCTATCATATGCCTTGGTGAAATCTAGCTTTAGATAGGCTACTTTTTGTCTGTTTTTACGGCCCATTGCAACCCTTTAAAAGCTGGCCGCCACATTGCTCGAGAATACTCCTACCCAGTAAGAAGTTGTGATTGGGCTTGTGAGATACCTTCCGCTAAAAATTGGTTTGATCTTCTCGCCATAGCCTTGGCTATGATTTTGTAAAATGCAGATAGGAGTGTGATAGGCCTCAATCGTTAATTGTGCTTGTCTCCTTACACTTGGGTACCAAGGCAAACTTGTATTCAATCTTGGATTTAAATTTTCAGCTTGCAAGAAGTGCGTGTATCTTGAGAAAAGATATCATTTTTAATCCATTCCCAATTGCATTGGTAGAATTAGATGGGAATTCCATCCATACCCGGACATTTATTCTTAGCCAATAAGAGGGTGGCTTTTTCAAGATCCTCCATAGAAAGAGGGCGACTCAGAATATCTTTTTGGCTAGAGCTCATTATAGGTGAAACTTTTGAGATCACTAGCTCTTCATATGTATCTTGGAATGGTAAGTTATGTTCCCCAAAAAAACCTTGGAAATGATTATGTAAGTACCTTTTTAGATCCCCTGGGGATTTGAGGGTTGAGCCGTCGCCTAGTGAAGTAGTTAAGGGCTACTTTGAATGTATGAGAACGTCCACTTACACCTTTCAAAGATTATCTTATAGACGATGAGAAATCATAATATCATTGTAGAGGACAAAATGAATAGAGCCAATGCAAATAAATAGAGAAATTTTCTCAATCCAGTTGGTTTAATCCTGGACCTATAAATAGTTCATGCTTATTTATATTCAAATCTTGTATATAATATATTATTCTAACATGAAATTTGAGATATATATTACCAACAAAGGTTCAAATTTAAAAAAATTATAGCTTATCATAAAAGTTGATCTACATGTACTATGGTCCTACTTAGACTACAACACTTTGGAGCAGCCACATATTGTCTAACTTTATAATAGTGGAAAGTAAGTAGGTTTCTTCATTTTTTTTCCTAATAAGACCACACCAAGGATCTCAATATTCCTTTTTATCATATATTGAGCCATTTAAAAGGTTTCCTTATTTGGCTTAAATCCAATTTACTGGAATGAGGAATCGATCAGAAGTCTTTTCAACTCCATTGGAAATTATGTATCCACTGTTTATGCTCCCTATAAACCTCCTGTTGTTTATGTCCAAATTGACCTTTCTAAAGACATCCCAATTTCCATTCCCTATACAGACTTTTTTGGCCAAAAAACTTCACTGGATCTTAGGTGGAATGGATTACCTCCAATTTGCTCTGCTTGTGATCTTAGGCATTTCTGGTTCACTAACTGCAAGGAGAGCTATAAGGGAAAAGAGAGTCCAGATTCAAATGTCAAGGAGAACAATTCTGACATTCCTAAATTGACTACTCAAAGCATGACTATTCCAGAAAAACACCAAGAAGAAAAGGTTTCTTTATGGAATAAGGTAAATGGTAGCTCGAGAAGAATTGCAAAAAAAAGATTGGAGAAAGGAATCCAAATTGGTACAAATTCTCAATTTGTTGCTAATCATAAGGATTCTTCCAGTGCACATACCAATAATTCTACAATCATGACTGCATCAGAAAGGTATATGGCAAAAGGGAAAGCTAAAGTTGGCATGGAAAATTCTAACACCAAGAATCTTCACTCTACTTTATCTCAAATTGCTAAAGATGCTTTAGCTAACAGAAATCAAAGTCATATCTCCAATGCAAAATGGAATCTATCCAACTGGATTCCTTCCAAAGCACATATCTATTTAGCACACTAGTAGCATCGACGCAATTATACGGATGTGAAACGTGGGGACCAGGTCTAGCAGAGAAAAAGTGGGAGAAACATGAAGGGATACTGAGACAATGGCACGGACAGGAATTCCAGGTGAAGGCAGGTACATCATTAGCAACAATCATATATGAAACAGGAGAAAAACCAATGGAGGTGAGAGCATGGGAAAAACGAAAGGAGGTACCTAATAAAGGATACTTGATTATGGGAAAGAGGATAAGTTATAGCCATCGCGGCGATGGAGGAATCAACAAAACAACACATAGTAAAAGGCAAGGGATGGTTTAACGATGTGGCCGAGATGGACGGCAAGCATGGGGATGCAATTAAATCAGATTATACAAGCAAAGGGATGGGGACGAAGAATGGACGAGCAGGGCAATGAGAAGCTGGGCCGCACAAAGATACGTGAGGTCGAAAGTGGAATGGCTATTGGGAACCTTCAACCCACGAGGGGCCGAGATAGGACATGTTACATACAAAAGCGACACTGAAAGTAGAGGCAACAAGAGCAACACTAGCTAGGTTCGAGAATGGGGCCAACCGATCTCAGAATTGAGAAGGATAGGTGGAGAAAGGTAGACAGTCGGGGAGTTAATATGCCGGCTATGTGATCTGAAGGCAAAATAGAAGACGAAGTGCATATGGTCAAAGAATGTAGGTCCACGCGAGATATAAGGTCCAAATTTAACAAAGGTCAGGTGGGACCTCCCACTCCGGCAAAGACGATGGACAAAGAAGAAACGCTACGATGTAGCTAAAGCTATAAAAGAAATGATAATTAGACAGGGGGTGCAAAAAGAAGGGTCTCATAATCGAGAAGCACCTTGAGGCTTAATCGAGAGGCCCACAAAGGACGACTCAAAATTTGTTGATAACGATGCATTGTGTATGGCCAAAGAAGCCAACTAAAAAGCACGATGCGGGTATCAAAAAGAACAAGAGAAGCCCGCTAGAAGGCTACATAAACACGATCGTGCATTTGTTGGCGGCACCTAATTTTTGGAAGCTCGCGGGGATGCTACAAAAGTCGGGGGCCTCACTGACCCGAGGGACGTTAATGTATATTCTATTCTATTCTATTCTATTCTATTCTATTCTATTCTATTCTATTCTATTCTATTCTATTCTATTCATTCAATGCTGAATGATGTATTTGATAGGGTGTATTGATAAAATATTTTGTTCTGAAATACATTTGAATTTAGTATTTGGTTTTCCTTTACATTGTGATAGCTATGTACACTAATGTACTTCTATTTTGTCGTTACATTATCAGCAGAAAGTTTGCTGTAGTAAAACCTACTTGCATGTAATTAACATTTGTTCTGTTTTGATTTGCATCGATTGTTTTTCTTGATTTTTGCTTCTATCTACTCTACATCTCCCCTTGATTCTGAATCAAGTGTTTACATTCTTATTGACACCCAACCGTGTCAATGCGGCGGACATGGGTAGTATCAAGAGAAGAAGTAAAAACTTGAGGGTAAACTAAACAATTCATGTTTCGTGCACTATGCTTAAGTTCTGAATATAGCAAAATTTCATGTTGTAGGTGAAAAGAAGTATGTTATTGAGAAGGGGTTGCATTTACCATTCTCAGACATCCCAATTGCTGAACCTGGCACAAAAGATGCTGATGCTATCGATGTTGGAAGTCCATCCACATCTACATCACCTTTGAGAATTGCAACAACTCATAAGCAATCGGTGCAAGATTTGGAGACAGAGGGGGTATGTGGAAGGTAGGGTGATTACATTCTGATTACATTAAGATTGCATCTGTTGTAGTTAGAGTTCATTAATGTTCAATTGTTTTCCAAAAAGAGATCCCACCTGTTGAAGCCGAGCTGCTATTATTGGAGCAACTAGCTGAAAGCCCAGAAAGTAATTCTCTCTCCTTTTCAGGGTTTCTTTTTTTTTTTTGTATTTTGAAACTACGTTGGCGTGTTTCTGATAAAATTATCGAAGATGTTGGTGGCGACATTGAAAAATGATCCCGCCGCTTTGTTTTTCAAGTTGAGGAAAAGGCTTGTTCTTTGGCAGTGCGTGTTTCTTTTTGTCTTGCTTTCAAAACATTAGAATGAAGCACTTTCTTGTCTTGGAGAGACTTGCGACGATTCAAAGGAGCTAGATGATGTTGAAGAAGCCTTGGAGATTGCGACCAAGGCAACGACTAAATTTATGGTCAAAGGCGATGCCAAAACATTTGGAAAAAGAGAGTGCAAAGCGTAGCGAGGGACATCCGCACCAAAAGCGGTAATTGCTAACTACATTGACTTACTTATACTTGGTAGCTTATTATATTTTACTCGTTTTTGCAGGTCTAAACCACGGAAAAAGAGATTGGAAGGTATCAATTTATGCTTTATTGTCATGGATCAATTGTACTAACATTGACTTACTTATACTTCAGTAGCTTATTATATTCTACTCGTTTTGCAGGTCTAAACCACTGGATCCAGAGATTGGAAGGTATCAATTTATGCTTTATTGTCATGGATCAATTGTTAATATGACACTAACATCTTGGATCTGACAACAGAAATGATGACAAGGATAAACTTATGGAATTCACGCCATTCCGCCATTCAAGAACTGTCCCCGGCTGAAATGAAAGTGGTTGCATCGACATAGCAATTTTATGTGCAACTAACTCTAAAATGAGTAGCCGCTTAGTGGATCTTTATGGGTAATAACTTTGGTTGTAACCGATTTGTATTTGTTGCTATTCCTTGTCTCTAATGTTAATCTTAATCTAATCCAAGTGCTTGTATGAGACATTGCCTTTCGAGTGGAAGAGCAAAATCTTTTTTTATCCTGCTTACAACTATATAAGGTTTAGAGAAGCTACCAGCAACAAAAGAAAGGGTGAATCGGTGAAGGATCATTGAATGTCATTGAAATAGTGAAATCAGGGATGAAGGGGATTGTGGTAGCTAAATGCCATCATATTCTTGCACCTATCCTTGAGAATGACCATTTTGTCTTTGGCTATTTTTTACTTCGTATCATCGATTCCAAGATCCTACACGCACGAGAATTCACGTCTTGAATCCTCTTACAGGGTTATCGACGAGCGAGAAAGCAATCAAAGGGTATGTAATACTTTAAGTTGTTGCTTTGCTTTTCTTCGCTAATTGGTCTGCTAAATTTCGTGATATGTAGGCGCACACACAAATGTTAACCACATCGATCGGTCAAGTATCTAGAGGCGTCGATTTCATGAAGAAGAAATAATGTTAATCGGATCGGCAAGTAGAGGTGCCACGACAGCCGATTTAACATCATGTGGGTTGTATGTGATGGGATTTATGCACAAATATATTGAAGCTCTTGTCTCTACGGTAGAGATATGGAAGTAAGTTGTATGCCTTCCCTTGTATGTCTTGCATCTCATGTTCCTTTAAATATTTCTAACCTTATTTATGGATGTCACAGATTACATCTAAATGGTTCTCTCATGAATACATACTGTCCGCGGCGACAATTTCTAATAGATGCTTTGGTCATGCATTGTGATACCAATCGAAGAACGTATCGGCCGGCGGTCCTCGATTTACGAGTGATCATGAGTCACAGTATGTCGATTTTGCAAGATGAACTATGTAACAGGGCTTATATATATCTTTTGTTCACATTTGTGTTCACATTTCCTATCATAAGGAATGCGTAAATGACACTATGCTGAATAGTATACTTTGATAGTATACTTTATGACTATGTAAGTTTTTTTTTTGAAGAAAAAGATTTCGATTTAAAGAAGCCTTGTACCCTTTTTGGTCAATCAAAAGCGATTTACTTGATTGTTTCGGTGATATATTTTGTGACCTTGTACCACACCACACCCCACAACACCACACCACAATCCACAACACCACACCACCACACCCCACCACACTCCACCACACTACATCACCACCACACACCACCACCCCCCCACCACACCCCACCACCACCACACACCACACCACCACCCCCACCACCACACTCCACCACCGCTCCACACTCCACCATTTGGTGTATGGTGTATGGTGTGTGGTGAATGGTGTGTGGTGTGTGGTGGAAGTGTGGTGAATGGTGTGGTGTGTGGTGGGATGTGCTCGATTACAGTGAATATGATAGTTGGTGTATGGTCTATGGTGTATGGTGTGTGGTGAATGGTGTGGTGTGTGGTGGGGGTGTGTGGTGGGGTGTGTGGTGAATGGTGTGGTGTGTGGTGGGATGTGCTCGTTACAGTGAATATGATAGTTGATGTATGGTCTATGGTGTATGGTGTGTGGTGAATGGTGTGGTGTGTGGTGGGGTGTGTGGTGAATGGGTGTGGTGTGTGGTGGGATGTGCTCGTTACGGTGAATATGATAGTGTGGGGCATGGTATGGTGCATGGTTTGGTGTGGTATACACACCCTAACCAGTTTAGTGTTCATTTCATGCGGATGGTATTGTTCAAGAGGTTTTACGGACCAACATCCGAAATTTTTGGCGAGTGCTTGGATGCTTCAAGATGCATTTAAAGAAAAATTATACTCTGAACATATTTTCCTATTGGTGCTTTGGTTACCATATTTTGTTAGTGTGCGGATCATAAATTCGCACCTTGAAATTCCTTGTTGGCTTTAATGTTTGTTTTGGTATACTATTTCATAATTGTACTTTGCATTTTATAATTAATGACAAAAGCTGTCATTAACTTTAGTTGCACCAAAACTTGAGTTGCAAACTAAGTACCAAACATGTTTTTATATCTATCTGAGAAAAGGATAGAAATAGTTGATTAACTAAAAAGCGGTGGAAACTTCGAGAAACAGTTAAAGCAAAAAAATAGTCAAGCAATTTGTAGAGAGAAGAGTTACGTCATTAATGAAAAAGCTTTACAAAAATGGAGTCACAAGGACTATTGCAAAACAAGTTGAATTAAAAAGCTTTACAAAGAATAGTCACAAGGACTATTACCAAAAAATTGAAACCGGGGATTACAAAAACAAGGCTTGATCTTGAGGCCATCTTGACTCTATATGAAGGTCGTCCTCCATGGCATACATCTTCATTTGAGGAGTGGCTCCTCGTCGAGGTAAACCTCATGCACCCACTCGACCACCAAGCGGAAGCGTGACTGATGATCCATGATGAGATTCTCCACCTTTGGTGGAGTGAACCATACGGCTAGGGTGGCCTGTAGGGTGGCCTCTCGGAGGAAGACGCGGATTCTCGGAGGAAGAGGAGGACCCGTCTTTGTGGGGAGGAGGCGAGCACAATGGCGGGATGGTGTTTCTACTTGAGTGTGGTCTTGAACTTGGCCATGGTGGAGTGAAGGAGATGGGCCGGAATGGGGCGATGGGGGAGATGGCGGAATGGGGGGGAATGAAAGGCTGCGGGGCGTAATTTTGGGAATAAAAGGGATGTTTGCATGCATACGATTTTGTTTTGGGAATTAGGCGAAGAGAGGAAAGGGATGTATCCATGCATACGATTTCACACCTCGGGAGGCGATCCACCCACCTCAATATTTTTGCAAATATAAAATGTATAGGTTGAACCATATTATGAGACCAATTGCTTGGTATGCAGTTAGCACAACCCTAACACAAAGTTAGCAATATCCCACATGCATATATCACAAAAATCATGCGCATATATAAATAGGGTTTTGCTGCTTCATTGATAAGTGTGGATAGAGATTAGATGTTGAAAAGTTATGGCTGTTGGCTTGTAATCTTGATTCTGGGGCCGGTCATCTCTTGTCCAGATGTAATCCTAGTCCACCCTTTTTTTAGTAATGGGCTCAAATATCCCACATGCATTCAATGTTCCACATGTTATCAAATCAACAATTGCCAAATCAACAAATGCCAAATCAACAAATGCCAAATGAATGGATTATGTTAAGGCATATTGTGTACCTATGCATATTGTGTTTGGTTAAGCGTGAGTCAATAATATAGAGATAACAAAGGAATATTCCTTATTACCTTGAAAGGAATATTCCTTATTGCGATGAAAGGAATATTCCTTAGTGCCTAGTTATGGGGAATATTCCTTATTACCTTCAAAGGAATATTCTTTAGTTTGTTTTGCACCCATAGTTGAATATTCCTATTACCTTGAAAGGAATATTCTTTTTTGCATTGAAAGGAATATAGCCTTATCAAGAATATTCCTTATTACCTTCAAAGGAATATTCTTTAGTTTTGTTTGTGCACCCAAGTTACAAGGAATATTCCTTTTGCATTGAAAGGAATATTCCTTTTTTAGAATATTCCTTAGTGCCTAGTTATCAAGAATATTCCTTATTACCTTCAAAGGAATATTCTTTAGTTTGTTTTAAGTGCACCCATAGTTACAAGGAATATTCCTTATTACATTGAAAGGAATATTCCTTTTTTGCATTGAAAGGAATATTCCTTAGAGCCCTTTCAAGAATATTCCTTATTACCTTCAAAGGAATATTCTTTAGTTTGTTTGGGATATATTACAAGGAATATTCAACCATTGGAATATTCCAATTGGGTATAGAAAAAGCTAGGCTTGTGGGATATATGGGATAGATTTTGAAAAAAAGTGGGGATGTTGAACAAATCATTGGCACAAATCATTGGTTAAGGAACAAATCATTGGCATGGTGCGAGCCATATCGAGCTTGCAGGGGAGAAGGGAATAGCGGGGATAAAAATTCCTTTTTTTACTGTGGTATTTGGTTGATTAGATGGCGGGGAGGAGATCGAGCGACTAGATCACAATCCATATCCCCAATTCAAATGCAAACTCACTGGCGCACCCGATTCTTGAGGAGATCAATGTTTAACGGGGAAACCAATTGAACAAAATCAAAGCGGAGAGGATCCGCGAGTTTGAGGTACTCCTATTCTTAAACATGCTTTTGTTCCTAATCTAACAATTGCTTATGATGTTCTACAGGATGAGAGGAGACTTAACAATGTTGGAAGCATGGATCGAGCTATGGGAGTAGCGGCCGGACAAGGGGATGAGGAATCCCAATTATCTAAAAGCGAGAACTAGAGAGTATTCTCATTCAACTTAAGCGAGGGAAGTTGTGCATGCAAAAGCAATCAACAAAGTCTTTGAAAAGGGTTGAGGTTTGGAGATTCAATAGCCTCAAACCATACTTTACCAATCTCTATCATAAATGGTATGGCGAGAAGCACATGTCTTGCTTACGTTAGACTTCACCAACTTCAAGCGGTATCACTGGACACTCTTCTCACAATTTTTTGGGAACAGGACCATTGCTGATCTCACCTTCTGCGGGACCTTACGGATGAATCTTGAGTCTTGAATCTTGAATCTTGAGACCTTACGCTACGGTGTTTTTTACAACTTACACTAAGTATAACAGTCTTGGAACTATATAAACAATATATTAATGTTTGTGTTTTAATCTGGTTCACATTACGATTACATTAGGTTTGCAAGTCCATGCCTTAGTGCATAGAAAAGTTACTTCAACAACGGGTTAGCATTATTCGGAGATTCTACAATCTCGGCAAATTTCCAACAACATTTCATGCCAATAGTTAGTCGGTTCATATGCATAAGATGTACCTTTAATCTTATGTTTGGTGGCTCAATGGAAATCTCACCCCAATTCTTGATTTCGGGATGGACAAGAACTTTCTTTCCTTGAATAAGCTTTGTACTTTTGATGGCAACGGGGAATCAATTCAAAGTAGTTACCAGCTATAACTTCATTACCACAATAAAATTCATTTCCATAGTCATCCTTGGTGTCTTCTTGAGGGCATGTTTCCTTACATTACCTTTGGATGAGATAATAAAGGGACCCTTTCATAATTATGCAGGGGATGTGAATGATGCAAAATAATCTCCAACACCTTTGTCTCATCCACATTGTCCCGTCATTTGCCCACAAGTCCTCTACCCTCGTACCCATCTTCTTCAACATTGTCCCTTTGTTTGTAGGCTCTAGTTTTCTCAACTCCCACCGCCACAATGATCGGCATTCTCACAAGCGAGGCCAATCAAAATTGATGCATGCCTTACAAAAACATGAAAGAGATCTACACATTAACTTTGTTGGATCATTTGGATCTATGGATGATACGCAATGAAGAGATTGCACCCCTTTCTTTGGGGAGCACATCAAATCTTTGGGAGCGGTCAATGTCGGACACCTTCCAAAATACCCTTTCCACATCGGAAATTTTCTCTTCAAGAACCTCACATGCGGTTTACGCATTTTTTATCACTTTCCCATCCTTTTTTCTTTGTTACGCCTCGAGCCATAGTTTGGCTATGGCTCCTTCTAAAATCATGTGTGCCCTTCCCATGTCGAGCCAAAAGAAATTCCGGTGCATTCGATCTTATGCTCTTGATGATACCTAGTTACATGATAGAAAGCTCTTCTCGACTTGAATTGGCCGCACCCATCGGACCAAACTAAGTGGTATTTCATATGACCGGCACCATTTTCTTTTCGCCAATTGAGGTGCATCTTGAATGCTTTTTGTACAAAGTGAGTATCATGTGTTTTGTCATACGAAATAAAAAGTGCACACATTTCCTCATTTTACCTGTACCTTGAACATCATTGATGTGGACCAATATCTTTGATTTGTTCATTGTACCAATGTTGTGCTTGAATCTCGTTGAATGGCTTCAAAGTATAATTCTCAGAAATCAACAACCGATAATCGGTATCATCACGAAGACTCTTCATGGATTCCTTGAATTGTTTGCTTCGCCAATGTGCCACAAAGTTATGATATACAAACCCGACATATGATCAAACATGTTATCCAACATATTACTGAGTGCCTTTCTTGTCAATTAGCTTTAGTCTTCATTGAAGTTCCTTTCTTGAGGGGCTCATTGCGTAACCATAGACTTGCCAATCAAGCGTTTGATCAATGCGCTCCTTGTATTCTCTTGGACACAACTCAATTAATTGTTTCCCCGGTTTCCACAATCGATTTGATACATTGTAGCTTATGCCACTTTCGTTGCTTTGCTGCTCTGTCACATACCATAGCCCTCCAAAATGTGCTAACATTATCAAATGTCTTGTCCTTGGCTTGACATATTCCGGCATGAGCTTCGGATGCGCACACACCACAATTGCCGCGAACAATTTTCATGGAGTCTTGACCTCATCAAATTAAATGCACAGCATGCGGATCGATTGCTCATGTTTCACATAACAACATGTGTTTCTTTCCTTTAGCTTTCTAATACAAGAAGGTTTTAAGTATTCAAATTGCCTAAGCCCAATCGAACCTCACGGATCTTGATCCACAAAATTGCGGAATAATTCACCTATAAAAATTCTGGTGAAATAAAATTAGTCACCTCATTACATTACATTACATTACATTACATACAAATCTTTTATATATTCAAGACCCTAAACTCCCACACATACATGTACATTCGACATGAATTTTATTTCATTTACTATGAAGTCACATAATTTTTTGACAATTAATACATCTCCACACTAATTTCTTCTTAGTTCGCCTACATCTACAATACATCCGAATATACATGTAAACAAATATACATCCGGAATATACATGTAAACAAATATACATGTATGCGTGTTGCCATGAAATAATTTGACATTTCCATGTAGAACAACTAGGCGTTTGCATCTACATTACATTCAAAAAGTAAAGAAATGCATTTACAAACTTTACATCGGTGTTACAAAATAAAAGACATCTTTATTACGCGCCAAAAAGTAAAGAAATCTACAAACTTTACATCATCTTGTTACAAAATAAAAAACATCTTTCATTCTGAAAAACAAGATGCAATTCTGACTAAATTACGATCGTGCACGTGTAATGTCAATATATTGAATTGGTTGTGTCCTCTTCTTCATGACATCTCTAATTTTTGGTGAAACCTTTGAGTTATCTAACCAAAGCCCGAGCAACCATATCCTTCATAGCTTTGATCTATCGTATTTGTTCTTGGATTTTGACCGCTAATGCCACAGATTTGTTCCACCTAGTGACATTCTTTTCCTTCTCTCCCTTTGCTAGTTTCATATTTCTAGGATGTATTTTCGGCAACTTAGCTGCTAGTGAAGTCTTACGTAATTCTCCTTCCTCTCCAACCACCATAGATAGTGCGGAATGCTTTTGCGACAAGTCTATCATTGCTATTTGCATTTTTGACGTCTTGGAGGCCATCCTTTAAATTCTTTACGGATCTGTTTTTCACGATAGCCTCTTGAGGCCTTCAATGGCTGGCTCAAATAGGAATTGCAATCTTTTGTCTGCAATAATCTTCTTGCAAATATACTTTCTTTGTTTTGGAGTCAAATTAGATACCTCATTCATTATGAGATTCTGAAGCATTCACCTTTCTTCTAATTGGCTTTGTCGCGTATCCACCCCTACAAACCCTCTGTTTTCGATTTTCTTTGCTGCTTGTAACAGTGCTTTCGAAACTTCATCAACGGGGAGGATTGAAATCTGAACCCGATCTTCGACCTCGAAGTGCTTGCATGAGAGTCAATCCTTCTTCCATAGTTTCTTCTTCAAGCGGTGCTTTAAGACATCGATCCATTCTGCGAAAGGGGATACAACATCCGCACAAAAATCAGATTATTAACGATTTGTATTCTTTGCTTGAAGGGATTTGTATTCTTGCTTGAAGGAAAGGGATTTCAATTTCTTCAAGATACATTTGTTTCTTGAAATGCATTCGATTTAGGAGCGACTATAATCGATTCGGGCCAGTTTTTTTCGTTGAGGTAGAATCGAGCCATGTTTGATCGATTGAGGAAAGTTCAAAATAATGCCAAAAGTTTTTTTTTTTGAGGCAAGATATTTAGATTTTATTGATAGAGAAGCTAGTACAAGATTTGGGAGGATTTGGTATAATTATGGAGAATATTATGCGTCAACCGCCTTTATTAATGATAGGCAACTCCATGTAAAATTCAAAATGTACATTACAAACACTTTAACCCAGTTCAAATTTTTACATCAATATACAAAAAAATTCAATCACCCTTTCATGCTTCTACCCGCTTATACCGGTTAAATTCGAGAAACCATCCAAAATGAGTATACCTCCTTTCACGCTGGCGCGCCGCAATACTTCTTCAAGGAAAGCTAGAGGATAGCAGTCTTTTATTGTTGCCTTGTTCAAGTCCCTGTAATCAATGCATATCCTTATGGTTTTGTTCTTTTTTTCAACTGGTACAATGCAAGACAGCCAGTCAGGGTTAATTATCTCCTTTATAACTCCAGCATCTTTCATTTTGAAGAGTTCTTCCCTAATAAGATCCAACAAAGAACTGTTAATTCTTCTAAGTTTTTGCACAACTGGTTTTGATTTTTCCTTTATCTTGATCTCAAACTCACAAACATTCTTATCAACACCTAATAATTCTCTATAATCCCAAGCAAAAACATCACTCCAAGTATTAAAGAAACTTACAAATGCTTCCCTCTCCTCTTCTTTGAACATGTCTCCTACATATAAGACTCTATCTTCATTGTTTTTTCTTACCTTGATTTCCTTTACCTCTTTTTCAGAGCTGGCATTGATTACCAATATTGGATAGAGTTGCTGAAGCTCCTCATCTTCCAGATCTTCCTCCTTGTTAGCTCCCTCAGCCAGATGCTCCATTAGTACATCTCTGCATAGGGAATCTGCCTCAGAGTTAAGCTCTCTAGATATGTGCTGCATTTCCCAGGTTGTGAACTTTGCTAGTGCCTCCAATGCTTGATCTTTGAGTCTCACCATTTCTTCATGCTTTGTCTGATATTTCCCTTCAATCTGCCTGCATATGAGTTGTGAATCTCCAAAGATAACAAGGTTAGTAACACCCAAATGGTTAGCTTCTTGAAGACCTGCAATCAGTGCCTTATATTCTGCCATGTTTGAGGTTAGATCCTGATAGATTCTTCCTACTTTGGCTATCAACCTGTTGTCTTTGTCTTTTATGATTGCAGCAGATGAAGCAATGCTTAGCCTTTTTGATACACCCCCATCAAACCACATGTAAGCACTCACTTCCTTGAGCTTACCTTTGTGCACTTCCAAAGGCAAATTTTCTTTTACAAGATTTACTTATAGGTCATAGGGTACATCTCCTCCTCTACTCTTAATAAAATACTCCCCAATTTGTCTGGGAATTAGCATCTCCTCTTGAATGAAGTGGTAAGACTCATACTCACCTAGTTTGTTGTAAAGTGTAACAGTCCTTCTGCCATCCGAGATGGTGCGTTCTCCTTTTGACCAAACTGGCCTTGCATCCACAGTTGATAGCCATCTTCTTCCTAATAATAGCTCATAAATTTCTGATCTTTCATTGGCTCCCTCAAATGCTACTACAACAAAGTTGGCAGCCACCTTGATTCCTTCAATATCAATTGCTACATCACTTATCATGCCTACAGGATTTATTCTCGAGTTGGAGAAAGATTTTAGGATCATGGGGGCCTTTTTATCCACCTCCAATCCACTTAGCTTCATAATGTGATGTGGCATGACATTCAAGGGTGATCCCCCATCTAATAATACCTTGTTTAGGGTCTGACTCCCAACTTTTGCTGTGCAGGTGAAGGCACCAGGACCATGCTCTTCTTGTCTTAACATCTGCTCAGCTATATGGTTAGTAAAAACCACTTGCTCTTCTCTGGTGAGGTTTACCTGCTCTTCTTTGGACATATCTAAAACCTTTTCTCTATAAGAAGGAGCAATTCTTAGCAAAGTCAACAGATCTACACTTACTTTGGCATTTTTGAGCAAATATTCAAACTCATCACTATCCTTTTTTAGAAATTTTTGGTGAGGAGGAGGAGGTACAACCTGATTATCAGCTTGCTTTAGTTTCTGCACCTCTTGTCCATGAGACTCGAGCTCTGCTTCTTTTCCTTTGGTATTTAGGGCTCTCCTAGTGTGCATAGCCATGATCTCCTCTTCTTCTTGAAAGCTTTCACCCTCAAAGTGCAATGAATTGCTTTCTTCCTGCAAATATCTTATGGAAGCACTAGGCTCAGGTCTTGGAAAACATCTTTCATCCTGCAAAAACTTGACAGATGCACTTGGCTCAACAGCCTTAGCCTTCTCTTGTCTAGCAAAATATTCTTTAACACTACATTTATCTTCATAGTGTCCTATAGCTTTGCAGAAAGTACAAAGAGGGCATTCCTTACCATAATGCCCTTTCTTACTACATTTGAGACATGTTCTATACCAACAATAATCTGAGGAATGGGTGTTTCTGGTGCAGTGAGCACATGCTGGGTAGATTCTCCTCTCTGGTTGGCTGGCCTTCATTTCCATAAGTTGTTTGGTTACTTCAGCCAAGGCCTCAGTGACTTTGTTGAGATCTGCTCTCATATCTGACTCAGAACAGTTTGCATCATCAGTCTTAGTTTTTTTTTGAATGGCATAGACAGGCACAGAGGCAGATCCTATATATTCTTGATCATAATCAGGGAAAAAAGCTTGCAGGTCATCAGGGAGGTAGGCCAACATTTCAGATGCTTCAATGGATCTCGTGGAAGCTTTGTGTATGGTGTCAAAACCTTCTTGCCTCTGTAGCTTTAGCATTTTTCTGTAAACTCGAGGTCTGCTGCTTAATCCCCTGATAAAAGAGGCAACCAAATGTAAAGTGTGGTTAGGTACCTTGTGCACTTGCCACTGGGTGAGATAGCAATTGAACCTTTCAACATATTGGTGAATTGTTTCACCATTCTTGATGTGAAAGTTCTGTAGCTCAAAGACTAGATCTTGTGGCTCAAGAAGCTTTCCAAACCTGGCCAAGAATTTTTTGACAATTTCCTCCCAAGTGTTAGCACCATCACTAACCACATATTCTAACCAAGCTCTAACCTCCTCATTTTTAAAGCATTTCTTAAATTCAGCAAACTTACTCCCCTTCTTGTAGCCACACTCTTGATAATACTCTTCAAAGGTTTTCAGAAAGTTATTGGCATTGATGCTTGGATCAAAGGTGGGGGACAGGAGTAGGAATATTCAGCTCAAAATATGTGCAGGGCATGCTTGAACCATTTGGCAGTGTGACATGTGGTATTGATGATGATTCAGGGCTTTCTGGTAATTCAGTATGCTCAGCAGCATCAACAATTCTCCTGGGAGCCATGAGTTCCAAGATCCAGGTGATGATATCTCGGTAGAACCTCCAAGATGTTGAAGGTATACCTGGAAAACCTTCAACTCAGTGGTTGAGAACCTCCAGGTTGCTTAAGGCAACCAATCTATGGCCAGATCCCTGCACAAAAGAACTCAAACTAGCTTGTGAACCACTTGTCCCTAAACAAGAAAAAACTGTCTGCCAAAAATTGTTTGCCAAATGAAGAGGGATGTTTGCTTTTTATTGGGAACACTTGCAATAGATGCTCAGGAGAGACCACAAGATGCCTACAGAAGTCAGAGGCAAAAGGTTGACCAGAACTAGGTGAGAAACAGCTTCCTGACTGGGCCAATTTTTGGTCAATAACCCTGGCAGAGAGCTAAAATTTGCAGATGAGAATTCACGAGGATATTTTTTGAGTTTCTTTCTTTGAGACCTTTAACATAACCTAGAAGACATGTGCATCATGTGGAGATGGCAAGAAATATGCAGTAATGTATACAAATGCCATTTTTATGGATTCTTTTGTGACAGTCTATAACAGAGTTAAAGAAAATGTTTTGAATTGTGGCTTAACAGGACTTTTTAACCTTTGAATGATGGATGCAGCCTATATGAGATGAAAATGAATTCCAGATGATTAAAAACTAGTATGAAATGCTATTTGAATAGACCTTTTTAGATTTTTTGAGGATTTTATGACTAACCTAATGATGCAGTATTGAACAAGCACTTCTGGCTGAAGTTTAAGCTAAGGTTGTGTCTCTTGTTGAGAAAGAGGCACTGCTACAACATAAATTGAACCAACAAGATTTGATCTTCAGGAATAGCAAGATCTGCAAGTCAATCAGTTGTGGTGTAATAATCATGATTTCTGCTTCATAGTGGAGTCCCCTTTTCGAATAGTCCCCTTTATCGTGGCCTTGCTCTTGTCTGACACTAATAAATGAGTTCTTAACAACTTTTGGCGAGATTCTTGGCATCAAAGGGCTAAATCCGACCGGTTTAATCATGATTTGGTCAGTTAGTGGGGCTAACTCTTCGGATCTTGCCATAATTTTAGGGTTCTTCATGGCAACGGATATATCCCACAGGCATTTGGCGAAAAATAGGCTTGATTCCACGTGGCTAAATGTGGTTGGTCGGCGCGTGACATGGTTTTTGGAGGGTATTTTTAAGCCAAATATCAGTGCAACTAGGGTATGGCGCGCATCCCGAGAACCCCCAAAACTAGGGCTAGATGTGGTCAAAATAGGAATCTTTGACCACCATTTTGCATGATTTTTTATGAGCTTTCAGATGGAAAAAACAAATTTTGAAAATAAGCAACTTTATTTTTTGGCTTTTTTTTTATGGTGCACAAGGGGATGTGGCACATGTGAGATGACTAGGCAAATGCTGATGATGTGGCATGGTGAGGTGGAAGGCAAGGTGTCAAAGAAATTTTCCCTAGGTAAAATCTTGATGAAGTGCGACAAGGTGTGGGTGACACGTGTTGGGTGAGTTGGTGATGATGTGGATGATGTGTGCGTGACCTTTGAAGGTGAGGTGGCACTAGATATTTTTCGACTTAGTCAACTTTGGACCTTTGGGATTTGTTCTTTGACCCATACTTTGGTCTTGAATTGATCATGTAATGGACTAATGGAGCTTCTCTTCTCTTTCTTTTTCTTTTCTTAGAGAGAGAGTGTGTGCTTCTAATGACTTGTCAAGTGCATGGTGATGGATCATGATGTGTGTGTGTGATGTATAAGGTGCACATGTGTGGAATTGTGGTGTGTGAGATTTTGCCCTAGGAAAAAAAACTTTGAGCCATGGAAATGAGATGAATGAAATGAGGAATGGGTATGAGGGATGAATGTAGAGGTGAGCAATGCCTTCTTTAGCCAATAACTCTAAGGTAGTGTGAAAATCTCAAAAGTTGGCAAGATAACATACTTCTTTTGGGGTCTTCCAATCTTTGACTAGGGGTCTTCTCTTTTTGACTTGGTTTCCAACCCTTGACTCAAGTCTTGCTCACTTTTGCTAACTTGAATGCTCCTTTGAATGTTCTCCATTGGTCTTCAACTTGGTGTGAGGACTTGTCTTCATACCTAAACAATGGGCTCCAAATAGAAATGTGTTGCAAGTGTGTCTTGATCTTTTTGTGTTTTCTTGTGAAGTTGCTCTTACATGCTGCCACAAGGTGGCAGCAGAACCATATACCCCTTTTCTGTGAGCTGCACTGGTATGCTACCTTCGAACAACAAGGAGCCCATATATTGGTGAAAGCAATGGAATACACTACTTATCGAGTGTGAAGATACACAAACCTGAGAGAATAGGAATGAACTGGATAAGTAACTGAACTAATTTAGATATGGATTGCATAGAAGTACATACTCACAATCTGCTTCTAACCATGGGAAAGTTCATCGCTTGCTTATTTTTTCTTTTGCCATATCTGTTGGAGTGTATACATGTCTTACTTATACAAATATCTCTTTGCCTGATCGAAAACCGACCACCAAAGCCTTCCAATGTGCAGAAACATCTGCATTTTTTGACTCACCATTCACCTCGCATTGCAGGTTGGAGTGTAACAAAGCTCCCGGTCGACACCACGAAGCTTTCAAAGTCATTTCCGACTGTGATAGAGCTTATAGCCATCTAGTCACAGAATTCAAATCAGAATGTGGAGCAGAATCGAAATACTAGGAAAGGCTCCGTGATTTTACCTTGATCGAAGCTTTTCTGTGGTCGAATCTCCCTTTGGCGCAGGTCGAAGCAGTTCCCGAGCAAACTCTGTTGAGGAAAACACCTGAACGGGAATTGAGGGCGGGAGCTAACGGTCATAATTGCCATGTGTGTAATCTGACACCCGAAGCTAGAGGCACGGATATTACCGAAGCTACGTGCAGTTGACACCTGGAATGGCGAAACCAAGACTCGGTAAAAAAACTCTGTACAAGCTCGGCTCCCCATTGTCTGCCCCAGGTTTCCACGTTTAAATGCTCCATCAAATATGTTTGACATGTTATGACGTTCTTTTGGCTGTAAGACAATAAGAAAACACTATGTTAGGAAACAAGAAAAACACAACAAGACACAAGAAAAACATTTCACAGTAACGCAAGTTGTATTCCAAAATAGACAAGCACTCCCCAGAGTTGCTATCTTGAAAAGAAATGTGCTGCTTCAAGGAAGTGATTGTGTATTTCGGAATACTGTTTTGTTTTGTCATGTGAGTGAGTTTTTGTTCTGAAACACAAATTTTAAGTTCTAAAAGCTTTTTCAGCTCGGAGACACGAACGTGTATTCTGGAATTTGTAAAGAACATTGTTGACATTGCTGGACTACAATAAAGCATGTGTATCTCGGAATACAAACTTTACACAACAGCACACATAATGTATTCCAGAATATGCCGATGCTACTAGATCTACAGTAGCCAAATAGTTAATCTTGACGGAGAACTTACTTGTGCAATTCCTTGGACATTTCTTCAAGGGTAAACTCCTTGTCGACAGCCTTCTGAAGCAGTCGCTCTAGCAGTTCAGTGTCGGAGAAGCCCTGCATTTCCCACCAGACAGTAACGGTCATTTCTTTCTTCGGCACGCCGGAGGTTTTCTTCCTAATTGTCTCCTTGCCTTTGTTTTTCAACTCTTCGCGTTCAAACATAGTGAACATTTCGTTCTGGAGTTCCCATATATGTTCAGGAACTTTGTGGACAAGTAACACTAAACACGAAAAAGCTAAAAAAAACATTAGCACGACTTCTTATTCCGGAATATGGATCGTGCGTACCTTGCCATCTTAACTAGAACCAATTGTCGTGGCCAATGAGTGACTGCCTTTTGTTAGCTTCGTCATATTTCAGGCAGCATTCAATGGCGCACGCCTCCTTAAGCGCCAAGGATTACGCTGGCTTCTTTAGGTCCTCACCGCACTTTTCCTTAAATATAACATATTCTCTATGCATGAACCTGATCTTGTCGACGAAGCTCATCTTCAATTTGTACTCATTGTCAGCACTGTGGGTGTTGGCAACGTTCGCTTCTTCATCGGTAAGACCACAGTAAACAGCACACAGGACGGAGAGGTACCTTGGATTCTTCTTTTCTTTGTAGAGTTGCCTTCTTGCCTTGAAGCTGTGACTACCTCCCAATACATAATATGTGTAGGTATCTGCATTTCTCCTATCATAGTCTTGGGGGTCCATGCACTGCTCCCTGTCAACAAGGACAACTATTGGGGCCACATGAGCATTTGGATTGCTCCTTATTTTGTCTTTCGGGTTCCTCAGATGGTCTGCATAGATGTTTTGAACCTGAAGTGGCCTTTCACCTTCTTCATTTTTAGGGGGTAGTTTCATGCAAGTTACTGGAAGATATATGACCCCTTGCACAAACTTCTCCCTGTTTATTGCCTCCATTCTTTCAGAGGTTTTATCTATTTTCTTCTCCTTTATTGCTACCCCTGGGTGCTTTTCCTTTTCCTTTTTTTTTTGTGCTTTCCTCGGGGAGTTCCACTATCTCGAGCTGCTGTACCTTCCTTTTTTTTGGTTTCTTAGCAGCGATGGTGTCTCTTGGCCTGCTAAGTTTTTTGAGTTGCTCCTCTTCTTCTTCCTCTGAACTTCTGTTCTCCTTGTCCTGCCCAGAAGTGCTTGCAACAGGTGACCCACTTTCTTCTTTCTCATGCTCGGACTCGCTGATAGGAAAGTCCTCGCTGTGGAACAAACCTTCCTAATGATGGAAGCTAGGCTTTGTTTGTTCCGGTAATGTGAGATACACTTGTATAATGTTTCTGGTTGTACACTGACGATTCTAAAAAATGCAATGTCAACCACAATGAAGCCCTGAGAGGTCTTGAAAGAAAGCCTCCCCACTTGATCATCTTGACCGGCAACCTCAGAAACATCTTTGATTGTTCCGAGGTTGACGAACTCGGAGTCATCATAGTTTGCAAACATGAAGAAACGTCAACGTGCTATATTTTCCTCCTGCACCTCTGATTACAAATCACTGGGTTTGGAAGTTGTCGTAAATCCCAGTGTCCTGCGACTTTCTCTGTGGGTGTGGCTGTTTGACAAGCTTGAGCACTTTCTTTGGTGCCTCCTTGCTTCCTTCTTGCCTGCCGAATTAATGTTTCAAACAACTCTGTCAAGAGTAAAAAATGAAAGAAAAAACGTATTCCAGAATAATAATTGTATTCCGGAATACACTTTAGCCCACCATAAAGTTCTAAATGTCTATTCTAGAATAAGAAGTAAAATCTAATAGATCTAAAAGGCGTACTATGTACTTCACATGCTTATCTGTCCATGATTTTCGCTATATGATCCGGAATACCGCAATTGTGAATAGAATAGAAGGCGCTCGCTATGGCGACTGAAGCTGTGAAACCATTTAAATGCTTTTCTGCCATTTAAATGCCTAGACGGGCCTTGTAAAATTAGCCTTCTTGATAGCTTTGCGTACAAAGGTGATATATAGAAGTGTCGAGTGTCATGAACTCCACCAGCAGCATTGCAAGACACACCCTAAAACATCAATGAAGGATCACAAATAGCTTGAAGAATAATGGAGTGAAAATGATGTCTGCACCAGTAATCTGTTGTTCGGAAGCATTTTTCAGCAGCATTCCAATGTGAGTCCCATTAATTGCCCCAGCAATTTGAGGCACACCACTAATTGATTTAAAATCTCATATAATATTCGATAGTCTAATGCCACTAGGCGGCGTTACGTTATAAAGTCAATCCTGGCAATATGCGTACTACTATTGCTGTATATTTGTGCACAGTACTCGCTCCCATTCCATACATCTCCGCACAGATAAAACACTTTTAATTGTGTGCGAGACAAAAAATAACAACAGCAGCTTTAATTTTCTCCATTGGTTCTCTAACCATTTTCTCTTGTTTTGCTTGAGGAATTCGGGGAATAACCAGCTGTAGAAGACGTTCAAAATTCGAGGCAATCATTCTATAGAATGCACGGAAGTTATGCTTACATGTTGGACCAATTTGCAACCATACAATTTTATTAATGTCATTCCAAAAAGACACTTGCCTCGGATACATCCACCAGTCTCGTCGCTTCTTCAATTGTAGATAGCAAGGTGGATCTGCACTTTGGCTGATCCTTACCTCAGACCAAGCCTTAAGGCTTTTGAATTTAGGTCAATATTAAGGGTTCTTGCTTGATTGATGATTCTGCAATGCTAATTGAATGTTTCTCCTTTATTCATCTTTGGCCGCCTTGAGCTCTGAGGCATTTACTTGGTCACGAAAAAGGTTTCTCTTACAAAACTTCTAAGTCTCACTTCAAAGGATGCTCTTGCTGATGAGATTCCCATCGATCCAAGACATCGGATCGCCATTCTAGAATGGGACGAGCATGCATGTTTTGCATGCATGCGGGCGGCGCATGCCCATTCTGGTTGGGAGTTCGCTATTTTAGGCGCGATTCTGCATCAACATCTCATCGGCGATTCCTCTTCTCTCTCAGCAGTACCTTATTCTCTTTGAACCCACCCAACCCCCCTTCTTTGTTTTTGTATTTTTATCGCGTGGCACGCGCGTAATCAGCCCCTCCACTCTGGGAGGTTTGTTTTGTCTTGTTGTTTTGTTGGTGATGTGCAGGTTAGCGAGCGGCATCTGTTTTGACTTTTCCATTCGTGGGTTTTGGGAGCGATTTTTATGCCTAGGTTTAAGCCCCTTGCCGAGGTTTATGCCTAGGTTTATCGTCTAAGCCCCTTGCCGAAGGTTTATCACTAGGGTTTTTCCTCGAAAACCTGAAAGGGCGGGGTTTTTTAATCCCGGTGATAAGCTTTCGGCAGGTACACCAGCCGAACATCTGTTAGCATTGTATTTTTGGGGTCCAAATGATATAATTGGATTTTTCCTTTATTTTTTGTGGGTAGTTCGCGTGTGTGCGGCTACCCACTATCCACCATTGTAGAAAATCTGCTGAGATGAATGAGAAGCAAGTCTAAGTCAGGCAGTTTGTTGGTTTCATGCGAGTCCCATTCTAGAATTTGAAAATTAGGATAAGAAGTGCAAAATATATGTTCACTATGCATGCCAATTTATTTGTCTCATTTGTCATGGGGGTCTCATCGATTTAAAGTGGCTAGACCTTTAACCAATTGCTAATGCTGTTGCATATTGATAAATGTTGGTTGCTCTTACCAATTGATTAACTGCTACTCTAACCAGTATCTACTTGGCAACTTTTTATGCTCCAAAAACATTTGTTGTGGTGGGTATGGGGAACCTACATTTGCATGTACTCAAACATTTTTAGGTTGCTTGGTTAAAAGAATTTGTGTTCAGTATTCATTTATTTTGGTTGAGCTGAAACATTTGTGTTCGAAAGGATGGCAGTCTTGCATGTAGTCATTTTGTAAGGTTCTATACCTTGGTACATAATGCAGCCATATGCATTTGAGCTCTGTTTTGCAGACCTGCATTTCTATAACTTGGAGCTTTTGTAAAATTAGAGGTAAGAATTGTAAGCAGAATTTGTTTATGCAATTATAATCCGCTTATCGTGTTTAAAGTATAGTTATCCATTTGTTTATACTTCCTTTTTATACATTTTCATGTTTGGTGAAAGGAGGCATGAATGAATGCATGAATGAATAATGAACGCCGCTTTTTCTGTCTTAAAGGAAGTGAGAACGATTCAAATGGCACCTAGCTCCATTACTTATCATGCACTAATGGGTGCCTGCAACAATATAGGTTAAACTATTTATTCTGTATGGATCTGTAAGTAACCATGCTGAGAGGAAAACCAATACTAATGGTTCTTGTCTGAACATGCAGCTTGGGACCTTTATAAGGACATGCAGGCGATGAACTTGGTTACAATGTTCAGGCACTAATATCTGCAAAATGAAAACTTAGGAAAATACAATGTTTAACACCATGAAGTTTAGCACCAAATTTGCTTCTTACTTGCATTTAAAGTAGTTGTAAAGAAAGGCATTATTTATGGCGACTAGAATAAATTTCAGAAGGAATGAGGAAGTGAAATAAATCAAGATGAACTTATGGTGCTATTTGAAACAATAAAGTTTCCCTTTCTATAAGAAACATCAGAGTTAACCTCTTCTGGCTTTCCAAGGCATACAATATCATGACACTAGTCATTGTATTTCTTTCATTTACATTGTTGAACATCATATCAGCATTTTCGCCAGCAAAATTAGGTTATGCACATGGAAACATTATCATGTTAATAACTACCCGAAGTTGCGTCAGTGAAACTTTAGGAATTAAATAGGGTGATCCAACTCATTAACATATATAGCAAGCTCAAGCTCAAGATTGGAGGCCATGAATAACAATACATTAATAACAATACATGCTTTTAAACACTCTCTGTGTGTCATCATAAATATATTTAGGACATCAAGACACCATATCATTTACATGAATAGCATATGGAAGTTGACCAACAGGTCTTGCTAGGAATTGTTCAAACGGCTCCGCGTAATAATGTCCACTTTTAATTCTTCCCACTCATACATGCACCAAATAATAGATGCGCGTGTACACACGTGCAGGAAAGCACCTATTTTGCACTTATTCATCTAAGCACCCATGTTGTTAAATTTCCTATTTTGACGTTCTTTGTGCCAATGTTAAATTTCTACACCACTTCATCATGAATACCATTATATCTAGATATATACCATGAAGCCAAATGTCTAGAATAGATAAAAAAGAAAACTATATCATTGTCTTGGGTTTACAGGCATCTACGACTAATGCCTGGCATTGCTGGACATGCGTTTCTAGAAGCAACTACAAAAGTAAGCAACTTCAACCCTATAGCCAGCCATGTAAAGGTGTTTATAACCAGTGCTTTTGTCCATGGCCAGGCTTTTGACTTTAGGTCAATATTAAGGGTTCTTGCTTGATTGGTGATTCTGCAATGCTAATTGAATGTTTCTCCTTTATTCATCTTTGGCCGCCTTGAGCTCTGTGGGCATTTACTTGGCCAGGAAAAAGGTTTCTCTTATAAAAGTCTCACTTCAAATTTGAACCTCACGGGATGCTCTTGCCGATGAGATTCTGAAGATTCGGATAAGAAGTGCAAAATATAGCAACCTAAAAATGTTGAGTACATGCAAATGTAGGTTCCCCATACCCACCACAACAAATGTTTTTGAAGCATAAAAAATTGCCAAGTAGTTACTGGTTAGAGTAGCAATCAATCAATTGGTAAGAGCAACTAATATTTATCAATATGCAATACCATTAGCAATGCCTTTGTTAAAGGTCTAGCCACTTTAAACCGATGGGACCCCTTAGGGCAAATGAGACAAATAAATTGGCATGCATAGTGAACATTGGTTAAAAAGAATTTGTGTTCAGTCTTCATTTATTTTGGTTGAGCTGAAACATTTGTGTTTGAAAGGATGGCAGTCTTGCATGTACTCATGTTTGTAAGGTTCTATACCTTGGTACATAATGTAGCCATATGCATTTGAGCTCTGTTTTGCAGACCTGCATTTCTACAACCTGAAGCTTTTGTAAAATTAGAGGTAGGAATTGTAAGCAGAATTGGTTTATGCAATTACAATCAGCTTATCTTGTTTAGAGTAGAGCTGTCCATTTGTTTATGCTTACTTTTTATAAATTTTCATGTTTGGTGAAAGGAGAAGAAATAAATTAGAATAGAATAGAATAGTTTTTTTAACGTCCACGGAGACCAATAGGTCATGGGACCCATACAATGGGCTAGTACAATCATTACTACTAGGATTAAAAAACCCCTGCCTCGAAAGGTTTTCAAGGGAAAAACCTTTGCAGTAATGATGATACTAGACAAGCTTAGATAATGACTACTGAGGGCTCAGTAATTGCAGACGTTTATCTAGAACCTCAAGTATGTATAATGCCAAGTCATGCACGGATGGTCTTGTTGAGAAGTTGTGGAAGCGTGGAATGGAATGCTAAGGTCGAAAAATGATTAGGACTATCTCAAAAGCGGGGCAACTTCGGAAAGAGTATGGCTTTCATCTTCAATAACCTGTAGCGGCGGCAGCAGGCACATAGTCTAAGCTTCTCAGCGGCAATTCGCGGCGCTCCCATCTACCTATCTCAATCCGTAGCTTTGTGGGACCCGTGCGAATTGATGCAATAGCTACAAGCTTGTTCTGGACAATGAAGCAAGCAAATAAGCTTGGGGGCTTTTGGTGCCAAAGTGGGATTTATGTGTGCATGATAATGACCGGTTTTCACTTGGGCCAAAATAAGCGCATCCCATATCTTTTGAGAAAAAGCGACCATTAAGATATTGTTGCAAAAGCTCGGGATCCGGAAGCGGCAAGCATCGGCGATTGCTTTTGGTTGCCGCGCACCAGCGGGCAAACCATGTAGTGCAATGCTCTTTCCAACATCGTTTCAAAGCGGCCGAGGAGATTGACCATGGCAAAGTGCAAAACGGGATACCTAACATCATCCATGTGGTGCACCTTGCGGATATAGTGGAGATGGCGCTTCATGGCGAGAATGTTGAAGAGGCCAAAAACTGTCTCTTGTAAAAAAGAATAGCATAGGGCACCGTTGTTTTAACTTCAAGGTGTAAGTGAGAAAGGACTTTTGCACCCGCTCCAAGCTCTCCCAAGCACTAGTACTAATGGCAGGCCCCTACACTTGAGAACCATACAAGAAAAGCAGGCTCTACCAAAGCGAAACAAGTGGGCTTTCGGTGGCCAATCATGAATTCTCTTGGCGAAAACAATTGTTTTGCATGGCATAGAGTGCTCTCCATCCAGCAGACCACCGGCAGTAATACTTTGTTCCCAAAGTGTGTTCTTACAATTCTACACCAAGATACGCTATCTACAACTTCAACTTCAGCGGCTATCATAGTGCATGGGGAACATTGTGGAGAAGATTGAACTACCAAAAGCTTGGTCTTTTTGCGGATTAACACCTTGAGACTGTGTTCTCACGAAACTGTCTTGAGCATGCATGTAAATGTTGCCGCATACTAAGCGGTATGTTTGAAGTGAAACATCATCAGCATACATAAGTTGCCTAATGATATAGTGTGCCAAATGTGTAGGATGAACTTATGGTGCTATTCGAAACAATAAAGTTTCCCTTTCTATAAGAAACATCAGAGTTGAACTCTTTTGGCTTTTCAAGGCATACAATATTATGGCACTATTCATTGTATTTCTTTCATTTACATTGCTGAACATCATAGTCCAGCAAAATTAGGTTATGCACATGGAAATTAGGTTATCTGCAACCTGATGATACATGCAGTTCTATATGCTTAGTCTCTGATGTAGCACATGGTTCCTTGTAATGGCTATGCAACTGAAGCTGTCTAAGAACAACACAGTAGGAGAAGTTTGAAAAATTTTAAGCTCATCAAGCAAACGTCTTATCACAGACAATTTCTTTTGCTGCAAGTGCTGGTTAGTTGTACTCAGCCTCAACAGTAGACATGGCCACACTCGATTGCTTCTTGCTTTTCCATGCAATTGCAGCCCCTCTTAATATTAAACAAAATCCAGAGGTGGATTTTCCCCTGTCAACAGTTTTCGGTGATATTTGGGTCGTTGGATGTCGCTTTCGAGCAATCTTGGCCATTGTTCGGTGTGACTCGTTTTATAGAGAGCTTCAGTTAACTATTAGTTAGAAATACAGAATTGTTGCAAAGATTGTGGGAGGGGTTGGCGTCTTCGCATGTATGTACATAGAGTTCCTCGCCTACCGTTGGGCTTTGTATATACGAATATCAAAAAAACACACGGGGAGGGGTAGAGTATAGGGGGGCTTTATTCCCAGGGGTTTCACCAGGGCATATGGGGATACCTCATCTGCATGCAAAGGGTCACTAGAAAACCCCTGTATACGACTTTTTAGAGGTGGAAAACTCCTACATACGTAAATAGGAAAAGCCAGTTTCCATGCCCCCTTCCGTAGATATACTACAGACTATCTTAGTTTTTACATACCCTAAAGATCTTGTACTTGAGTTTGTGCACCCTAGCTTTATTTAGAAAAAAATGGTGTTTAGAGGAGAGAAAAAAATGTGTGGTTGAGGAGTTGTATTACTAGAAGCATTATCATCTTAGATCTCTCCTTAATTGTATGTCTAGACTTATTTCTATAAGTTCACTTTCGGTTTAAAGGAAATCTATGGGCCATCTATTTTTCAAATTTGTGCCTCTTGTCCATAAGTTGGGACATATGTCCTTGTTTAAATTGGGACATGTGTCCTTGTTTCCATAAATTGGGGCATGACCTCTTGCCCTTGTCGCTGTAACAACCTCAAGGCTATATTTTACATTGTAATTTGCAATGCATTTGCATATTGCGCATGCATCCCCATGTGCTTGTTCTGATCCAAAACATTTCTTGTATTGTTTTACGTGGTGGTTCTACTGTCTGAAACTATCTAGTTAAAGGGGCAATTCAATGAACAATGCTTTGTTCTAATGGTTTAAATGTGTTTTCTTAAGTGCTCTCTAAATACATTGTTGTAGACTTGATAGAAATATTGATAATCTAGAACTTAGATTCTCTTATTGTTGTCTACTAGTTGAATAAAACATCTTTCAAAAACAACCGGGAAGGGGGAGGAAAGAAAAGAAAAGAAGGGGGGGGATTTTACTCAATGGTTTAACTTCGTAATATGACATGTACAATAATTTAATGTGCAGTATTAATATATTGTTATGATACACATTAATATATATTATAGGTGTGCATGGGTCCAAATATATGGCTTCGCAATATGGTTCTTTTACGCCATTGTCGCTAGTGAATATAAGGGCTTGGCAAATCAAGACATTGGATGTGCTAGTTTTGAGACTGTTTTATGCTCTCTTGCGCAGAACACATACAAAACTTTTCATCTTTGTATTTAGCAAATAATAGAAATCATTACTTGATCTCCTTCTTTTGTTTGTTTTGCATGGTTCAACATCTCCTATATGTAAAACTATGCAAAATCTCAAACAATTTGACATCAACAGACTATTATTTATAATGAAAGCTAAATATGTACACCCTTGCTAAACTCCACACACCACATCAATGTTGAGCTATATGTGAAATCTTAGCTATAAGCAGACACATCTTTCGCATGTATGACAAACAAACAAATTAAACAAACACTTCTTTCTATATTTATACATCCTTGCCTACTAACATGTTGTAGCTAAAGCAGCACAATGCCGAGCACCATTACTAGTAGATAGTAGAGTTAAACTACATGTTTATTGAATTGGAGGGTGGAAATTTTGTTGCATGAAAAAAGTCTCAAAAGTTGCACATGTGGTGTCTTGATTATCAAGTCCAAACATTTACTAGCAACAATGGCACAAAAGAACTATAATACAAGCCATGTATTATCTCTTTCCTAAATTCCTATTTATGTTAGTACTGCTGTTGATGTTGGATAATTCTTATCTTTGCTCTTGCTGCATGTAAGAGCAATTAAATCGGAGAGGAAAGTGCTTGCATTTTATCTGATGCAATGGTTGGATGGACCCAGGATGTGGCCAACAAATTTGATTCCAAGGACTACCTCTTTTAAGCTCTAGCTTATATTGCAGACCTACTTTACCCCTTGAGAACCACATATAATTGCAAGCATAATATGACTTGTTCCTTTGTTTTGTGCTCTATCCAAAATAATTACATGGCTCAGTATCACAAAATTCTTTATGTGTCATCATAAATATATTTAGGACATTAAGACACCATATCATTTACATGAATAACATATGGGAGTTGACCAACAGGTCTGGTTAGGAATTGTTCAAATGTCTCCGCGTAGTAATGCCCACTTTTAATTCTTCCTACTCATACATGCACCAAATATATAGATACGCATGTACACACGTGCATGAAAGCACACATGCTCTAAGATGTCCTATTTTGCTTATTCATCTAAGCACCCATGTTGTAAAATGTCCTATTTTGATGTTCTTTGTGCCAATGTTAAATTTCTACACCAATTCATCATGAATACCCATTATATCTAGATATATACCATGAAGCCAAATGTCTAGAATAGATAAGAAAGAAAACTATATCATTGTCTTTGGTTTACAGGCGTCTATGACTAATGCCTGGCATTGCCGGGCATGCGTTTCTAGTAGCAACTACAAAATAAGCAACTTCAACCCTATAGCCAGCCATGTAAAGATGTTCATGGCCAGTGCTTTTGTCCAAGACCAGGCTTTTGACTTTAGGTCAATATTAAGGGTTCTTGCTTGATTGATGATTTTGCAACGCTAATTGAATGTTTCTCCTTTATTCATCTTTGGCCGCCTTGAGCTCTGTAGGAATTTACTTGGTTAGGAAAAAGGTTTCTCTTATACCAACAGCGCTATCAACTATACCAGCAAGGGCGAGACATATTATTCACAAAGCGGCAACGGGAAGGCGGCAACGGGAAGGCGGCAGGGCGGCAACGGCCATAAGCTCAGTTGATCATTTCGTATAACCCATTCCCATCCCCATATGTTTCTATGTGATTCTTCTGTGATCTTTAGTTAAATCGATAGCTCTTCTTGAGAGCTCGAAGCCTTAATCTTGTGGAATTTTTTAGTTTCAGTTTCAGATCTCTGCAGGGAATATATTCTAGGTTGAAGCATAACTTAGCTGCAACGCCCGGGCAATCGAGGCGGGGCGCCCTATGCGATCGGCAAAAAGGAGGCTTTGCCGAATCGGAAGGAGGAACAAATCCGTTGACACAAGTATGCGCATCATGAATCGGGACAATGACAATCCGAGAACAAATCACGAGACAACGCCGCCGGTAGAGAAGGGATTTTGTTGAACTTCACGCTTTAAAAAACGAGTTTTTTGGGGTTTTTGATTTTGTACATGATTAGATGTTTTGGGCTTGAAGGCGGTTGTGGATTGGGTTGCATCTCCCATCGTGTTTATGCGGTAGAGATGTAACGCAGAACGGACACAAATTTTAGCCCACCGAAAAATTTTTTGTATTTCCCTATTACGTAATGTAATTTAGGTATAACCCATTCACTTTTAGTTTTGGATCCCCTGGGGTAACTTCATGATACTTGTGTAGGAAATAGGCTCCCTCTGGGGTAACTTCGCGGTACTTGTGTAGGAAATAGGCTCTCGGACAATCTCAACACAAAGAACAAAGGCATTCTCGAAGCATCAGAAGCAGAGTCATGCTAGGTTGTAGCAAGCATTGATTCCATAGGCGGTGACAATTGGGGATACCCATGAGATCGTCATGCTCGGAAGGGAATTTGATGCCCGGGGACCTAATATTGTGAGGCTGGATCAGATAATAGATCGAAAGGCGGGGGTTGATATTTAAGAGGCGGTTATCGGGGGCCCTAGTTCTTTGGCGTCAAGGAAGGGAGTCCGACTAAGGACTTTCAAACTGGGCAAACTCCGGGCGGGGAGATGGTGGTGGCGAACGGGCTATAAGAATGGATGTTCGAGAGGTAGCGGGCTATGGGGATAACGATAAGGGGACGAATATTGTGCGAATGATAGATAAGGATGAATGGCGGCATGGGATTCCAAAATCCAAGAGATGGAAAAAGGATGAGGCATCGAAATCAAAAATCCCACATGATGGGAAAAGGATCGAGAATAATTTTGGGCATTAGCTGGAGCCCATTACTATTAAGGTTTTTCGAAAACCCTTGGCGGGTTTTTTAATCTGATAGTAATCGGCGTCACTAATGTAGTCAGTCGGTCACAACTCACATTTTGGGCACCACTATTGGGCACCAAGAACATGCGGAATAATTGTAAAAAGGAAAGGAACTAAGTGTCGGGACGGTGAGAAGCCTCCGGCCAGGCCACCGAGGATAGGCGGGTTCAACTGCTGCGGTGGTGTTCTATTTCCACATTGAAGTTCGGGTGCACCAAAAACTAAGGGTTCATAATCGACCCACTATTAAAGGTGGGGACGGTGGAATCCATTAATGTGTACTGACTCAAAAGCTGTTGATAGTTTAAGCATTCTCGCATGGCCACGAAGCCAAATATAAGCGGGGTGCCGGTACCAATAGAGAAAAGTTAAGCCTTCAGAAAAGGCTACATTGTAAATCAGCATGATGTGCTAGTAGCACCCGTAAGGGAGCTCGTCCATGCTACATAAGTCCACGGGCCTCAGGGTACAAGGGACAATAATGTATCTATCTATCTATCTATCTATCTATCTATCTATCTATCTATCTATCTATCTATCTATCTATCTATAAAAGTCTCGCTTCAAATTTGAACCTCATGGGATGCTCTTGCTGATGAGATTCTGAAAATTTGGATAAGAAGGGCAAAATATATGTTCACTATGCATGCCAATTTATTTGTCTCATTTGCCCTGGGGGGTCCCATCGGTTTAAAGTGGCTAGACCTTTAACAATGGCATTGCTAATGCTGTTGCATATTGATAAATGTTGGTTGCTCTTACCAATTGATTAACTGCTACTCTAACCAGTATCTACTTGGCAAAATTTTTATGCTTCAAAAACATTTGTTGTGGTGGGTGTGGGGAACCTACATTTGCATCTACTCAACATTTTTAGGTTGCTTGGTTAAAAAAATTTGTGTTCAGCCTTCATTTATTTTGGTTGAGCTGAAACATTTGTGTTTGAAAGAATGGCAGCCTTGCATGTACTCATGTTTGTAAGGTTCTATAACTTGGTACATAATGTACCCATATGCATTTGAGCTCTGTTTTGCAGACCTGCATTTCTACAGCCTGGAGCTTTTGTAAAATTAGAGGTAGGAATTGTAAGCAGAATCCTGGAGCTTTTGTAAAATTAGAGGTAGGAATTGTAAGCAGAATTGGTTTATGCAATTATAATCAGCTTATCGTGTTTAAAGTAGAGCTGTCCATTTGTTTATGCTTCCTTTTTATATATTTTCATGTTTGGTGAAAGGAGAAGAAATAAATCAGGATGAACTTATGGTGCTATTTGAAACAATAAAGTTTCCCTTTCTATAAGAAACATCAGCGTTGAACTCTTTTGGCTTTTCAAGGCATACAATATCATGACACTATTCATTGTTGAACAATATTGCGGCTGCATACGAGGGCATGTATTGGGCTCGCTTGCAGGGTCATCAAGTGGTGTTCCTCAAACTAGACTTTGCTAAAGCCTATGACAGTGTGGATTGGGTATTTTTGGAGAAATGCCTTCTTGCTTTGGGATTTGGAGAGGCCTTTACCCATGATGTTATGAAGCTTCATGTGTCGGCGCGGTCTACAGTGCTTTTTCAAGGTGAGCCATCCCAGATCTTTACTATTGGTCGGGGGATCCGACAGGGTTATCCTTTGGCGCCCTTGCTCTTCACTATTGTTGCAGAATTGTTGTCTCAACTCTTTGATGTTGCAGCTCGAGAAGGTGTCATCCAGGGTCTGCCCATGTTGGATGATTCTCAGGAGGTGTGTAATCAGTATGCTGATGACACTTTCCTTTTTCTTATGGCCAATGATGAAAACCTCCATAATGCTAAGCTGCTCCTAGATACTTTCTCCCTGGCCTCTGGAGTTCTTGTAGGTTGGAGAAAGTGCACTGCTCTATGGACACTGGATAGTGTTGTTCCCTCTTGTATTCTTGACTACCACTGGATGGTGCTTCCTCATGGTCAACCCACAAAGCTTTTGGGCATTCCTGTTGGGGTGCATGTTTCTGCCTCATGTGCTTGGGATGAGATCATTAAAGGTCTTGAGAAACATCTGTTCTGGTGGAAGGTGGCTAAGTTATCTTTGCCTGGTAGGATCACAGTTGCAAGGTCCGTCCTCAGCAACACCCATGTCTATATGGCATCTGTCTTACTGGCTCCTCAATGTAAGATGAATGAGATCGTCTGTATTGTCAGGAATTTTATCTGGGGTGGTACCTAAGAAGGTGTTGTTGTTAAGGTATCCTGGGCTAAGTGCATCAAGCCTAAGGCGGCTGGTGGCCTTGGAATGTTGGACTTCCATCTGCAAAGCCAGTCATGATTTCAAAGTTCATTTGGAGGCTCCTCCTTGGTAAAGATGACTCTTTTGGCTTAAGGTTGGTGCGGCAATCACTTCTGCAGTGTCTCCCCTTTCACAAGACAACGATCAAGCCTAGTCTCCCATGGGCCTTGTTGTATTCTCTGCATCCATATCCAAATGCTTCCCCATTCCTTAAAGGTCTGCTTGCTTCCTGGGATGCGGTTAGATCTTTATTCCATATTAATCCCCAAGTGTGTGCTTCATTGTCAATGTCTTGCTGGTGGCTTCCCCTGCAAGGTATGCATGATCAGCAGCCTTTATGTGCACTTGTACATCCAAAGACCCAATGGCATTGGCGGCTAGCTGGGGTTTTAACGATTGCAGCTTGGTATGATTCTGGTCATCTTTTGTCATGGGAGGCTTTTCAGACGAGATTTCTGTTATACAGATGGGATCGGCAAATCTGGGCTAGGGTGGTTAATTTTTTGCCACCCACTGTGCAGCAACCACAGGCTGATGTGCCTATTTGGATATGTGATGCACGTCTTAAGCCAGAAAAGTTTGTTTCTTCCACGTACAGGCTGCTTTTAGATTGTGAACCTCTTCCTCCATCCCAGCACTGGCATCTTCAGGTTCCTCAACCACAGTGGAAAAGTGTTTGGATGTGGACATGGGATAAATTGCTCCACCCAAAAGTGTCAGCGCTGCGATGGCAAATTCTCCATAGATGTGTTCGAGTGAATGTCTTGGTTCACAAGATGAACCCTAGAGTCTCAGATCCTTGCCCTCTCTGTGGTCAACGTGTTGAAACTATTGAACACTGCCTCTTCTTGTGCGATCATCTAGGGCTTGCTTGGGAGTGGTTGTTCACATATCACATGAATGGCACATTACAAGAAAACATTTGCAACACAACGTAATACTAAAATGAAAGATGCAATCAAATTGAATTGTACATTGAAAGAGCCATTACTTTACTTAATGTGGCTCATTACATCAAGTTCAAAATGCAGGAGTTTGGAAATGTCAATCAATAGGACTACATGATGGGAGCTCGCAAAGAGCTTGTACATAAAAACTGTAGAGCATGAATATGCATCGAAAGGATGAAAGGATGCAAGGCCCTTCTTTCCAACCAAATTTCTAGATACTTAAAAAGCTAGCTCGCCATAGTGTAATTGAGCCACAGTCTGAGAGAAAACAGTTATGTGTTCCTGAGTTGGCAAGAGAAATTGCCAGTTAAATTCTTCGCTATCAAATAGCTGAGACAAGGCATGTGTGTCCATGTCTTTATCTGCATGTCTTTATGTGTCCTTGCTCTTGCTCCATAAATTGGGGCATGACCTCTTGCCCTTGCTCCTGTAACAACATCAAGGCTATATCTGGAGCCGCTGTAATTTGGCAATGCATTTGCATCTCCAGTGCACATGCATCCCCATGTGCTTGTTGCTAGACTGATCCAAAACATTTCTTGTATTGTACATACATTTGCAAGCATAATATGACACGTTCCTTTGTTTTGTACTCTATCCAAAATAATTACATGGCTTGATGTGTGGAATCTGATCAATATGTCTATATTTTTGTTGTTGCGTGCGACATCCACACATTTGAGAATGTGTGATTGATTACCAAATTAAAGCAATCAAGATTGTCCCATTCTTCAAATACTGTAACAAAATCATTGATATAATTTTCAAATCTACTTGCTTTTGTTGTGAAGCTATAGAGTTTAGAGCTAAATGTCATTTCTTACATGGCTTTCTAGTCATTTATTATGAGACTACGAATAGCTTCAAAAATCATTATGGCATATTATTTGTAGATGCTAGGTACATGCTAGAAACTATTTCCACATTGCGGTATGGAGTAAACTACTTGGTGGAAAGAAGAATGGTTTTCACATATCACATGAATGGCACATTACAAGAAAACGTTTGCAACACAACGTAATACTAAAATGAAAGATGCAATCAAATTGAATTGTACATCAAAAGAGCCATTACTTTACTTAATGTGGCTCATTACATCAAGTTCAAAATGCAGGAGTTTGGAAATGTCAATCAATAGGACTACATGATGGGAGCTCGCAAAGAGCTTGTACATAAAAACTGTAGAGCATGAATATGCATCGAAAGGATGAAAGGATGCAAGGCCCTTCTTTCCAACCAAATTTCTAGATACTTAAAAAGCTAGCTCGCCAGAGTGTAATTGAGCCACAGTCTGAGAGAAAACAGTTATGTGTTCCTGAGTTGGCAAGAGAAATTGCCAGTTAAATTCTTCGCTATCAAATAGCTGAGACATGGCATGTGTGTCCATGTCTTTATCTGCATGTCTTTATGTGTCCTTGCTCTTGCTCCATAAATTGGGGCATGACCTCTTGCCCTTGCTCCTGTAACAACATCAACGCTATATCTGGAGCCGCTGTAATTTGGCAATGCATTTGCATCTCCAGTGTGCATGCATCCCCATGTGCTTGTTGCTGGACTGATCCAAAACATTTCTTGTATTGTACATACATTTGCAAGCATAATATGACACGTTCCTTTGTTTTGTGCTCTATCCAAAATAATTACATGGCTCAGTATCACAAAATTCACTTGATGTGTGGAATCTGATCAATATGTCTATATTTTTGTTGTTGCGTGCGACATCCACACATTTGAGAATGTGTGATTGATTACCAAATTAAAGCAATCAAGATCGTCCCATTCTTCAAGTACTGTAACAAAATCATTGATGTAATTTTCAAATCTACTTGCTTTTGTTGTGAAGCTATAGAGTTTTTTTTTTTTTTTTGAGGGTAAGATTTTTATATTAATAGTAAATGGATTACATTTATTTGAGGCTCCACAATAGGCCCGATAGGAAGAATTTAAGCACAAAATAGCATAAGATGATGTCTTCGTACTATGGTCTAAGCAATCTTGACATCTTCCTCTTCACAAACAAAAGGCTATGAGCGTCTGCCTTTAACTCGACTAGTACTAGAAGGCATGGCCCTCTTCCCATCCGCTGCAACTACTACGGGAATTCAGCTGCAGTCATGGAGCCCTACTAGACAAAATTCATCCATATCTTAAAGCTCCAGCCGAAATATGTACTTGGAAGAACAAGGTCTTTCAGCACGACCATTCTAGTAACTGTCTCACCCTCTTCGCTACATCAGAAGTACTATGGATCATACCTTTTTTCCTGGAAGAGTAAAAGCAAGAGATTCCTACTTCCTGAAGTGAAGAGTACTACAGAAGAAAGCTTGTTGCATTTCCGAAGAAAATCACCATATACTTGCTCCACTAACCTCAAAAAACGCCCCGAGATAATCAATTTAAAGCATACGTAGATTGCCACGGATAACAATACTATGCAAAGGACTCCACTCTGCTACTACACCCAAAGCTAAAATTCCCATGAAGTTCCTCCCCCCGAAAGTTGCAGCTGTTCAAGTGGTGACTGATAGAAGAATACTACCTCGTTACCATCCTAAACATCTGTGTTGGAATTAAGAGCCAAGTGTAGTCCATTTGCATCTAACTCCAGCAGGCTTGTCCCCTACTGGTGCCAAGCATACGTACAGTAGAAGCCTCCCGTCTCCTAAAGACATTTAGCCCTACACATACTCTTTCAAGCGATTGCCATCATACAAAAGCATCTTCTAGCTGGGATAGAAGGTCACGGGCCTAATTGGAACCCATCATAAGAACGCTACTTGCTTCATAATAAGCACATGAAAAGTGGACATATTTAGGTAACCCATTCAAGGCCTAGCATAGACATCAGTTTCATAACTACATCTTCCATATAGATAGCAATTACCAGCAGACAAAGACTCATTAGTCACAAGATAATTAGAGCTTGTATTGCACCCAAAGCGCCGGATCTTTGCCTAACATACCTTTTGCAGAGAGGAAAACGGCTACATAGAGGTGCGAGGAAGAACGGACGATACTCACGAGAACCTCATATGAATCGGATAAGAAGCCCCAAAAAGCTGTACCACCGATAGCATAATAGCACGAAAGTAGCAGAGTTCCAAAAGTTGCCTGAATAAATTTCTCACACTCAACACATAAGCCTCCATTTCGTCCCCATTGAAGAAGCACCACTGACATCATAATGGGTTCAGTAGCAAGCACCCAGACCTGAATGATAACCTGCCAATATAATCATTTCAGGAGCTTGCTCCAACCGCGCGAGGATGGAGCTCTTTACTCTGAATAAATCTTAAGGCCATCATTACAGATCTGAAAACATTACCAGCCACATTGAGTGCAGCTTTGGAGCAAGAACGAGATCCCTGTGACTATATGGCTAGCAATAAAGTCCTATCAGTATATATTTGAACTCAAACAGCATAGAGAGGCAGAGCTGCAAGACCTTTTGGCAGTGATGATGTGGATGATGTGTGCGTGACCTTTGAAGGTGAGGTGGCACTAGATATTTTTCGACTTAGTCAACTTTGGACCTTTGGGATTTGTTCTTTGACCCATACTTTGGTCTTGAATTGATCATGTAATGGACTAATGGAGCTTCTCTTCTCTTTCTTTTTCTTTTCTTAGAGAGAGAGTGTGTGCTTCTAATGACTTGTCAAGTGCATGGTGATGGATCATGATGTGTGTGTGTGATGTATAAGGTGCACATGTGTGGAATTGTGGTGTGTGAGATTTTGCCCTAGGAAAAAAAACTTTGAGCCATGGAAATGAGATGAATGAAATGAGGAATGGGTATGAGGGATGAATGTAGAGGGGTGAGCAATGCCTTCTTTAGCCAATAACTCTAAGGTAGTGTGAAAATCTCAAAAGTTGGCAAGATAACATACTTCTTTTGGGGTCTTCCAATCTTTGACTAGGGGTCTTCTCTTTTTGACTTGGTTTCCAACCCTTGACTCAAGTCTTGCTCACTTTGCTAACTTGAATGCTCCTTTGAATGTTCTCCATTGGTCTTCAACTTGGTGTGAGGACTTGTCTTCATACCTAAACAATGGGCTCCAAATAGAAATGTGTTGCAAGTGTGTCTTGATCTTTTGTGTTTTCTTGTGAAGTTGCTCTTACATGCTGCCACAAGGTGGCGGCGGGTAACCATATACCCCTTTTCGTGGAGCTAAACCGGTATGCTACCTTGAACAACAAGGGGCCCATATATTGGTGAAAGCAATGGAATACACTACTTATCGAGTGTGAAGATACACAAACCGAGAGAATAGGAATGGCTGGATAAGTAATCGAACTAATTTAGATATGGATTGCATAGAAGTACATACTCACAATCTTCTTCTTAGTGGGAAAGTTCATCGCTTGCTTATTTTTCTTTTGCCATATCTGTTGGAGTGTATACATGTCTTACTTATACAAATATCTCTTTGCCTGATCGAAAACCGACCACCAAAGCCTTCCAATGTGCAGAAACATCTGCATTTTTTGACTCACCATTCACCTCGCATTGCAGGTTGGAGTGTAACAAAGCTCCCGGTCGACACCACGAAGCTTTCAAAGTCATTTCCGAACCGTGGATAGAGCTTATAGCCATCTAGTCACGAATTCAAATCGTAATGTGGAGGTAATGAAATACTAGGGAAAGGTCAGTGATTTTACCTTGATCGAAGCTTTTTTCGTGGTGAATCTCCCTTTGGCCTTGGTCGGCGGTTCCGAAAGCAAACTCGTTGAGGAAAACACACGAACGGAATTGGGTAGGGAGCTAACGGTCATAATTGCCATGTGTGTAATCGACACCGAAGCTAGAGGCGGATATTACCGAAGCTACGCGCGATTGACACCGGAATGGCGAAACCAAGACTTCGGTAAAAACTACGTACAAGCTTCGGCTCCCCATTTATGCGCCCCTGGGTTTCCACGTTTAAATGCTCCATCAAATATGTTTGACATGTTATGGCGTTCTTTTACACGTAAGACAATAAGAAAACACTATGTTAGGAAACAAGAAAAAACACAACAAGACACAAGAAAACATTTCCTGATAGCATGAAGTTGTATTCCAAAATAGACAAGCACTCCCGAGTTGCTATCTTGAAAAGAAATGTCTTTGCTTCAAGGAAGTGATTGTGTATTTGAAATTGTTTTTTTTGTCATGTGAGTGAGTTTTGTTCGAAACACAAATTTTAAGTTCTAAAAGCTTTTCAAATTTCGAGACACGAGCGTGTATTCTGAATTTGTAAAGAACATTGTTGACATTCTTTGGACTACAATAAAGCATGTGTATCTCTGGAATACAAACTTTACACAACAAGACACATAATGTATTCGAATATGCCGATGCTACTAGATCTCTGATGCCAAATAGTTAATCTTGACGGAGAACTTACTTGTGCAATTCCTTGGACATTTCTTCAAGGGTAAACTCCTTATTCGACCGACTATAAGCGGTCGCTCTAAGGATTCGGTCAATGGGAGAAGCCGCATTTCCCACCGGGCGATAACGGTCATTTCTTTCTTGACGCTGGGGGGTTTTCTTCATAATTGTCTCCTTGCCTTTGCTTTTCAACTCTTCGCGTTCAAACATAGTGAACATTTCGATTACGGATTTCCCATATATGTTGGGAACTTTGTGGACAAGTAACACTAAACACGAAAAAGCTCAAAAAAACATTAGCACGACTTCTTATTCCGTAATATGGATCGTGCGTACCTTGCCATCTTAACTAGAACCAATTGTCGTGGCCAATGAGTGACTGCCTTTTGTTAGCTTCGTCATATTTCAGGCAGCATTCAATGGCGCACGCCTCCTTAAGCGCCAAGGATTACGCTGGCTTCTTTAGGTCCTCACCGCACTTTTCCTTAAATATAACATATTCTCTATGCATGAACCTGATCTTGTCGACGAAGCTCATCTTCAATTTGTACTCATTGTCGCACGACTGTGGGTGTTGGCAACGTTAAACTTCTTCATCGGTAAGACCACAAGAAAAGACACCGTGGAGAGGGAGGTACCTTGGATTCTTCTTTTCTTTGTAGAGTTGCCTTCTTGCCTTGAAGCTGTGACTACCTCCCAATACATAATATGTGTAGGTATCTGCATTTCTCCTATCATAGTCTTGGGGGTCCATGCACTGCTCCCTGTCAACAAGGACAACTATTGGAGCCACATGAGCATTTGGATTGCTCCTTATTTTGTCTTTAGGGTTCCTCGGATAGTGCGCATAGATGTTTTGAACCTGAAGTGGCCTTTCACCTTCTTCATTTTTAGGGGGTAGTTTCATGCAAGTTACTGGAAGATATATGACCCCTTGCACAAACTTCTCCCTGTTTATTGCCTCCATTCTTTCAGAGGTTTTATCTATTTTCTTCTCCTTTATTGCTACCCCTGGGTGCATTTTCCTTTTCCTTTTTTTTTGTACTTTCCCTCGGGGAGTTCCACTATCTCTCTTTGTACCCAGACTTTTTTTTTTTTTTGGTTTCTTAGCAGCGATGGTGTCTCTTGGCCTGCTAAGTTTTTTGAGTTGCTCCTCTTCTTCTTCCTCTGAACTTCTGTTCTCCTTGTCCTGCCCAGAAGTGCTTGCAACAGGTGACCCACTTTCTTCTTTCTCATGCTTTCGGACTTGATAGGAAAGTTTTTTGTGGAACAAACCTTCCTAATGATGGAAGCTAGGCTTTGTTTGTTCCGGGTAATGTGAGATACACTTGTATAATGTTTACGGTTGTACACTGACGATTCTAAAAAATGCAATGTCAACCACAATGAAGCCCTGAGAGGTCTTGAAAGAAAGCCTCCCCACTTGATCATCTTGACCGGCAACCTCAGAAACATCTTTGATTGTTCCGAGGTTGACGAACTCGGAGTCATCATAGTTTGCAAACATGAAGAAACGTCAGCGTGCTATATTTTCCTCACGCACCTCGATTACAAATCAACGGGTTTGGAAGTTGTCGTAAATCCCGGTGTCTGCGACTTTCTCGTGGGTGTGGTACGTTTGACAAGCTTGAGCACTTTCTTTGGTGCCTCCTTGCTTCCTTCTTGCCTGTAGAATTAATGTTTCAAACAACTTCGTCAAGAGTAAAAAAATGAAAAGAAAAAAACGTATTCGGAATAATAATTGTATTCGAATACACTTTAGCCCACCATAAAGTTCTAAATGTCTATTCTAGAATAAGAAGTAAAAATCTAATAGATCTAAAAAGTACTATGTACTTCACATGCTTATCATCCATGATTTTCGTATATGATCGAATACCCAATTGTGAATAGAATAGTATTTCGCTATGGCGTCCGAAATTGTGAAACCATTTAAATGCTTTTACGCCATTTAAATGCCTAGGCAGACTTTGTAAAATTAGCCTTCTTGATAGCTTTGCGTACAAAGGTGATATATAGAAGTGTCGAAAGTGTCATGAACTCCACCAAAGAGCATTGCAAGACACACCCTAAAACATCAATGAAGGATCACAAATAGCTTGAAGAATAATGGGTGAAAATGATGTGCGCACCCGAAGAATTGTTAGGAAGCATTTTTCAAAGACATTCCAATGTGAGTCCATTAATTGCCCCGGCAATTTGAGGCACACCACTAATTGATTTAAAATCTCATATAATATTCGATAGTCTAATGCCACTAGAAGCGTTACGTTATAAAGTCAATCCACGGCAATATGCGTACTACTATTGTCAGTATATTTGTGCGATACTCGGCTCCCATTCCATACATCTCCATGACGGATAAAACACTTTTAATTGTGTGTCTTGAGACAAAAATAACAACAATGACTTTTAATTTTTCTCCATTGGTTCTCTAACCATTTTCTCTTGTTTTGCTTGAGGTGGGGAATAACCCATTTTGTAGAAAGGCGTTTAGTGACTTAATCATTCTATAGAGATGCCGCGGAAGTTATACTTACATGTTGGACCAATTTGCAACCATCTGATTTTATTAATGTCATTCCAAAAGACGCGCACCGGATACATCCACCCGGTCTAAATTAAACTGTGATTGTGTAGATAGCAAGGTGGATCACGCACTTTGGTGATCCTTACCTCAGACAACCTTAAGGCTTTTGAATTTAGGTCCAATATTAAGGGTTCTTGCTTGATTGATGATTACGCAATGCTAATTGAATGTTTCTCCTTTATTCATCTTTGGCGTATGAGCTCACGAGGCATTTACTTGGTCTGAAAAAGGTTCTCTTACAAAACTTCTAAGTCTCACTTCAAAGGATGCTCTTGTGATGAGATTTGCTCGATCAAGACATCGGATCGCCATTCTAGAATGGGGCGACATACATGTTTTTGCATGCATGCTGGCGGCGCATGCCATTACGGTTGGGGAGTTAAGCTATTTTTAAGCGCGATTACGCATCAACATCTCATCTGGCGATTCCTCTCTTCTCAGCTGATACCTTATTCTCTTTAGACCCGCAACACCTTCTTTGTTTTGTATTTTTTATCGGCGTGTACGCGTAATCAACACCCCTCCACTCGGGAAGTTTGTTTTGTCTTGTTGTTTTGTTGGTGATGTGCAGTGCAGGTTAGCGGCGGCATACGTTTTGAGCACTTTTCCATTAGTGGGTTTTGGGGCTTGATTTTTATGCAGGTTTAAGCCCCTTGCCAGGAGTTTCGCCTAGGTTTATCGTCTAAACCCGCGCGAAGGTTTATCACTAGGGTTTTCACCAGCTTTGAAAGAGCCCGAGTTTTAATCCGGGTGACAAAACTTCCGAGTCACGCATTGCGAGCGTCTGTTAGCATTGTATTTTTGGGGTCAAAATGATATAATTAGCGGATTTTCCTTTATTTTTGTGGGTAGTTCCCGTGTCTTGACTACCCCACTTATCCCACCATTGTAGAAAATGCAGGGTAAATTGAGAAGCAGAGTCTAAGTCGAGGCGATTTGTTGGTTTCATCGCGAGAGTCCCGTCCCAAATTTGAAGTAAGGATAAGAAGTGCAAAATATATGTTCCTTATGCATGCCAATTTATTTGTCTCATTTGTCATGGGGTCTCATCGATTTAAAAAATTAGCTAGACCTTTAACCAGTACTAATGCTGTTGCATATTGATAAATGTTAGTTTACAACACTTACGATTGATTAGCACTACTCTAACCCGATTATCCTACTTGGCAACTTTTATGCTCAAAACATTTGTTGTGGTGGGTATGGGGAACCTACATTTGCATGTACTCAAACATTTTTAGGTTGCCTTGGTTAAAAAGAATTTGTGTTAGGTATTCATTTATTTTTGGTTGAGCTGAAACATTTGTGTTGAAAGGATAGCGGAGTCTTGCATGTAGTCATTTTGTAGGTTCTATACCTTGGTACATAATGCGACCATATGCATTTGAGCTTCTGTTTCTTGAACTGCATTTCTATAACTTGGAGCTTTTGTAAAATTAGAGGTAAGAATTATGCTTGGCGAGAAATTTGTTTATGCGATTATAATCAAACATAAGTGTTTAAAAGTATAGTTATCCATTTGTTTATACTTCAGCACATACATTTCATGTTTGGTGAAAGGAGGCATGAATGAATGCATGAATGAATAATGAGCGAAACTTTTACGTAAAAGAGTGAGAGCGATTCAAAATAACGCTCCATTACTTATCATGCACTAATGGTGCACGCAGCAATATAGGTTAAAGCTATTTGTGCAGTATGGATCGTAAGTAACCATCTTTGAGAAGAAACCAATACTAATGGTTCTTATGCGAACATCACGGCTTGGGACCTTTATAAGGACATGCGCGAGCGTGAACTTGGTTACAATGTTAGGGCACTAATATCGCAAAATGAAAACTTAGGAAAATACAATGTTTAACACCATGAAGTTTAGCACCAAATTTGCTTCTTGCATTTAAAGTAGTTGTAAAGAAAGGCATTATTTATGGCGACTAGAATAAATTCGAAGAATGAGGAAGTGAAATAAATCAAGATGAACTTATGGTGCTATTTGGAAACAATAAGTTTCCTTTACATAAGAAACATCGAGTTAACCTCTTACGGCTTTCAGGCATACAATATCCATGACACTAGTCATTGTATTTCTTTCATTACATTGTTGAACATCATATCGGCATTTTTAAGCCGACAAAATTAGGTTATACACATGGAAACATTATCATGTTAATAACTACGAAGTTCGTCGGTGAAACTTTAGAATTAAATAGAGGTGATCCAACTCATTAACATATATAACCAGCTCAAGCTCTCAAGATTGGAGGCCATGAATAACAATACATTAATAACGATACATGCTTTTAAACAACATTATTATTAAATGCGTAAAATATATTTAGGACCTTCGAGACACCATATCATTTACATGAATAGCATATGGAAGTTGACCAACAGTCTTGCTAGGAATTGTTCAAACGGCTCCGCGTAATAATGTCACTTTTTAATTCTTCCCACTCATACATGCACCAAATAATAGTGCGCGTGTACACACGTGCAGAAGCGCCTATTTTGCATATTCATCCCTAAGCACCCATGTTGTTAAATTTCCTATTTTGACGTTCTTTGTGCCAATGTTAAATTCTACACCACTTCATCACTTAGATACCATTATATCTGGAGATATACCATGAAGCCAAATGTACGAATGAATAAAAAAGAAAACTATATCATTGTCTCTTGGGTTTTACAGGAGGCATCTACGACTAATGCACGGCATTCTTTGAACATCGCGTTCTAGAAGCAACTACAAAAAGTAACTTCAACCTATAGCCCGACCATGTAAAGGTGTTTATAACCGGTCTTTTGTCCATGGCGGGCTTTTGACTTTAGGTCAATATTAAGGTTCTTTAGCGATTGGTGATTACGATGCTAATTGAATGTTTCTCCTTTATTCATCTTTGTAGCCTTGAGCTGCATTATGGGCATTTACTTGGCCGGGAAAAGGTTTTATAACATAAAAGTCTCACTTCAAATTTGAACCTCACGTTCTCTTGCCGATGAGATTCTGAAGATTCGGATAGAAGTCTATATAGCAACCTAAAAATGTTGGTACATGCAATGTGGCGGTTTCCCATACCCACCCTGACAAATGTTTTGAAGCATAAAAATTGCCAAGTAGTTACTGGTTAGAGTGGCAATCAATTGGTAGGAAGCAACTAATATTGTCAATATGCAATACCATTAGCAATGCCTTTTATTAAAGGTCTAGCCTTTAAACCGATGGGACCCCTTAGGGCAAATGAGACAAATAAATTGGCATGCATAGTGAACATTGGTTAAAAAATTTTGTGTTCGATCTTCATTTATTTTGGTTGAGCTGAAACATTTATTGTTTTGAAAAGGATAGCAGTCTTGCATGTATGTTTGTAAGGTTCTATACCTTGGTACATAATGTGACCATATGCATTGCAATTTCGTTGTTTCTTGAGACTGCATTTCTACAACTGGCTTTGTAAAATTAGGGTAGGGTGTTATACTTGAGAATTGGTTTTATCGCGATTACAATCGACTTATCTTGTTTAGAGTAGAGTACGTCCATTTGTTTATGCTTACTTTTTATAAATTTTCATGTTTGGTGAAAGGAGAAGAAATAAGTAGAATAGAGAATAGAATAGTTTTTTAGCGTCAGCGCTGAGACCAATAGGTCATGGGACCTCTGATAAGGCTAGTACAATCATTACTACTAGGATTAAAAAACCCCGCGCCTCGAAAGGTTTTCAAGGAAAAACGCTTCTGGTATGCGATGATACTAGACAAGCTTAGATAATGACTACTTGAGGGGCACCGGTAATTGCCGGTGGTTATCTAGAACCTCAAGTATGTATAATGCCAAGTCATGCAATTACGCAGATGGTGCGGATTCAATGGAGCGTGGAATGGAATGCCCCAAAGATTAGAAATGATTCGGACTATCTCAGCGGGGCAGCTTCGAGGAAGAGTATGAAACAAATGGTAATAACTTTTGTAGCGGCAGCGAGGCACATAGTCTGTAAACTTCAGCGGCAGTGTGACGCTCCCATCTACTGTCTCAATCGGTAGCACATTGGGACCCGTCTTGAGAATTGATGCAATAGCTACAGCTTGTTCTGGACAATGAAGCTGACAAATAAGCTTGGGGCCTGGTGCAAAGTGGGATTTATGTGTGCATGATAATGACCGGTTTTCACTTGGGCAATAGCTGCATCCCATATCTTTTGAAAAGCGACCATTAAGATATTGTTGCCACTTCGAGGATCCGAGCGGCAAGCATCCCGGCCGATGCTTTCACAGTTTGCCGCGATAGCAGACAAACCATATGGTCTGTGATACTCTTTCCAACATGCGTTCAAGCGGCCGAGATGCGACCATGGCAAGTGCAAGAGCGAGGATACCTAACATCATCCATGTGGTGCACCTTTGCGAGATATAGTAGTGGAGATAGCTTCATGGCGAGAATGTTGAAGAGGCCAAAACTTTGTCTCTTGTAAAAAGAATAGCATAAGGGCCGCAGTTGTTTGTTTTAACAATTTTGTAAGTGAAAAGGACTTTTACACGCTCCAAACTCTCCCAGCTTACTAGTACTAATAGGGGCCCCTACACTTGAGAACCATACGGTAAAAGCGAGGCTCTCTCAGAAGCGAGAAACAAGTGGGGGCTGCGTGGCCAATCATGAACTACTGCTTGTGAAAACAATTGTTTTGCATGGCATAGAGTGCTCTCTCCATCCAGCCGACCACCGGCAGTAACCACAACGTTCCCCAAAGTGTGTTCTTCTGAGAATTCTACACCAAGATACTTGTAGCTATCTACAACTAACCCAGCGGTATCATAGTGCATGTGGGGAACATTGTGGCGAGAAGATTGAACTACCAAAAAGCGGTCTTTTGCGGATTAACCTTGAGACACGTGTTCTCTGAAGCTGTCGCGAGCATGTAAATGTTCTTTTGCCATACTAGCGGCCGGTATGTGCCGGAAGTGAAACATCATCGACATACATAAGTTGTTGCACCCCAATGATATAGTGTTACTTGAATGTGTGGGATGAACTTATGGTGCTATTAGAAGCAAATAAGTTTCCCTTTTCTATAAGAAACATCGGAGTTGAACTCTTTTGGCTTTTCAAGGCATACAATATTATGGCACTATTCATTGTATTTCTTTCATTTACATTGAACATCATAGTCGGCAAAATTGGGTTATGCACATGGAAGTGGGTTATACGCGGCGATGATACATGCGGGTTCTATATGCTTGGTCTCGTGTAGCACATGGTTCCTTGTAATGGCTAATGGCCCCGAAGGCTGTCTAAGAACAACCGCGATGAGGAGAAGTTTGAGAAAAATTTTAAGCTCATCAAGCAAGCGTCTTATCCTGAGACAATTTCTTTTTCTTTGCAAGTCTTTGGTTAGTTGTACTTTCGACCTCAACGGTAGACTTATGGCCACACTCGATTGCTTCTTGCTTTTCCACGTACAGTGCAGCCCTCTTAATATTAAACAAAAATCGAGAGGTGGATTTTCCCACAATCCTTGATTTTCGATTGATATTTGGGTGGATTGGATGTAAGCTTTCAGCCAATCTTAGCCATTGTTGGTGTGACTTCGTTTATAAAGAGAGCTTGATTAACTATTAGTTAGAAATCTGAAATTGTTGCAAAGATTGTGGGAGGGGTTGGCGTCTTCATGTATGTACATAGAGTTCCTAAGCCTCTGGTTGGGCGCCTTGTCGCAGTATCACGAAAACTACCCGTGAGTATAGGGGGGCTTATTCGGGGGGTTTCACCGGGGGCATATGGGGATACCTCATCTCTGCATGCAAAGGGTCACTAAACTTTCCCACGTATCACGACTTTTTTAGAGGTGAAGAAGAAAACTCCTACATCGTAAATAGGAAAAGCAGTTCCATGCCCCCTTCCCGGTAGATATATACAGACTATCTTGGTTTTACATACCCCTACAGATCTTGTACTTGAGTTTGTGCACCCTAGCTTTATTTAGAAAAAAATGGTGTTTTAGAGAGGGAGAAATGTGTGGTTGAGGAGTTGTATTAGAGCCGAGCATTATCATCTTGTCTCTCCTTAGTGTATGTCTAGACTTATTTCTATAAGTTCACTTTCGGTTTAAAAGAAATATAGATACATGGGCCATCTATTTTTCAAATTTGTGCCTCTTGCTCCATAAGTTGGGACATATGTCCTTGCCTTGCTCCATAGAGTGGGACATGTGTGTCCTTCTTTGTTGCTCCATAAATTGGGGCACTTGTTACTCTTGCCCTTGCTCTGTAACAACCTCAAAATTTATATTTGGGCCTTTGTTGTAATTTGTGATGCATTTTGCATCGCCGGTCTTATCACATCCCATGTGCTTTGGGCTATTTGGTGATCAAACATTTCTTGTATTGTTTACGTGGTGTAGCGGCTACTAGTAGCGACCTCGAGAATAATAACTAAGGGGCAATTCAATGAACAATGCTTTTGTTCTAATGGTTTAAATGTGTTGTTTTCTTAGGAAGTGCTCTCTAAATACATTGTTGTAGACTTGATAGAAATATTGATAATCTAGAACTTGATTCTCTTATTGTTGTCTACTAGTTGAATAAAACATCTTTCAAAAACAGCGGGATTTTATTCAATGGTTTAACTTAAGTATTATGACATGTCTGATAATTTAATGTGCGATATTAATACATTGTTATGATACACATTAATTTATATTATAGGCGTGCATGGGTCCAAATATATGGCCATAATATGGTTCTTTTATGCCATTGTTGCTAGTGAATATAAGAGCAGCAAATCAAGACATTGAATGTGCTAGTTTGAGACTTTTTATGCTCTCTTGCCTTGAACACATACAAAACTTTTCATCTTTGTATTTAGCAAATAATAGAAATCATTACTTGATCTCCTTCTTTTTGTTTGTTTTTGCATGGTTCAACATCTCCTATATGTAAACTATGCAAAATCTCAAACAATTTGACATCAACAGACTATTATTTATAATGAAAGCTAAATATGTGTACACCCTTGCTAAACTCCACACACACATCAATGTGTTGAGCTATATGTGAAATCTTATTTATAGCAGGACACATCTTTAGCATGTATGACAAACAAGCTCATAAACAAACACTTCTTTCTATATTTATACATCACTTGCTACTAACATGTTTGGCTAAAAGCGACACAATCGCAGAGAACACCATTACTAGTAGATAGTAGAGTTAAAACTACATGTTTATTGAATTGGAGGTGGAAATTTTGTTGCATGAAAAAAGTCTCAAAAAGTTGCACATGTGGTGTCTTGATTATCCAAGAGTCCAAACATTTACTATATGATAGCTGAAAAGAACTTTATAATACAAGCCATGTATTATCTCTTTCCTAAATTCCTATTTATGTTGAAATGCTATGGCTGTTGATGTTGGATAATTCTTATCTTTGCTCTTCTTTGCATCAAGGAAGCGGTCATCCGGAGAGAGGAAAGTGCTTGCATTTTTATGCGATGCAATGGTTGGATGGACCCAGGGATGTGGCCAACAAATTTGATTCAAGGACTACGCACTCTTTTAGCTCTAGCTTATATTACCAGACCCTACTTTTACCTTGAAACCACACATATAATTGCAAGCATAATATGACTTGTTTCCTTTGTTTTTGTGCTCTATCCAAAATAATTACATGGCTCAGTGTCTAAAATTCTTTATGTGTCATCATAAATATATTTAGGACATTAAGACACCATATCATTTACATGAATAACATATGGGGACCAGCAGGTCTTGCTAGGAATTGTTCAAATGTCTCCGCGTAATAATGTCCACTTTAATTCTTCCTACTCATACATGCACCAAATATAGATACCGCATGTACACGTGCATGAAAGCACACATGCTCTAAGATGTCCTATTTTGCTTATTCATCTAAGCACCCATGTTGTAAAATGTCCTATTTTGATGTTCTTTGTGCCAATGTTAGAATTTCTACACCACTTCATCATGAATACCCGTATATCTAGATATATACCATGAAGCCAAAATGTCTAGAATAGATAAGAAAAACTTATATCATTGTCTTTGGTTTCTGGTATGACTAATGCGGCATTAGGGCATCGCGTTTCTATTAACAACTACAAAATAAGCAACTTCAACCCTATAGCCCGATATAGCAAAGATGTTCATGGCGATGCTGTCCAAGACCCGGAGAAAAACTTTTGACTTTAGGTCAATATTAAGGGTTCTTTAGCGATTGATGATTTTGCAGCTAATTGAATGTTTCTCCTTTTATTCATCTTTGGCGCCTTGAGCTACGTAGGAATTTACTTGGTTAGGAAAAAGTTTCTCTTATACCAACGGCTATCAACTATACCGGCAAAGGCGAGACATATTATTCACAAGCGACAGCGGGAAGGCGACGCGGGGAAGGCTGGCCCGAGGCGGCAGCGGCCATAAGCTGAGTTGATCATTTTAGGTATAACCAGTTTATCCCCATATGGCTTTCTATGTGATTCTTCTGTGATCTTTAGTTTGCATCGATAGCTCTTCTTGAGAGCTCGAAGCCCCTTAATCTTATTGGAATTTTTAGTTCCAGTTCCGGATCTGCGGGGAATGTATATTCTAGGTTGAAGCATAACTTGCGTACTGCCGGGGCAATCGGGCCAGCGGAGACGCCTATCGCGATCGACAAGGAGGCTTTGGTCGAAGAGGAACAAATCCGGTTGACCGATATGCGGATCATGAATCGGGGACAATGACAATCAGAACAAATGCGAGACAACGCTTTCGTGAAGAAGGGATTTTTGTTGAACTTCGCAGCTTTAAAAAGCGGGTTTTGGGGTTTTGATTTTGTACATGATTAGATGTTTTGGGCGAGAGGAGCGGTTGTGGATTGGGTTGCATCTCCCATGTCGTGTTTACATGCCTGATAGAGATGTAGCAGCGAGCAGCAGAACAAATTTTAGCCCACGAATTTTTGTATTTCCTATTACGTAATGTAATTTCATTATAACCCATTCACTTTTAGTTTTTGAATCCTGAGGGTAACTTCCTTGATACTTGTGTAGGGAAATAGGCTCCCTACGGGGGTAACTTCATGGAGGCCTTGTGGCCAGGAAATAGGCTCTGGACAATCTCAACCTGACAACAAAGGCATTCTCACGAAGAAGCATCGTGAGAAGTACTTGATTGTAACAGCATTGATTCCATAGGCGGGCAGTGAGGGGATACCCATGAGATCGTCATGCTTTCGGAAGAATTTGATGCCGAGGGGCGAATATTGTGGTGGATCAGATAATAGATCTGGCGGGGGTTAGGTATTTAAGAGCGGTTATCGAGGGGGCCTGGATTAGCGTCAAGGAAGGGAGTCGACTAAGGACTTTCAAATACGGGCAAACTCAGGGCGGGGAGATGGTGTGGTAGCGGCGAGCTATAGAATGGATGTTAGAAGGTAGCGAGGCTATGGGGATAGCGATAAGGGAACCGAGAATATTGTGCGATGATAGATAAGGATGAATGGCGGCATAAGGTTCCAAAATCCAGCGAGATGGAAGGATGAGGCATCGAATCCAAATCACATGATGGGAAAAGGATAGAATAATTTTGGGCATTAGCGAGGCCCATTACTATTAAGGTTTTTCCCGAAAACCGCGCCGAGGCGAGGGGGTTTTTTAATCGATGTGTCGAGGCGTCACTAATGTAGTCGAATGATGCAACTTCTACATTCTGCATTTGGGCACCACTATTGGGCACCAGAACATCTTGAATATTATGTAAAAGGAAAGGAACTTAAGTGTCGGGGCGGTGAAAGCCTCAAATGAGCCACCCGGGATAGGCGGGTTCAACTGCTTGTTTGAATTTCTATTTCCACATTAGAGTTGAGGTGCACGAAACTAAGGGTTCATAATCGACCCACTTATTAAAGGTGGGGACGATGGAATCCACAATAATGCGACTCAAAAGGCTGTTGATAGCGGCACCCATTCGCATAACCCGCGAAGCCAAATATAAGCGGTCTCTTGGGTACCAATAGAAAAGTTAAGCCTTAGAGAAAAGGCTACATTGTAAATCGGCATGATGTGCTAGTACTTGCAGAGTAAAGGGAAAACTCGTCCATGCTACATAAGTCCTGATTTACTCGGTACAAGGACAATAATGTATCTATCTATCTATCTATCTATCTATCTATCTATCTATCTGTCTATCTATCTATCTATCTATCTATAAAAGTCTCCAAGCACAAATTTGAACCTCATAGGATGCTCTTCTTGATGAATTACGAAAATTTGGATAAGAAGAACAGAAAATATATGTTCACTATGCATGCCAATTTATTTGTCTCATTTGCCACGAAGTCCCATGTTTTAAAGTGGCTAGACCTTTAATGGCATTGCTAATCTTTGTTGCATATTGATAAATGTTGGTTTGCTTCTTGCCAATTGATTAATTTGCTACTCTAACCGGTATCTGCCAGCAAAAATTTTTATGCTTCAAAAACATTTGTTGTGGTGGGTGTGGGGAACCTACATTTGCATCTACTCTCAACATTTTTAGGTTGCTTGGTTAAAAAAATTTGTGTTAAATAACTTCATTTATTTTGGTTGAGGCTGAAACATTTGTGTTTGAAAGAATGGCGGCCTTGCATGTACTCATGTTTGTAAGGTTACATAACTTGGTACATAATGTGCCCATATGCATTGAGCGCTCGTTTTCTTGAGACTGCATTTCTACTGACACGGAGCTTTGTAAAATTAGAGGTAGGAATTGTAGAATCACGGAGCTTTTTGTAAAATTAGAGGTAGGAATTATGCTTGAGGGTGGTTTATGCAATTATAATCAGCTGTCGTGTTTAAAGTAGAAATTTTGTCATTTGTTTATGCTTCGCGCTTTTTTATATATTTTCATGTTTGGTGAAAGGAAAATAAATCGGGGATGAACTTATGGTGCTATTTGAAACAATAAAGTTTCCTTTCTATAGAAACATCGGCGTTGAACTCTTTTGGCTTTTCAAGGCATACAATATCATGACAACTTATTCATTGTTGAACAATATTGCTTAGCATTTTGCCTCTGAGGGGGCATGTATTGGGCTGCATGCGGGGGTCATCAAGTGGTGTTCCTCAAACTGAACTTTGCTAAAAGCCTATGGCCGGTGTGGATTGGGTATTTTGGAGAAATGCCTTGGCTTTGGAAGGATTTGGAGAGGCCTTTACCCATGATGTTATGAAGCTTCATGTATTAAAGTAGCGGTCTGATGCTTTCGAGGTGAGCCATCGGATCTTTACTATTGATTACGGGGGATCAAACGGGGGTTATCCTTTGGCGCCCTTGCTCTTCACTATTGTTCGCGAATTGTTGTCTCAACTCTTTGATGTTGCGGCTTTCGAGGTGTCGCATCGAGTCACGCCCATGTTGGATGATTCACTACCGAGGAGGTGTGTATCCCGGTATCGCGTGGCACTCGCTTTCTAGCGATGATGAAAACTTATATATGCTAAAGGCACGCTCTAGATACTTTCTCCACGGCCTCACGGGTTCTTGTAGGTTGGAGAAAGTGCCTTGCTACTCTATGGACAACTTGGATAGTGTTGTTCCTCCTGTATTCTTGACTACCAGGTAGTTGCTTCTCATGGTCCGCCCTGAAGCTTTTGGGCATTCTGTTGGGTGCATGTTTACGCGCCTCATGTGCTTGGGATGAGATCATTAAAGGTCTTGAGAAACTTATACGTTACGGTGGAAGGTGGCTAAGTTATCTTTGCTGGTAGGATCCTGGATTGCAAGGTCCGTCCTCGGCAACACCCACATGTCTATATGGCATCGTCTTCTTGGCTCCTCAATGTAAGATGAATGAGATGCGTCACGTATTGTCGGGGAATTTTATGTCACGGGGTGGTACTCGAGAGGTGTTGTTGTTAAGGTATCACGGGCTAGTGCATCAAGCCTAAAAGGCATTTGGTGGCCTTGCTTAGATGTTGGACTTCCATCTGCAAAGCAGGTCATGATTTCAAGAAGTTCATTTGGAGGCTCCTCGCTTGGTAAAAGATGACTCTTTTGGCTTAAGGTTGGTCGGCAATCCGCCTGCCGGTGTCTCCCCTTTCACAAGACAGCGATCAAGCCTATAGTCTCCCATGGGCCTTGTTGTATTCTGCATCCATATCCAAATGCTTCCCATTCCTTAAGGTCACGCTTGCTTCTGGGATGCGGTTAGATCTTTTATTCATATTAATCCCCAAGTGTTATTGCTTCATTGTCCCGATGTCGCTGGCGGTGGCTTCCCACACTGCGCCGGGTATGCATGTCGGCGGCAACTTTATGTGCACTTGTACATCCAGACAATGGCATTGGCGGCTAGGCGGGAGGTTTCTGCGTGCGGCTTGGTATGATTACGGTCATCTTTTGTCATGGGAGAGCTTTTGGGGCTGAATTTGTTATCTGAGATGGGATAGAGCAAATCACGAGGCTAGGGTGGTTAATTTTTGCCACCTTTGATAAACAACCGCAGTGATGTGCCTATTTGGATATGTGATGCCGTCTTAAGCGAAAAAAGTTTGTTTCTTCCCGCGTCTGTTTGCTTTTAGATTGTGAACCTCTTCCTCCATCCCGGCGGCATCTTAGGGTTCCTCAACCCACCGGTGGAAAAGTGTTTGGATGTGGACATGGGATAAGTAACTCCACCCAAAAAGTGTCGTGACTAGCGATGGCAAATTCTCCATAGATGTGTTAGAGTGAATGTCTTGGTTCACAAGATGAACCCTAGAGTCTCGGATCGCCCACTCTCACGTGGTCAGCGTGTTGAAACTATTGAATGCCTCTTCTTGATAGCGATCATCTAGGGCTTGCTTGGGAGTGGTTGTTCACATATCACATGAATGGCACATTCTGAAAACATTGCAACACAACGTAATACTAAAATGAAAGATGCAATCAAATTGAATTGTATTGAAAGGCCATTTACTTTGTACTTGGTAGTAATCGCATTGTTCGATTATTGACTCGTTTAATAAACTTCATTTAACTATTGGTTAAATCTGAGAATTGTTGCAATATTGTGGGAGGGTTGGCGTCTTAGCATGTATGTACATAGGGTTCCTACCATTGGGCCTTGTACCAATATTTCAAAAACAACACTTAGGCCGTGATTTTTGTTCCCCAACGAGGGGTTTTCATAGGGGCGTAATAGGGGATACCTGCGTCTGGCGTCTGAGGGTCCTTTAGAAACCCTATATCTGACTTTTAGAGGGCTATCTTGGATTTTTAACATACCCCTGCAGATCTTGTCTTTGAGTTTGTGCACCACAGCGCTTTATTTAGAGAAAAATGGTGTTTAGAGAGGGAGAAAAAGAAATGTGTGTGGTTGAGGTTATATATTAGGCCAGAGCATATCATCTTAGTCTCTCCTTAATTGTATATCTAGACTTATTTCTATAAGTTCACTTTCGGTTTAAAGGAAATCGTCTATAGATTAAATCTATTTTCAAATTTGTGTTGATTTACTATATCCATACTCCTCTTGCTCCATAAGTTGGGACATATGTCCTTGCCCTTGCTATATAGAATTGGGGCATGTGATGCCTTCTTCTTGCTCCCATAAATTGGGGCATGACCTGCCCTTGCTCCTGTAACAACATCAAGGCTATATCTGGAGCCAGCTGTAATTTGGCAATGCATTTGCATCTCGGTGCACATACATCCCCATGTGCTTGTTGCTAGACTGATCCAAGCATTTCTTGTATTGTACATACATTTTGCAAGCATAATATGACACGTTCCTTTTGTTTTGTACTCTATCCAAAATAATTACATGGCTTGATGTGTGGAATCTTTGATCCAATATGTCTATATTTTTGTTGTTGCGTGCGACATCCACACATTTGAGAATGTGATTGATACCAAATTAAGCAATCAAGATTGTCCCATTCTTCAAATACTGTAACAAAATCATTGATAATTTTTTCAAATCTACTTGCTTTTGTTGTGAAGAGTATAGAGTTTAGAGCTAAATGTCATTTCTTACATGGCTTTCTAGTCATTTATTATGAGACTAGGAATAGCTTCAAAAAATCACATTATGGCATATTATTATTTGTAGATGCTAGGTACATGCTAGAAACTATTTCCCACATTGCGGTATGGAGTAAACTACTTGGTGGAAGAAGAATGGTTTTCACATATCACATGAATGGCACATTCTGAAAACGTTTGCAACACAACGTAATACTAAAAATGAAAGATCTTGATCAAATTGAATTGTACATCGAAAAGAGCCATTACTTTGCTTAATGTGGCTCATTATGAAGGTTCAAAATGCGGGAGTTTGGAAATGTCGATGATAAGGACTACATGATGGGGAGCTGCGCCAAAAGGCTTGTACGCATAAAAAGCGTAAGAGCATGAATATGCATCGAAAGGATGAAAGGATGCAAGGCCCTTCTTTCAACCAAATTTCGATACTTAAAACTAGCTTCGCCATAGTGTAATTGAGCCACGGTCACGAGAAAGCAGGTTATGTGTTCACGAGGAGTTGGCAAGAGAAATTACCCGATTAAATTCTTAAGCTATCAAATGTTGAGACAAGGCATGTGTGTCCATGTCTTTATCACGCGCATGTCTTTATGTGTCCTTGCTCTTGCTCCATAAATTGGGGCATGACCTCTTGCCCTTGCTCACCTTAACAACATCTTGGCCCATATCTGGAGCAGTATGGTGTTGTGATACATTTGCATCTCTAAATTATTACATACCACACATCCATGTGCTTATTCTTGGGCTGATCCAAAACATTTCTTGTATTGTACACATACATTTGCAAGCATAATATGACCGTTCCTTTGTTTTGTGCTCTATCCAAAATAATTACATGGCTTTCGGTATCACAAAATTCACTTGATGTGTGGAATCGATCCCAATATGTCTATATTTTTGTTGTTGCGTGCGACATCCACACATTTGAGAATGTGTGATTGATTACAAATTAAAGCAATCAAGATCGTCCCATTCTTCAAATCTTGTAACAAAATCATTGATGTAATTTTCAAATCTACTTGCTTTTGTTGTGAAGCTATAGAGTTTTTTTTTTTTTTGAGGGTAAGATTTTATATTAATAGTAAATGATTACATTTTATTTGAGCTCCACAATAGGCCCGATAGGAAAATTTAAGCACAAAATAGCATAAGATGATGTCTTAGTACTATGAGATTACAGCAATCTTGACATCTTCCTCTTCTGAGGAAACAAAGGCTATGGCGTGCGCCTTTTAACTTTCGACTAATGCTTAGAAGGCATGGCCCTCTTCCATCGTACCAACTACTCTGGGAATTCATTTTACTTGATCGTAGACCCTCTTGAATAAAAGATCATCCATATCTTAAAGCTCGGTAGAAATATTACTTGGAAGAACAAGGATCTTCGGCCGCGACCATTAATGCTTGTCTCACCCTCTTACAGCTACATCGGAAGTACTATGGATCATACCTTTTAACTTAATACGTAACTGAA